>CM035343.1:32622558-33037558 GCA_020226455.1 Prunus salicina
TCATGCATTAAATGCTTCGTGCCCTAGTGGATTTGCTGTGATGGACAGAGGCGTTACTTCATTAAATGGGGCGTGGGACCCTGAAGCCACGTGATGATTTGGTCAATATCTCCCCTGGCCGTGCCCTGGGTGTTCCTCGGCCTCGGCCCGTGATTTTTACTCGAGCGGCCGAGAAAACCTTGCCTTAGCGCTTTCTCCTTCGTTGTCCGAAAACAGGAGGCAACGAAATGTTGCTCTCTTTGAGCCCATGAGAAAAGCCCACGGCCGAGAGGAGGATTCCTCGGCCACAAAGGCCGTGATTTATTTAGGCATAAACAGAGGCTTTACTGATAAAGCTTCTTTTTAGTTTGCAAGGATAAAGCTTCTTTTTACTGACAAGATACCCCTGGACCTTCGGCAGGTTTCAAAAAGTATGGGAAAAGGGCTAGGGTTGTAGCATTTTGGGGGGTTATATAAATAAAAAAATTTGCAGCTCCTGCCGTTCGGCAAGGTGAAATAAAAAGGGGCTAGGTACCTAGCACGAGCTGGGTTTTGTGTGTCTAGGCCCTTGTGATATTGTAGCTGGGACTTTGTACCTTCGGTAAGGAGGCCAAGATTGGGATAGAAGGGCTAGGGCTTGCTCTTTTAGAGGGGAGTATATAAATAAACTTCAATAGCTCTTGCCGTTCGACAAGGGAGCTAAACCTATATTTCACAACTTCGGCAGGTGTGGAGGTGAGTTTGGAGCTGGAGAGCTTGAGCTTGGAGCTGGGGTGTCGGCCGAAAATAAATGAGCACCTGGGTCTGGGTACTTGGGCAAAAGGTCGGAGTTCGAGTCCGGTTCCTTTGGTTTTGGCAACACAGTCCCTGCCAAACGGTGGGGCTGACTTGGATTTCTCGAGGTGAAAGTAGAGGTTTCCCGGAGCTGGGTTGCAGTCCCGTGCCGAACGGTGAGATGTAGCCATCGTGGTTGTTGCTGAGCTGGTTCGAGATCGTTGGTGCGAGAACTCTGGTGTTTATGCGGGATCGTCGGTGCTGAACCCTTGGGTTGTCGCAGAGAGGAGTTTGAGGAAGGCTCCAGCTCATTTGTGGTCTTGTAATCCCTTTTTGGATCCGCGCAGCCCCTGCCGTTCGGCAAGGGTGCTGTGAGAACGGTGCTGGGTCGCTTGGGCTGAGGTTTATAAGAAAACTTCGTTTTGTTTGGGTACCGAAGGAGAAGACCAAGGACTTGGAGCTCGTCTTTCGGCAAGAGGTGAGGTTTGAAGGAAAAACAAGGTCGGGTGCTGGGCAGAGGAAGCTGCCGCAAAGGTATGAAGAGAAGAGTTCGGGTGTTTGGAAAAGAAACTGCCCCGGACCTTGCCGTTTGGACCATGAGCTGGGTTCTTGGTGAGAACAGTTTCTTGCGAGCTCCCAATTAGTTCCAAACGGGCCCTGCCGTTCGGCAAGGTCAGTCTGAGTGAAATATATTAACTGTGATGTACTTGTTTTGATGTACCGCTTAGTTTGGATGAGAGCTGGGTCCGTTGCAACTCTTTGGGGTTTTGAGAAGGAGATTGGAGCTGGGGAGCTTTGAGGGGTATTTTCTTATCTTTGCCTGGGGCTGGACCTTGGTAAGATTTTTTGAGAAAGAAGAGTTGGACCATTGGGGGAGCTGGACCTCGTGAGTTGTCTTGAAGCTAGGACCCGTGAGCTGAGGTAAATGTGTGTGTGTGTGTGTGTGTTTTTTTTTTTTTTGAGCTAGGTGCCTGGCCATTTGGAGCTAGACCTTCGGCAAGGCTGGGCTTTGGGAGCTGGGTCTTTTGGTTGGATAGGTTGTAGTTTGGAGAAAGGTACTCCAACTTCGGGAAGTCATTTTTAAAGTAGGCGGGGCTGTTTCAGCTTCAGCAAGGCATCGATAGTTTCAACTGGGTGTCTGTGTATAAGCTTTTGTTTGGCAAGGTAGAGGAAAGAGAGAAGTTGCCGATCGGTACCCTTCGAGAGTTTTCGAAAATCTTCCTTTTCGTACTTATGGTCTGACCATTTTTTGTTTCCGACCTGGCTGTGCAGGTTTGGCTGGGTTCGTGACCAAGGATTGGGTTCTTCTTGTAGCTTGGATGTCTTGAGCAAATTGGGGCTGGGTCTTTGTTGAGGTAAATAGTGTTTTCGAAGCCCTCCATTTTTCTTGCGCATGCTCCTTGCCGTTCGGCAAGGGTGCTGTGAGTATTGGCCAAGGATTTGAGGAGCTGGGCCATTTTGGAGCTTGACTAGTTTGTATTGTGGTGAGCCATGCAAGCCATGCAAAAATGTTCTTTTTTTTTTTTTTTGGTGGGGTCTGATGTGCACTAGAAAAAAAACAAGAATCCAATAAGACTTGGTGACCCATGCCGTTCGGCAAGCAGGCTAGGAAAGCCAAAGTTTGGTAGGTGGGTCATTGTAAGCCATGCAAGCCATGCAAGTATAGCCTTTTTTTTTAATTTATTTTATTTTATTTTTTTGTTGTTTTTTTTTTGAGTTGCTTGGTCTAAGCCATGCAAGTATATCCTTGGGGATGTGTTCGTAAGCTCCTATGCTTATTGTTGGTTTGAACAAAGTTTGTGAAGCTATTGGTTGAGAGATTGAGCACCTGGACCGAGGAAAAGGAGCCATTTCCCGAGATGGGTTCGGGGACCATACTTGGTTGGCAGGGCAGTGGCTGTTCTCTGCAAGGCTGAGAGTTGGAGCTGGGCTGTGACCTTTGTGGGCCTCTCAAATTCGCAGCATGGCCCTTGCCGTTCGGCAAGGGTGCCTATAGTAAATTTCTGAGGCTTTTGAAGTGCTGGGGTCTTTAGTATTTGTTCACCCCGTTTTGTGTTTACTCATGTGATGGAAGGGCAAAGTTCCCCACTGCCTTAAGAACCATTGACTGGTCAACAAGTCAGCTTTCTTTGGTGTGCGAGCGTGCCACTGCTAGCAATGAAAATTCTAGCAGACTTAATTTATGGAAAAAAGATAACTTGCGCCCCAAGTTACTTGATTTTCTAAACAAACGATTGTGAATTTGGGTGAGGAATATCTCCCAAGTAAGTTCTTTTCTATGCCTCAGACTGGTGAGGACTTTCACAATTTATCTCAGTATAAAAACAGCTGTTCTGGCCAGAATGATCAAACAGAAATTGAAGTGTTTTTAGGCATAACTGCCTTTTACATAGCCATAAACGAACAAACAGATGCTGGAAAGGGAAAAAGACAGCTGGAACTCCATTTCTGCCTGGATGGAATACTCTGATCCGGGCTGGACTGGGAATATTTGGACTGGACTGAACTGTCAACAGCTTCAACTACTAAGCTTCAGCTTCAAATCGATACCAAAGTTCGAGTTTGGCAGAGCTTTAATCTACTTCAGGCCCTGGAAGGTCTTTTGTGGAGGCAGAACTGAAGTTTCTTTAGTCTGAAATGGGCAGAAGTGGCTGATTCTGAGGATTACTCAGCTGGAAACGCACTGTGGCACCTGTTCTGCTTGGTCAGGGCTCTTCCTGAATTTGTTGAGGTTTTCATATTTATGGAAAACTCAAACTCTACTTGTCTTGGCTTTTGCTGAACCATATTTGTAACGAGGAAGATCTCGTTTTTGAATGACTTATTCTCTAAGTCTGAACTTTGGGATTTCTGATTCGTAACTGGTATTCTTGTGGCTTGAATGAACTGCTAGTTACTCCAGTTTGGAGATTCTCAGTGATCAAGTGATCATGTTTGAGTTTTTTGCCCTTAGCTGTCTTGATTGATTTTTTTGTTTGATTGGTTGATTGTCCTCTAATCTTTTCACCCTCTTTTATATTTATAGGACATGTGTTCCTGAGGTGATTTCTTTTAATAATGGGCGGCAAAAAACCCTTTGATAAGATCTTTTATTTTTCAAATGCAAAGAAAAGATTTTGTGGATTTCTGGCAGGTATGCTTTAGTTGCCAGCTCCTATGATCACTCTTCTGTTCTCTTTGGAAGAGAGTTTAATCCCTTTTTTTCATTTCCAACCAACCTTTTGTGAGAGAAAAAAAAAAGGGTCAGTCTGAATTTTAGTTTCGAACAACTCCCTGTTTTCCTGCTTTGTCTCTCTCTGAACATCTATGAAGCCTGTTTATTCTTTTGGGAGAAACAACTCTCTCTGTGAATGGAAAATATCTCTGAATATTCTCATAAAATAGATTTTTCGGAGGTGTTGTTTCCAATTTGTCAGCTACCGACTCTCTTTGATCAACTATGATATAGTTGATTTTATCCCAGGTCTGCAATTTTTCACGTGGGTTCCATGTGGGTCTGGTACCTTAAGACTGATGCTGGGTTTGACCAAAGAAAATGACTTTCCACCGAGGCCCAGTTTTTGCTTTTTCTATTTTGATCAGTTTTGGGCTGGGCTTCTCTGGTCCTTGGGTTTTTCTTGGTTGGGCTGGGTGTGTCAATTTTAGGCCCAAACAATGCCCCCTAAGTCTGAATCGTTTTTAAAACGGTTTCAGACTTGAATGACATGGCCATTAAATTGGCACGTGCTAGTCCCCTCCACTTATCCAACGTTTTGACACGTCCTCCTACTGTGTTCGTGGGAAACTGGGCAGTTACTAGCTTTTACTAGCTTGTCAATATCAGATGACGGCTTGTCTTCTCCACGTCCCTGTTTTCTCTTTCCCACGTTTCGAGCCTTTTAAAAGAAATAAAACCCATAGCTCCTGTTCATTCGAAAACCCAGCATTTCTCAGTCCTTCTCGGTTCTTGATTTTCCGTTCAACTTTGATCAGCTTTTGATCCTTTCCTCTTCCTTGTTGTCTCCTTCTTCCTGTTTTTTCAAAGCTTTCTAAGAAATGTCTTCTCCGAAAACTCGTGCCCAGGGTTCGTCTTCCTCAGTTCCTCCCGATTATACTACTGGAGCTGGGGTTGACAACCATGCGATAGAGGTTAGGAGCAAGCTTCATCCTTTTGCCCAGAAAAACCTGGATGAGAACGTCCTTCATCTGTTTGAAAATACCTTAGTGTTGGGGCCTCATTGGTTTGGTCCTGTTCCTCCTGAGATGGCAGAACTGATGAAGAAGGATGCTGAGGCTCCTTTATGTTTTGAGAGTGCTTCTGCCCTAGCTTCTCATACCTGGATTAGCAAAAATTTGAGCCGTTCTTTCCCATCTTGCGAAAGTGAGAAAACAATCAGTGAAATGGGTGGACTGGATTGACAGGCTTCTTCCTAGGTATGGACCTCACTGGAAGCATGCTGGCATATATGATGCCATACTTCTGTCCAAGCAATCCATCAACAGAGATGAGAATCTGCTTGCTGCTGCTCTATGCTTCTGGAATTCTGCCAGCAATACCTTTGATTTTCGCATAGGTCCCATGGCTCCAACTCTGCTGGATATGGCTCAGATTTTTGGGTTCAGACCCCATGGTAGGCCTGTGGATGCCGTAGGTGACTATCATAGGAGGAAGAACCAAGAGAAACTGTCCAAGCCATTCACTATCTCTCCAGCCTCAATCAACCAGAACTGTTCTTTCTCCAACTATTTGAAGAAGTTTAGTGCTGAAAAGGACAAGGATCAGCAGCACATGTTGTTCCTTCTATACTGGCTGAACAGGTTCATATTTCCCAACCGTTCATCAGCAGTTCTGCTTGAATACAGGCATTTGGCGGAGGCACTGCACAATCACACTGATGTTGGCCTTGGACCTACAGTTCTGGCTCATCTCTTCAAGAACCTGTATTCTGCCACCCTGGAGAATCCCTTGAATCTAACTGCCCCAGGTGCATTCTGGATGATCCAGATCTGGCTGCAGGTTTATTTTCCAGAATTGAGGTTTCCAGATGTGGTTCTGCCTGAAGATCAAGTTCTGGCTCATCCATTGATGGCGGCAGAAGTGCCCAAGCGCTCCATTGAAGAATACTTGATGTTCTTCAGGCATTGCACCAAGAGGTCAGCAGCTCAATGGCAAGTGGTGATCAGGAGAACCTATCCTTGGTTCCAGCCTGGATACAGGCTTTTTGAAAAAGTGCCAGAAGAGGAAACAGCCAGAACTGATTTCAGGAAGAAGTTCCTGAGTGTTACCTTGCCGAGGGACCTGCCTTATGGGGGTGGAAAGCCTCCTAATTATCATCTGGGGGCAGAAGTGTATCACCCCAACTTCTGTGCAAGGCAACTTGGTTGTCCACAGCTCATTCCACTCAAATCGTACCGAAGCTGTAATCGGGGCAGCTCTTGGAGGAATCTAGATAACCTGGAGGTGCAAAAAGATGCCAGGTGTGCAGTGAATAAGATAAATAATAGTGTAGACGCCCTCTATCCGTCCTGGGAGCCCAATTCCTGTTGTTCTGCTGATTTTGAGGCCTGGTGGAAAGCTCGTTTTCGAAATCTGCCTGCTTCCAGTACTGCATTGGCCGTGCTTTTTGCTGGCTGGGATGGCTGGGTTGTCCATACAGGAGAGGAAGCTCACAAGTCCATGGTGCAGGTTATAAAAGACATCAATGCCCAAGTTTTGGAAGGTAGTGTCTCAATTCTGTCTGTTCTGCTCATCCTTCTGTTTTGGTGATATCTAACATCATGTTCTGTCTGCAACAGATCCCTCTTTGACACAGGATGTTGGTGGTCAGTCTGCTCGGGCTGGAGAAGTGTTTGGTAAATTTTCTATCCTCATGTTCCTTCTACCTGTTCCTGCTGTGTTTTGATTTTCTGTCTTTGTAATTTCTGGTGTAGCCACTTCTGTCATAACAGCTGGGGACCTGGAGCTTCCTTCTGGAGAAGAGGAAGAAGATCAAACAGAACCGACTCTTATTGAGGCCACTTCTTCTGTTAGAAGAAAAAGAAAGGATACTGCTCCTTCCACAATTTCAGGTGAATTTGGCAGTTCCTGATCTTTGCATTTCTGTTCTGTCTTGTTTTGTTCTGCCTTATGTTTTAATGGCCTCCTTCTGTCTATTGCAGCTGGAAGTCCTTCTCCTCCTCCCACTAAGTCAAAAAGACTTAGAAAGAGGTCGGTAGTGGAATATGTGGCCACTGAAGGAATTGCAGCAGCTTCTGCGGCCACTTCAGACACGGACGAAGAGTTGAGAGAGGCTTTCGAGGCTGTGGAGCAAGAGAAAGAATTGGAGGAACTAGAAGAGGCAGAAGAAAGGCCTCAGGAGAAGGCCAAGTCAGTAGAAGAAGAGGTGAGTCTTGTCTCTCTGGTTGTGCCAGTTTCTGCTGTCTTTCTTTCTTTTGTCCTGACTTCTGTCTATCCGTAGGAGGAAATTCCTGCTGAGGTGATAGCAGAGAGTATTGCGTTGGCTCAGAAGCAACGAGAAGACACAAAAACAGGTTTGACTAGCTCAGAGCTGGCTCTGTTTGAAGATCCAGAGGCAGAACAGTCAACGGCTACTCCAGCAACCGAGGAGCAGGCAGAGCAATCTACATCTGGGCCTGTGGAGCAGGCAGAACCACCTGTTTGAGTTTGTTGATTTCAGTAACATGATTTTTTGTTCATGATTATCTGTCTTGTCGTGTGTGGTTAGAACAAATCTCCTGTGGAATGCGAATCAGCACTACAAATTATGCTAATTCCTCTTTTTCTTTGCAGATTAAAAGAGAAGGGGTTTTGCTTCTAAGAGGCTTGGATTCAAGGCTCTCTAAGGATCTTCCATCTGATCTTCAAAAACTTCGATGCAAGGTAATGTGCGAAATACGTCTTTAATTTCCTTTGTACATGCAAACTGACTGTTTCTTTTTGTTTTACCTGGTATGATGGAAAATAATTGACTACATTTCTACTGTATTCACAGCCTTTAGATTTGTATCAGTCGTGAATAAATCTGTAACTTTGATTACATAAATGAAAGGAGGTTCTAGTTCTAGAGACAGCTGACTCTAATCTCTTGTTTGTTTGACATCAGGTTGCCTTTCATGCATTGAGGTTTGCTCCTCCAATTTTGGGAATTGGTAACAAGCTTGCAGAGAGGATGAGCAGTAAGGGACCTTACCTTGCCCTTCATCTCAGAATGGAGAAGGATGTATGGGTGAGGACTGGTTGCCTTCCTGGTTTGAGCCCTGAATATGATGAGATAGTAAACAATGAGAGGATACAGCGGCCAGAGCTCCTAACTGGAAGATCAAACATGACGTACCATGAAAGAAAACTTGCAGGTCTCTGCCCCTTGAATGCCTTGGAGGTGACCAGGTAAGAATGTTAGCCAAATATGTATTTACTTTAAGGCATTTTAACATAAACCAATTTGATATCTATTATCCTATTTGTTCTATGTATCAGAGAGTTTTATAACAGGCAAAATTTTGTGTTTTAGGTTGCTTAAAGCTCTAGGAGCACCAAAAAATGCAAGAATATATTGGGCTGGAGGGCATCCATTTGGTGGAAAAGAAGCCTTGCTGCCATTAACCGGAGAATTTCCCCATTTTTACAATAAGGAAGATCTTGCTTTGCCTGGTGAATTAGAACCTTTTTCAAATAGAGCTTCTGTCATGGTGGCCATTGATTATATAGTTTCCGAGAATAGTGATGTCTTCATGCCGTCTCATGGGGGAAATATGGGCCATGCTATCCAGGTATAGTTTATTTGTTTCGGTCTTAACAGATAGGTAATATATGCTAGATAAAATACTTCATAAGTACAAGAAAGCACGACAATATGACCAAAGTAAATCAAGTTGAAAGAAAGTGAAAAAGAATGAAATACTTAAGGATACTTGCGGAACTGATCTGACATTGTTAAACGATATCATGAGTAGAAGGGCGCAAACGTACACATTTGGACTGAGTACCTTTGTATTTTCTAGGAAATATTTGAGAAACATATAATACAGATACTATGAAAAAAGTTTTTGTGCATGCGTAAAATTCTTGAGAGGTAAAACAGCCTGGAATAAGAAAAAAGAGATGTGCCATTTGGGCCTTGTCATGAATTACTATTATTGTCACTTCTGCCTTTTGCATTTGGAAAAACTTACAGAATATAGGATGTATACAGCTAATAGAAAAAAGAAAATTGTTTTAAGGAAATATGCTGGGAAGACAAATAATATGAAAATTTCATATGAGTAGTTCTTTACACATGATGGTTACCTAATTTGCTGGGGACTTCTTTTACACCAAGATTTGTATTTTCTTTCAGGGCCACCGTGCCTATGCTGGCCACAAAAAGTATATAACTCCAGACAAAAGGCATATGCTTCCATATTTTCTGAACTCTTCTCTCCCGGAAGCAGAGTTCAATAGGATCATAAAGGAATTGCACAAAGATTCATTAGGGCAGCCAGACCTCAGGATTAGCAGAGCTGGAAAAGATGTCACAAAGTATCCTGTTCCCGAGTGTATGTGCAATGATTCTCGTATTCATTCGTATCTGTGAGTTAAGTCTGCAATGGCCTGCTTCATTGACAAATTGAAACTTCTCAGAAAATCCCTTGAATTTGAAACCGCTGGAAAGGGGTTTCTTCTGCAGGGCAATGATGGTTCTTTGGATGGCCAGTTTTTAAGAGCAACAGCATCACACTCAATTTCTGAGTTTGCTCACATTTTTTCTTTCACACTCCTTCCTCTGTGGGCACATTCAAGTGAGGAAGACAAATGGATTCTTATGAGTCGATATAGTATATGGTTCTGTGGAAAGAAAAACTCTGTGAAGCTTCCCTGTCCCCTGGATTTGCTTTGGGACTTTCATAAGCAGCTGGCAGAAAGCGAAGAAGGTCCCCAAATTCTTTAATTCTTTATAGGAAATATTCTTTTAGGATAGATTTTCCCCATTTTGGTTTCGTTCATTTATTGTGCTACATCAGTGTATTATAATTTATAGAACAAGCATGTAAATAAGCATATTTCCAGTAATAATACATATATATTTTTTGCAAGCTCCCATCATTTTGGAGTTAAACACATGTTCTGGTTCTTCATGCAGCAATTGCAGCAGGTTCAATTTTCTTGTAATGCTCTCTGTACATTGATGCAAAATTCACTATATTTATTTACCTTAATTGATAAATCATATAAATTGCGATAGACACATTATGAATGCACGTAACGTCTCAGATCCACGCTTACTATTAACGATAGTATCAACTGTACATGAGAACTAAACTGAATCGAACCAACTTATAGGTTGACTATCAAATAGTTGTCAAAAGTGTTCTAGATAGGAGGGTCATGGGTGTACTCGGGGCAAAGGTATTGGAGTGTGAGAAGGCAGATATTTGAAATCCAATGCTACATATAGAAATTTATACATTTCTCCACTGAATCATGTAACTCGTTATTTCTATTGGATTTCCACAGGCTGAATCATGTAACTCAGTATCTATTTACTTTTGCATTTTCAAATCTCTTTTCCATACAGAGACTTTATATGATTAATTGCTCCGAAGGTCCAGTTCTTCTTTGTATTATAATTATCTATCCTTATTTATCTTACCAAATGCAATTTCCAATTTTATTTTATTCACTTTCATATGGTCTCTAGTCCCATTAACATTTTACTTCTTCCATTCAACAAATTATTTGATGACTTCAAGTTGAGTGGAACAAGAGTGGGATGGAACGAAAATAGTTTTGAACAGAACTTTTAGGCAGCCCATGTTATTCATTCATTTATTAAGAGCCAAGTACTCGTACAGTTTTTAGAGCATCATCATCAAATTTAGATGGAGATGCTGTTAGGAACTCCCATTCCTGTGACCCCAGGTTTTGAGAATGGCTTCAAAAGCTCATATGGAACAACACCTGCTCCAACTCTGTTTTTCAGTTTCAAGTCGGTATTCCTCTCATCAATAATTCCTTCCAGCCTCTTCAAATTTCCATTGAACCGCTCGAATGCAGCATTTATCACAGGATTGTCAGCCCAGGATGACTCCAGTTTCTCACCAAGATACTCCTCATCAGGTGAATGATTAGATAACACATCCAAGACAGCCATCACTTTTGTTGCTTGAATCTGTGAGGGGAAGCACATCAGCAGTGCCACTTCGGGTTTCTTCAAAAAGTTCTTGAAAAACTCCTCAGACGGATCTTCAGTTGGCATATTGGTACGTGCGATTGTAGGCTTGTTTGGGAAGTATCCAGCATACATGTACTGTCCAAAGTTCACAGCTGCATGATGCCCAGCTGTTACCCAAATAATGGTTGTCAAAATGTGAATTAGATTTTCTGGGGTTTTCAAAACAGGCCACCATGGCTCATCTTTCTTGTCTGCATGGCCTTTTGTCCTAACTTCTGTCCACCAACCTTGAAGCTCCGTATCGGACTCAACAAGAGTTGGGTCTGGATAGTAGTGGTTTACATAGTCACCCACCCACTCCTTAATGGCATCCCAAAGAATGAGACCATCATTTGCAAATGGGTAGTCTTCAATTGTTAGCTTCAAGCCATGCTCAGCTGTAGGATCCTCAACTGCCATTCCCCTGAAATTAAAGCAAACAGTAATTAGCCGATGAACTTCCGTGGCGTTTCAAATGAAGTTTTTGTCTTTTAAGATTGATAGCAACTAGATTGCAAATTCTTCGTCATAAAAAAGTTGCCTGCAACAACACATGGTTTGGATCAATCTTTTATTAGTCGTATCATGTGAAATACCTTCTGATTAGATCAGCTGGCAAAGCTTCCATGTCAAAGCGCCAGAGCTGGCCATAAGCAGCAGAACTGAGCTCAATGGAGTACTTTTCAGGTGAGAAGCAGCCCTCGATGATTCCACCTGCATTGATGAGGCTTTCTCTAGCAAGAGCATTGATTTCCATTGTATACCGAAAATGAGGATGCAGAAGTCTATAGATAGGATGCATTGCACTTAATTGTCGATTAGCTGCAATTATGTATGGCTCTGTAGCACAATGAGTCCTCAGCCTGTGAAAATATAACAGTGCAAACATGTTACCAACCATGCAACACTGACATACTTGCTACTTTTCAAATCCCCATTAGAGTAGATTCTTGCTTGAACTGAAGGCATGAGCTAGAAGCATCACTTGGGCACAGATATGCTTACCAGTGGATGACAAGCTGATGATAGCCAGCATCATGAGCACAAACATGGGCTTTAGCGAGCCTCCACAGCCAGCAACCGGTGGCATCCCAGGTTGGGGTGAACACTTGCTTCCATTGTGGCTTGTCACCAACCGGTGGTCGAGTGAGTTCAATGGCAACAGGCCTCAGCGTCCCATCCTCGGTGAGGAAGAGTAGTGTCCGAGAACCATACAGTGTGGTTCCTTCAATCTCTCTTACTTTGTTCACATAAGGCATGTAAAGATCATGGTAATCCAAAATAAACATCTTCTTTCTTTTTAAAGCCTGCATTTCAAGTTCAAGCAATTGGCGTGCACAAGGAGACACACAGTTTACACGATTTCAAGTTATATGCATGAATGGGGGAAAATTTTCGTCCAGTTTAAAGGTGTACAATAAGAAAAATATGGGAGAGTTGGTGTCTATTTCGTGTTACCTCATCGACAGTCATACAACCTTTGATCTCTTTCTCCACCAGTTCTGTAGTAATCAATGATTCAGGTGGGCCGTAAATCTCAGGGTCAAGTTTACTCTTCAATGGCCACTCCTGCAGGTATAAAAATACAGAATTTAGCACCACAAGAGAAAACAAGATATGCTATTAAACGCCATAATTACTTGACCAACAAGGAAGATAGACCGGAACGTAGAAGTTTGATTTTCTTACTGAAGAGAAAGAGTTGTACTTGTATGTATAAGAAAGCATACCGTGACAAGTTCTATACTGTATGGATTAAGACCAGCTAGAGTTTGCCGAGAAAATTCTTCATCTCTAAACCAAGCAAACTTATCACCTGTAAAGGACGATTAGCTTAATCAAAAGGACAAAGAAAATGTGGTATTTTCTCTTACTTAAAAGAGGACACAGACATATACAGAGAGAGAGAGGGAGGAGGAAGGCATACGGTCAATTATTTCGGGGGTCTCGAAGAGCAAAAGATCGTCTCCCCCAGCAGTAATGGTCTTTACTAGCCTTGGGATGATTGTCTGAAAAAACCCACTAGTTTTTGGCTTAGGCAATGTGACCCCTTCATTGAACAGTGAATCAATGGCTGTGAAGTAGGGAAATCCTAATTCTGGATTAAGAAGCGCTGTCTCAAGCGAAGGGAGCAACGCGTGCAGTACAGATTTCAGGGTCTTTGCTGAAAATGTGAGTTGTTTGACCTCTGCAAATGCTTCATCTCTTGGTACATACACACTGCTGCTTCTTTGTTCTGATAAGGGGTCTGCATTGACATAACAATATGATAGGGTTAGTCGCATAGCTCTAATAGTTTCTCAACCATACAAGTACACATGCTTAAGCAACATACCAAATAAACAAATGGTTCATATAGTTAAAGTAGATATGTTCCATTTTCAAAAACATTAAGCACATAGTTATTTGGGGAATTTGGTTACCTTTTTTGGTGCGTGGCCGTCCTGTTCTGCAGCGCCTGGGATATGGATGTTCTTTGCTGCCAAGGACAGGCCTAGCCAGTTCATCTTTGCTATCAGGATCTCCAAGATCATTGTATGTGTCATAATCGTAAATCCTATCGGATGTTTTTCTTTCACCCTCTCCATTTCCTCGCAAATTTTCCAGCTCTAGTTCTCTTAGCCTCTTCAACCCACTTGGTGTCTCTGATGGTATGTAAGACTGCTCCATTGTTCACATATAAAATAAATGAACACACATAAGATTGAAGTATAAGTAAGATTAAGAAGGTGTAATTACTAGAAATTAAAGAAAAGTATTAAGGATGTAAACCTTGTTAGTGAAAAAGATTCTCTTCTGTGGATTGTCAGACTTGGCATGAACCCAAGAATTGCATGGAACATTAACAGAGCCATTTGGGAAGCCCTGGAGGTCGATGGTCTTGACGTAGATCTCCTTGTGGTGCTCATTCTCTACCTCAATTGCTCCAACGTCTCCAAAACCTGCTGGGATTGTGAAATTACTCTCATATATCGCCTCATCATCTTTGTGGCTGGCTTTGTGCGCATACCCCTTGATCCTGTCCTTCTCCAACCCCGTCTCTACAAGAAAATCCATTTTACAAATTTATAATCAGTAAATTAATAAGTATTTCCAAAATTCTTTATTGGTTGATCATGAACACCGAATTCTTCCAGCGTTACTTTATTTTGATATAAAATTAATCCAACAATAGGGGTGGCAACATGTTGTGTCACAGTGTCATGTCTGCTTTGAGTTATGCCGATGCATTAGATGGGTCATAAATTTCCAACTCAAATACAACTCATGTTACCCGCTTACTAAATGAGTTGGGTTGAACTGTTATTTAAATAATCCTACTAACCCGTTTAGTCCGCTTAACCTATTTAACATATTTAAACTCATGTACTAAAAGTTGACAAATAAAACTCTTGTTCTAAACAAAATATTTTAACTCATTTAATATATTAAATATTAATCTTATAAATAATGTTACTCGTATATACTAAAAAACTTATGAAAATATGTAAGGGATGTTAAGATGTCAGAGGAACGTACCCTTAGCCCAACACTAGTACCCTTGCCCACCACTAGCAACATCGATATTGTCCCCAACTTAACCACCTGTTTAGCAGGTGTGGGGTTTTATGCAAAAGATCTCGATGTTATTAGGAATGGAACCATTTATTATATGGGATTTTCTATTTTGTTAAGTTTCCGATGTCGGACTCGTATATTCTTCAACAAGGGACTTGTAGCTAAAATAATTAAGAGTATTTATCATTACATCCTAGGTCCTAGGTTCGATTATCCCGTTAAAAAAAAAAAAAACTTATGATATTACTGAAGTAGTATACCCAAAAAACAAATTTAGTGTCAAAAAGAATATTTTAACCTTGAAAAATATAAACTAACAAATTAAACACCTTAATGAGGCCACTCTCAGGGCTTTCCTAGTCGCTTTTTTGTTAAGAAAATCGTTATTGGTGTTTCTAATCTTTGTTCCAATGTTTGAATGAATTTCTCTCTTTGATCCAAAAAAAAAAAAAGCTCACATGTGGCAAATTGTAAAAGGATTGAGCGGATTGGTGCACGAGTTGATGAGTTGACCCGAATTTAACATGAATTTTTTACCGTACGGGGTGACCCGCATAAATTTTGGGGAGATTTCGATCAATTCACTGGTGTTGTCGGAATTTCCACCCCTTGTGAGTACATATTTGATTGAAGAATAGCGTAGTAGATTCTTACCCTCTTTGGTTAAGAAAAATAGTTCACACAAGTAGCCCAGCCAATAGTGAAGTAAATTAGCATAAGAAAGTTACTGCAGAAAGAGAAAATGAGGGATGTGGACTAAAAAGACATATTTTACTGTCGGTGGTTAACAAAAAAAGTTACTAACTGTTGATAAAACGCTTTGGGCAAGCTGATTAATTTGCTTTAGCAATTATGTTTCAGATCTAGCTGTAATTAGACTAGGTCTTTTGGTTGTTGTCAAAGTTGGGAGGGAGAGGTTGGGGGGACCTAAAACCACTGGGAAGTACACTAAAATCTAGACCACTTAAATGTTTTCTTTTCTGAAATGAAAAAAAAAACAAAACAAAAACTAGTTCGAACTAGTCTTTTGCTTGGTATATTGGTGAAAAAAAAAAGGGGGAAAAATAATGAAAATACTTCCAAGTTGTTTTGAAAAATAGGGTGATTTAGAAAACTGAAAACGGCAAATATCTTTTCAGTACTAAAAAACAGTGAAAATGAAATGGTTATTAAACAGATAAATAATATTTTCTTTTTTGAAATTAAAAAAAAAAACAAGTTTTTTGCTTGGCATATCTCAGGTGGTTCGAGAAAATTTTGAGTTTAAATTTCATGAATAATAATAAATAATAATTTCTTTTTTGAAATTAAAAAAAATCATGAATAATAATAAATATCGAAAAAAAAATCATTATTATTTGTTATTTTTTAGTGAATGAAGTGAATAAATCAATAGTGCTTACTGGGGTCAAGCTCGGCGCTAACAAGCTCCAAAAGAAGGGTTTTGCCGAGCAAATCGGTAATTTCATCGAGGGGCGAAGTCACTATGCTGGAGAGGAGCCCTCCTGTTACCTGCACTGTAACCACAGCCTTCACACTAACTGCCTTGTTCTCTGTTGAGGTTATAGTTGTGGTCACCGTAGACACTGCTGCAGACGATCCGAGCTCACCAGAACTAGCACGGATCACCACGCAGGAAGAGGACTTTTTCTTATTATGATCATTTTGACGGACTGGATGGCGTGGAAGGATGTTGATGAGGGAGGGGCTTCCATGCCTGATCAGATCATTGGTATGAATGGAGGATTTTGGTAAGAGAGAGAAGGATGGAGCATGGTTGAGTTTTTGCAGCTGAGAGTTCATCATGTTTCTCTGCTAGTTTGCCTGAATGTCCATGCCTTTGTAGAGATTTATAGAGAGAGAGAGAGAGAGAGAGAGAGAGAGAGAGAGAGAGAGAGTGATGTGTTGTAAACATATTTTTGGATCTAGCTAGGTGTACAGCTTGAATAATGCAAGAAATTAACACGAGTAATATAGAAAAGAAAACGATTAATTGGTCTTATTCATGGATTAATTGGTCTTATTCATGGATTAAAATAATTGGTCCCCTTGACCGAGGGGTTTACCTCAGTGGTGAGGTCCCTCCCCTTTCCCCCCCTTGGTCACCTGTTCGATCCCCAGGATGTGCCCCCTTCCCAATTGAATTGTATTCCTATCGCTAATACTCAAAAAAAAAAATAATTGGTCCCCTCCGTTCCAAGATTCTTTTTTCACATTCACATGGCATCCCTTAATGCCTTAGCAAAGGAAGAGGGAAAAGGGCTTTTGTGAATAGTCTCACTCAAAATAAACGGAAAAAGAGTTGAGAGTGTCATGATGTTGTCTGTATTTTGTAAAATCTGGAGCATCTAAGTAATCCAAGTGTATAAGATTGGCTACATTGGATAGAATACTTTTACCTTTTGTAATTGAAATTGACGAGAAGGTACTGTCGTTATACATCTTTCAATCTCATTTCCGGAAGATTCTTGTCAAGTTATCATCTCATTTTCTCGGTAAATATGAGTTAGATCAATTGATTATGATAGTGTATTTGTTAAATCCGAAGTGTTCATCATCTTTTATAATAAACAGGACAAAAAAAAAAGTGTGTTTTTGGGAGCAATTAAATTTTGATTGGCTAGCCAGCCAGCTAGCTACCTTATTATAGAAACTGTGAGTGTGCCCATGCTCCTACTCCTTTTCCATTTTTCAAAAAAAAAATTATATCTCATGCCCCCACTATCCAATTTTTTTGTTTCCTTTGTAAATGTTGAAGCGTAATAATTACTTAAATGCCAATAAATAAAAAAGTCTGGAATGAAATCCAAAGTTTAGATAAGGAAAACAAATATTATATGAACGAGAAAAACGGAGGAGAAAGTTGACAATTATAGGGTTATGAGTTGTACATACGCAACACCATTTAGTCACATGGTGAAATTAGAATATATCCCGTCTCTTGGCTTGGCAGCATTATCGTGCCAAAATGTGGATGTGATTAAAAAAGGGTTTCCATTCTATAAAAATTATTAGATACACACGAGGAAGTAATGCCAATTATATCATCGTTCTATTTATGCGTGTGATTGGAATTCAATTCTATAGAATTATCTTTGATCACTGAAAGTTTTTTTAAAAAAATTTAAAGAGAAAACTCACACATATACGGGTACCATAAGGAATTGAACCCATGATCACTGGAGCATACAAAAAATCTAATCAATTCAACCCATGATCTCTCATATGCTTCTTCATATAATCACTTTGAAGTGATTTTAAGTTATTCTGAGCATAAGCATCTCCAATGTGCTTCTCCATAAAATCACTTGAAGTGATTATCCATAAAAGTGCTTTTTTGTCTATCCAAAATCGCTCCAACCTTTAAGCCGTTTCTATTTCAATAATTTTGGTTTTTTTTTTTTGGAAAAGGTTTCTAATTCAATCATTGAATATCTAAATGGCTATTTGCTCCGGGTTAAGTGATAATCTTTAAAATAGTAAAATTGCTATACGTGCTTTTGTTTAGCTTTTTTAGTATTATTATTATTTTCCGTTGATTTGAACATAAAACATATAGCTGCAAGACAAACATATCAAATTGAAAGCAAGAACCACGTTTTCACCCGAAAAAACAAAAGCAAGAACCACGTTCACCTTTTATTTATTATTAATTCAACTACCAATCCCAGTTGAACAATGTGCCCATACTATTCCTTAAGTTGATCTTCATACTGTTCCTTAACATATTTTAATATTTAGTAAACCTTTTTACCCCGAATACTAGGTTTCCCCATTTTCCGTACCAAGGGTGTAAATTAGTCCACGCACCCATACACTAAAGGATTCTAGAATTTTCCATATCCCCAATACTATTACTGTAGTCTTCATATTATAATACAACCATAAACCTTTTAAAAGGAAAAATGGGCATACAAAACAAGATATTAATAATATGTGTTTATATTTAATAAATAAATAAAAGACTTGGGTTAAACCTAAGAAAAGCCAAAGCTTTTGGGCTTGAATATAAAGATATATCATGATTGCTGGCTTCTTTATTTTATTTTTTGAGAGAAAGCGATCTTCATTAAGAGATAAGAATTGCATCAAATCATGAAGAAGAACATGAGCAATGGTTTAGGGGGGTCCCAAAGTCATGAAGATGCCTAGCCAACCTATCGAAGAGTTTTTGAGCAAACATCTCTCCAATAATGAGAGCATGGTTTCCATGTGGAGAATATTAAACTTGGTGCATTATGCAATCTCTTTGTAGTATCTCAAGGTGTCTATCAAATTCAAATTTCTAGAGACTTTTATAGAATTTAAAAGTATGGGTGTATTAAATCAGGGCATCTCTCTCCCTTGACTCAAATTCGAATCCCTCTTCATATATTAAATTAATTTTGAGTAATTTTAATTATCGTGTGTATTATTTGCAGCAAACCCTATAAATCATCCTTCTGGTTTTGGCTGAATGTGCTTGCTTCCAAATTTAATCACTTTAATGATAGGATTTATGGTTTAGGGTTTGTAATTGAACATGATCATGAATTTCACAATTAAAACAAAAATTACTCATGGTACCTTCATTTTTGCTTTCCTTTAAATTTTTATTTTATTTTTAAAATTTTATAAATACTTGAATTTTTTTAGTTAGATTCATTATTACTTTTTTATTATTATAAAATTTTATACAAGTTTGAGAGGAGGGAATCGAACACAAAATCATGAATGCAGGAATAACACACTTAATCACTTGAGTTACAACCCCTTAGCATTTATTATGTTACCTTTAATAAAAGTGTCATTTTCTTGAATATTTAAACCGATAGCCGTAATGTACACCCAAATGGACATTGTATAGGTAGTTGGCATATGAACACAAAACCTCCTCAAGCTGCTAGATGTAAGATCCCACATCGACCAACGGAGAGGGGGTGATGTGCTTTATATGTGCACACCTGCATCCATTTGGCACGAGGCCTTTTGGGAGCTCACTGACTTCGGAGTCGTAGGAACTCCGAAGTTAAGCGAGTTTGGGGCCAGAGCAATCCCAAGATGGGTGACCCACTGGGAAGTTGGTCGTGAGCTCCCAGAAACAAAACCGTGAGGGCCAGAGAGGGGGGACCCAAAGCGGACAATATCGTGCTACGGCGGAGCCGATCTCGGGATGTGACAATTTGGTATCAGAGCCACTCTGCCTTGTGGTGCGAGTGTGCCGACGAGGACGTCGGGCCCCTAAGGGGGTGGATTGTAAGATCCCATATTGACCAACGGAGAGGGGGTGATGTGCTTTATATGTGCACACCCACATCCATCTAGCACGAGGCCTTTTGGGAGCTCACTGACTTCGGAGTCGTAGGAACTCCGAAGTTAAGCGAGTTGGGGGCCAGAGCAATCCCAACATGGGTGACCCACTGGGAAGTTGGTCATGAGCTTCCAGAAACAAAACCGTGAGGGCCAGAGAGGGGGGGCCCAAAGCGGACAATATCGTGCTACGGCAGAGTCGATCCCGGGATGTGACACTAGATATCTTTGCGAGACAACCAATGAATCCCAAAAGTTCAAGCTATCAGTGAATGGTACGTCCAGAACATTTATTACATAACCAATGATACTTCCCAAAATTAACATTCTTGCGAAAATCAAAGAACGTATATCATATATGGTTGCATTAAGAATGTTTTATATGATATCAATACTATTCAATAGTACTCTAAATCCTTAATAGGGGTGAGCATCAATCCGCCCGAACTGATGAAACCAGCTGAACCAAACCATAATTATCGATTTGGTTTTGACAAAAAAAAAGTCAAACGGTTTAAAAACCAAACCAAACCGTATATGGTTTGATTTGGTTTTGAACTTTTGTAAACCGACTTAAAGCAAACCGGACCGTTTATGTGCATATTTATCTATTTATATTTTATTTTACATGTGTAATACTCTAATTAGTTAATTACTATATAAGAAAATTTGAATTGAGCTATATTAGTTAGTGAAATATGAAGTTTTATGATATTTTGAGCTTGAGGATGGTTGTGTATTCTAAGAAATGATTAATGTATGAAGCAAGTTGTGAATTTGTTGGTTAAAATTGGGCAAACAATGTTAAAAAAATACAAAAAGAAAGAGAATTGGGCATAGGCCCAAACCAACTGAACCAAACCAAACCAAACCAAAATGTCTTAAATTGGTTTGGTTTGGTTCGGTTTCCTTTATAACTTTTATCCAAACTGAACCAAACCAAACCGTTATATTGTAATTAGTTCGGTCGTAGTTTTGAGGTAAAACCAATCCAATCCGGACCATGCCCATCCTAATCCTTACCATCAAATAATGTGGCAGATTATAGATATATTGGATACACTTGTATTGGAAGAAACATTTGTGTGAAATGAGAATAACACTATTTTGCTACTTGGCTAATTACGCTATGTCACATATGATAAGTTTGTCACTTGATATATCGTAATTAGCAGAAAATAACAAAACAACCTGATGAATTAATGTTATTGTTTTTTTTTGTTACCTACATCATCTCACATATAAAATTTGAAATTTGAAATGATGTTTTTAGCATCACTCTCTGATCATTATGTAAACACATAAAAAAAGTTTTCTGTCTCTTTCTGACAAAAAGCATGGCACTGCGTAAAGGTCAGTTTCTTGTTGATGAGGTCTTGAACGACACAAATGCATGATCGACACAACGAGCCAAATGCATGTGGTGGTAGTACTTCTAAAATGATATGGTCTCCGATTTGATGAGAATTGCGTGGGTTGAACGTCTATTCATATACAGTAGTCGATGTCTAGATGATCAGACAAAGCACCAACCAACCCATATCTCTACGATGCGAGAATAATTTTCCTGAAACGGGTATGCCAAAGAAAGCATTTCACGTCAGTATCCCCAATCAATTAACTTCTGACAGCTGTCAATTCCTCTACTCTCTCATCTCCTGCTCTGTCGTGCGTGTTCTTCTCTGCAACTTAAATCCCTCTACTCTCTCATGTCTCCCTCTTCTTACCAACTCTCTTTCTCTCTCCCAGCTCTCCCTCTTTTCCCTTGCAACTTTAACACAGGATTTTGAATACTAATAAAAAAAAAAAAAATCAATTTTTATCAATAATAATGCAAACCAATCGATACATGCAACTATGACAAAAAATATCAGAAAGATGAAGCCGGGTCATATATAACAGATGAAATTCAAAGAATAGCGTAATCTAGCCAATTATTAGAATTCTAAGAATGAAGAAAAAGAGAACTTTTAGCCCTTTCAAAACGAAATAAATGTTTGCGGTGGCTGATATCAGAGCTAGTTCACAGTTGCAGAGAAGAAGAGGGAGAGAGAAGAAGAGGGATTTGAGTTGCAAAGAAGAACACGGACGACGAAGCAGGTGTGAAAAAGAAAAAAAGATTGAAGTGTCAAAAGTAGTTCACAGTTGTCGGGAGTTAATTAGTCGAGGATATTGAGGTGGAATGCTTACTTTGGCATACCCGTTCCAGGAAAGTTTTTCTCGCTCTCTAATTAGTCGAGGGTTGTGACGTCATCGCTACAGCACCTCACTACAGTACTGCTACAGTACCTCCGCTATAGTGCCGCTACAGTATCCCCTGATTTGATTTTTTTTCTGTTGCCACGTGGCGTCGTCTGGGCTCTCCGATCTGAATTTTTTCCTACAATCCAACGGCAGCCAATTTTTTTGCAATAAAATACTCAAAAAAATTCCGAAATTTTTTTAAAAAATACCCAAAAATTAATGAATTTTTTCCTATAAATACCAGCCTTTTTTTTTTAAAATTTATCTGAAATTTGAAATTGAAAATTTTATCTGATTATGAGATACGAATAGTATTGACACGTAGGAACCCGAAAAATCTTATCCGAAAATATTATCCAAATTAATTATTGAGGTAAAAAAATTTGTGAAAAAGATAAAAAAATGAATAGTAACAGCCCTTAGCCATGGCAATGGGTGGAAACACAAAATACTATTTGCAAGGGCAGCCACTATTCACGTGAATAGTGACTGCCCTAAGTCCCCCCTTGCCATGGCTAAGGGGGAATGGGTGGAATTGCTCTAACAGACTTCCGTTATAGAATGGAGTCCAATTTTCCTGTTACCAAATTCCCTATGCCCCCTATTTCCTCCTTGGTATTGTGACACGTGGCACATCATTTAACAACATATTAACAATGTTAACTCTTCAGCCCATTTATTTTTATTTAAAAATAATTAATTAAAATACACGTTTGACGCAAACACGTTCTCTCTTCTCTTCATCTTCTACCCTGCATATCATCAGACTCAACCCTTGCATCATCTTCGCCTTCCAAAACTCAGCCCTTGCATTTGGTTCGATAATTTTTTTTTTTGCTCATTAGATGCTGGTTCGTAAGGTAAGCCAGGTTCTGCTTCATAATTTTTCTTCCTCTTTTTGACTTCTGATTTTGGAGCTATCATATGAGAAACACTTAAATAAATAATTTGCGACAATCATATACCCATTATGCAATTCATGTGAATCGAACTCATTTGGTTTCAAATTTATTTTCCAAACAAGAAAATGAAAAAGATGATTGTAACAGTACTTGCATATTGCAAATTTCTATGAAAACTAGCCAGTGTCAATGTCGAGCAGATATTCACGAGCTTCTAGCAATTCTTTCATCCTCTTGAGTCTTTTTTTCTTGCTCGTCTCAATTCACAATCACCATTGGAAGGACTTTATAATTTTTCCCCTTTTTGGCTATTGGTTTTGGAGTCATCCTATTAGAACTTTCAATTTGTTTATACTACAGTAGATGAAAACAAAAAGGAAACAAAGATTGAAACCAAATGAATTGCTTAGTGGGTATGTGCTTTGTTTGTTCAAAAACTTCTCATACGATGGCTCCAAAACTAGCAGCCAAAAAGGAGAAAAAAAATTATGAAGGGGTTAAGTACGATAATAGGTAGCGCAGAAGATGAAGATGCAATATCGCGTTTGTGTCAAATGTGTATTTTAATAGTTTTTAATTATTTTAATAAAAACAAATGGGCTAACGAGAGTTAATAGAGTTAAAATGATGCTAAGTGGTGTGCCATGTGTCAAACAATTAAAGAGAAAACAAGAGGGCAGAGGGGATTTGATAACAATAAAATTGGACTCCATAGAAGGGAGGATTATTTAAGGAGCACATTACACGTAAAATAGTGATGGTATCGGAAATACCGGTAGTTCAAAAACACGGAAATTTGGATGAAAATATCGGGATATTATCGATATCAATAAAAATTGAATAAAAACTATAGAAATTGTAAGAAAAACTTGGAATTTTTTATTGAAACTTTGGAGGATGTTTATTTAGTCAATTATCTATTAGTTTATCACAAAAAATTGGAAGAAAATACATTGCATGACGGGTTTAACTGATTTAAGTTGATTATATAGCTAGCTGACAAACACCGTAAGTGTAGAAAAAATATAGTAATTAATGAAAGAAGATTAAACACACCGTAATCATTTATATATAATGATTTACTACAATGTTTTGCACTTTATATATTGCATGATAAGATACATGAGCGACTTTTTACTACATAGAGTTTCCCTTTGCCTTTTATCACAAAAACATAAGTAACATGGTGGTTAAGGCGTTGGAGGAGTGAAATGGTAAAGGTTTAAATCCCCTTTGTATGTGTGCTTTGTGTTTATTTTCTTCCTTTTTTCCATTACATCGATATTTTTGATATTATAGCGATATTTTGACAAAATATTGCTTAAGTGTGAGCGAAATTATCGACATCAATATTTTCCGATATTATGGTCGATATTATCAATATTTATGCGGTATGTGTATGGATATATTCATTCATGAATGTGGGCTATTACAGAGGATTGAATAGCAAAGCAAAGCCCTCGTCATAGAGGGTTTCAGCCAACTCTCTAAACACACATCAATAAGCTCATGGCCAGAAAGAGCCAGCAAGAGCCACTTGCCTTAGACTTCGAGAAGAAGACAACACCACCAAGAGAAAGGGCATATCCACTCAGCTGCCTCCCAACACGTAACACTAGGGAGAGGCAAAACCTTGACAAAAAGCAAGGGAGAAACAAAATCCAGCATAGGATTCGGAGGGAAAACTCTCTACAACATAACAGGGCAGAGAGCAAAGAGAGAGAGATTTGATTTTTGAATAATGGAAAGAAAAAACAAATATTGACACTACGGGTACAAGGTCATTCTCCATTACGGAGTTCAAGTATGCGAATTGGTTACTGATTTGTGTTTTTGACCGTTCGATGATTTGCATGCTCTAGATTTAAAATAATATTTAATTTTTGAGAGCTTTGTTTTAATATCCAGCCGTATTAAATGCTTTCATGATTTTTCATTCGAGCCAAACAACATCTTCTTCTTCTCCAGTCCACTTAACCAATTGAAGAAAAAGATAACAAAAAAAGAACCCTATCCTTCCCCCCACCCACAAACCCAGACCCATTCGGCCCTCCCCTTTGCCAGCCCAAAAAAAGAAAAAGAAAAAAAAGAAAAAAAAAGAGAGAATAGAAAAGGAAAGAAAGAGGAAGAAGAAAACTAGTCAAGCCCTCCACGGGATCCTGAGCCTCTGTATTTAGAGAGTACACATTTACTCACGTTTCATAAAATCTCAAGCATTCAAATTATTTAACAACTTAAAGCAAGCCAAGTAAGCTAAATATGTTTTTGCCTCTGATAATGATAACGACATTCGTTACTCCTTGTTTTCTCCTCAAAACCAACTTCATCGTCACTCTCAATCTTTTCCCTTTCTTTTTATGATGAATAATCATAAATTCCCAACTCAATCCTGAGAAACACCAACCCATTTCAAATTACCAAGCCTACTTCTCAACCGACTTTATAATTTACACAAACAGAAGGCCACTTCCACAATACCAATTTTATAATAATCATGCTACTCTCAAATTGGAAGATCTATTATGGGATAGGGTGAGGGGATCTACCATCATACAAAAAAAGAAGATATGAGTGAAATTATAAATAAATAAATAAATTCGTTTTTATAATGAAATGAAGTTGGGGATATGGAGGAGGATGGAAATATTGGGTGGTGGCCATAGAAACTGATGACAAGCAGTCATGAGGAGCATGAACAGAAATAGGAATTAGATGCTTCGAAAGGAGGAAATCTGGTAAGTGTTGGAACTTGGAAAATGGATGTGTAGTCCTTAATGGAGTTATTGTAACATTTCACATCGACCAACGGAGCTGGGGTGATGTGCCTTATATGTACATGCGCACCTCCATCTAACACGAGACTTTTGGGAGCTCATTAGCTTCGGAGTCATGGGAACTCCAAAGTTAAGCGAGTTGAGGCTAAAGTAATCCCAAGATGGGTGACCCATTGGGAAGTTGGTTGTGAGCTCCCAGAAACAAAACCGTGAGGGCGGAGGCCCAAAGCAGACAATATCGTGCTACGGCGGAGCCAATCCCGGGATGTGACAATTTGGTATCGGAGCTACTCTGTCGTGTGGTGCGATTATGCCGACGAGGACATCGGGCCCCTAAGAAGGGTGGATTGTAACATCCCACATCGAGCAACGGAGAATGGGTGATGTGCCTTATATGTATATGCCCACCTCCATCTAGCACGAGGCCTTTTGGGAGCTCACTGGTTTCGAAGTCATGGGAACTCCGAAGTTAAGCGAGTTGGTGCTAGAGCAATCCAGGATGTGTGACCCACTGGGAAGTTGCTTGTGAGCTCCCAGAAACAAAACTGTGAGGGCAGAGAGGGGGACCTGAAGCGGACAATATTGTGCTATGGCAGAGCTGATCCCGGGATGTGACAAATTAGTATCATAGCCACTTTGCCATGTGGTGCGAGTGTGCTGACGAGGACATTGGGCCCCTAAGGGGGGTGGATTGTAACATCCCACATCGACCAATGGAGAGGGAGTGATGTGCCTTATATGTACATGCCCACCTCCATCTAGCATGAGGCCTTTTGGGAGCTCACTGGCTTCAGAGTCATGAGAACTCCGAAGTTAAGTGAGTTGAGGCTAGAGCAATCCCAAGATTGGTGACCTACTGGGAAGTTGCTCGTGAGCTCCCAAAAACAAAACTGTGAGGGCGGAAGCCCAAAATGGACAATATCGTGCTACGGCGGAGCCGATCCCGGGATGTGACAGTTATAGTCATGATGAAGATTGTGGATATTGGGGTTCAAAGATGGAGGAACTGTTACCGTCAAATTTCAAAGAACATCACAAATCTATCCTCTAGATGATGTGACTTTTTTAAGTAATTAGATGATTTGAATGATTGAGATTTTATAAAATGCGAGTAAATGCGTATTCTCTGAATGCAGGTACTTGGGATCCACCTTCCACGCCAAACACAAAACATGTATACAAAATGCAAGATTTTGTTGTAAACAAATCAGGATTCAGGACTATTTTATTCTTTAAAAATGCTCCGATTTCTAAGAAGGAAAATTCTTTTAAACCACTACTTCTCACAAAAAAATCTGGGTTTTGTTTGATTGGGTCTTGTGCTTTTGCTATTTTCTCTTGATTTTTCACATTAGTCAAACATAGATCTTGGATAAGGATTTTTGGTGAAGAAGACAATGGAGGGGAGAAGAATTGCAAGTGATGATTCAAGATGGAAGAAAGCAAGGCAGAGAAGTCATTTTTGTCGAGATTTATGAAGATGCCGGCCCAGGTTGTATTTATTCTTATGTTTTTATTAGATAAATTTGCACTCGTTCTTATTTTTGTTTGGTATTTAGAATAGCATCTAATGCAAAATAGTAGATTTGTGGGCTCATCGAGTCTTTTTATTTTTATTTTTTCTTGTCTGAAATCAGACTTGTGTTTGTTTGAGAGCACAACAAATAAGCGAAGTTTGCTGGAAGGCTACGCCTGGTCATTCTTTTAATGATTTCCGAAATTCTTTTAATGATTTCCAAAACTGAATACCCAACATAAGAAAGGAGTGTGCATGATAACCAAAGAAGAACATGATCATACCTAACTACTAGGATTCATATAATAAATAGTCTAGTCCCATTAACATTTTAAAATTTTTAGAACATGATCATCAAATTTAGATGGAGATGCTGTTAGGAACTCCCATTCCTGTGACCCCAGGTGTTGAGAATGGCTTCAAAAGCTCATATGGAACAACACCTGCTCCAACTCTGTTTTTCAGTTCCAAGTTGGTATTCCTCTCATCAATAATTCCTTCCAGCCTCTTCAAATTTCCATTGAACCGCTCGAATGCAGCATTTATCACAGGATTTTCAGCCCATGATGACTCCAGTTTCTCACCAAGATACTCCTCATCAGGTGAATGATTAGATAGCACATCCAAGACAGCCATCACTTTTGTTGCTTGAATCTGTGAGGGGAAGCACATCAGCAGTGCCATTTCGGGTTTCTTCAAAAAGTTATTGAAAAACTCCTCAGACGGATCTTCAGTTGGCATATTGGTACGAGCGATTGTAGGCTTGTTTGGGAAGTATCCAGCATACATGTACTGTCCAAAGTTCACAGCTGCATGATGCCCAGCTGTTACCCAAATAATGGTTGTCAAAATGTGAATTAGATTTTCTGGGGTTTTCAAAACAGGCCACCATGGCTCATCTTTCTTGTCTGCATGGCCTTTTGTCCTAACTTCTGTCCACCAACCTTGAAGCTCCGTATCGGACTCAACAAGAGTTGGGTCTGGATAGTAGTGGTTTACATAGTCACCCACCCACTCCTTAATGGCATCCCAAAGAATGAGACCATCATTTGCAAATGGGTAGTCCTCAATTGTTAGCTTCAAGCCATGCTCAGCTGTAGGATCCTCAACTGCCATTCCCCTGAAATTAATGCAAACAGTAATTAGCCGATGAACTTCCATGGCGTTTCAAATGAAATTTTTGTCTTTTAAGATTGGTAGCAACTAGATTGAAAATTCTTCGTTATAAAAAAGTTGCCTGCAACAACTCATGGTTTGGATGAATCTTATATTAGTCGTATCATGTGAAATACCTTCTGATGAGATCAGCTGGCAAAGCTTCCATGTCAAAGCGCCAGAGCTGGTCATAAGCAACAGAACTGAGCTCAATGGAGTACTTTGCAGGTGAGAAGCTGCTCTCGATGACTCCACCTGCATTGATGAGGCTTTCTCTAGCAAGAGCGTTGATTTCCATTGTATACCGAAAATGAGGATGCAGAAGTCTATAGATAGGATGCATTGCACTTAATTGTCGATTAGCTGCAATTATGTATGGCTCTGTAGCACAATGAGTCCTCAGCCTGTGAAAATACAACAGTGCAAACATGTTACCAACCATGCAACACTGACATACTTGCTACTTTTCAAATCCCCATTAGAGTAGATTCTTGCTTGAACTGAAGGCATGAGCTAGAAGCTTCACTTGGGCACAGAGATGCTTACCAGTGGATGACAAGCTGATGATAGCCAGCATCATGAGCACAAACATGGGCTTTAGCGAGCCTCCACAGCCAGCAACCGGTGGCATCCCAGGTTGGGGTGAACACTTGCTTCCATTGTGGCTTGTCACCAACTGGTGGTCGAGTGAGTTCAATGGCAACAGGCCTCAGCGTCCCATCCTCAGTGAGGAAGAGCAGTGTCCGAGAACCATACAGTGTGGTTCCTTCAATCTCTCTTACTTTGTTCACATAAGGCATGTAAAGATCATGGTAATCCAAAATAAACATCTTCTTTCTTTTTAAAGCCTGCAATTCAAGTTCAAGCAATTGGCGTGCACAAGGACACACACAGTTTACACGATTTCAAGTTATATGCATCAATGGGGGAAAATTTTCGTCCAGTTTAAAGGTGTACAATAAGAAAAATATGGGAGAGTTGTGTCTATTTCGTGTTACCTCATCGACAGTCATACAACCTTTGATCTCTTTCTCCACCAGTTCTGTTGTAATCAATGATTCAGGTGGGCCGTAAATCTCAGGGTCAAGTTTACTCTTCAATGGCCACTCCTGCAGGTATAAAAACACAGAATTACTTGACCAACAAGGAAGATGGACGGGAGGAAGGGAACGTAGAAGTTTGATTTTCTTACTGAAGAGAAAGAGTTGTACTTTAATGTATAAGAAAGCATACCGTGACAAGTTCTATACTGTATGGATTAAGACCAGCTAGAGTTTGCCGAGAAAATTCTTCATCTCTAAACCAAGAAAACTTATCACCTGCAAAAGACGATTAGCTTAATCAAAAGGACAAAGACAATGTGGTATTTTCTCTTACTTAAAAGAGGACACAGACATACAGAGAGAGAGAGAGAGAGAGAGAGAGAGAGGAAGGCATACGGTTAATTATTTCAGGGGTCTCGAAGAGCAAAAGATCGTCTCCCCCAGCGGTAATGGTTTTGACTAGCCTTGGGATGATTGTCTGAAAAAACCCACCGGTTTTTGGCTTAGGCAATGTGACTCCTTCATTGAACAGTGAATCAATGGCTTTGAAGTATGGAAATCCTAAGTGTGGATTAATAAGCGCCGTCTCAAGCGAAGGGAGCAACGCGTGCAGCACAGATTTCAGGGTCTTTCCTGCAAATGTGAGTTCTTTGACCTCTGAAAACTCTTCATCTCTTGGTACATACACACTGCTGCTTCTTGTTTCTGATAAGGGGTCTGCATTGACATAACAATATGCTTCTCAAACATACAACTACACATGCTTAAGCAACATATCAAATAAACAAATGGTTCATATAGTTAAAGTAGATATATTCCATTTTCAAAAATCTTAAGCACATAGTTATTTGGGGAATTTGGTAACCTTTTTTGGTGCGTGGCCGTCCTGTTCTGCAGCGCCTGGGATATGGATGTTCTTTGCTGCCAAGGACAGGCCTAGCCAGTTCCTCATTGCTATCAGGATCTCCAAGATCATTGTATGTGTCATAATCGTAAATCCTATCGGATGTTTTTCTTTCACCCTCTCCATTTCCTCGCAAATTTTCCAGCTCTAGTTCTCTTAGCCTCTTCAACCCACTTGGTGTCTCTGATGGTATGTAAGACTGCTCCATTGTTCACATAAAATATATGAACACACATAAGATTGAAGTATAAGTAAGATTAAGAAGGTATAATTACTAGAAATTAAAGAAAAGTATTAAGGATGTAAACCTTGTTAGTGAAAAAGATTCTCTTCTGTGGATTGTCGAACTTGGGCTGAACCCAAGAATTGCATGGAACATTAACAGAGCCATTTGGGAAGCCCTGGAGGTCGATGGTCTTTATGAAGATCTCGTTGTGGTGCTCATTCTCTACCTCAATTGCTCCAACCGCTCCAAAACATGCTGGGATTGTGAAATTACTCTCATATATCAACTCATCATCATTGTGGCTGGCTTTATGCGCATACCCCTTGATCTTGTCCTTCTCCAACCCCGTCTCTACAGAAAATCCATTTTACAAATATATAATCAATAAATTACATATGTAGGTCTTATCATAGTAAAAAAAATGTGTAAGATTAGGAGTATGAACATTTAAATGTAATACATATAATTCTATCTTGTCCATTATTTAATGGCATCCAAACAAAACCTTTATGGTTTTACCATAACCATCAAATTGTTCCAGCGTCACTTGATTTTGATATAAAATACTGTATTAATCAAGCAACATAATTGCTGTTACTGAAAAACAATTTTTAAAAAAGAGAAAAAATGGAGGTGGAGTAGTGTCATGTCGGATTCAAGTAGTGTCGAGTTATTAGACGGGTCAAAAATCTCCAACCCAATATAACTCATTTAAGTATATGTTCAATCCAAACATGACCCGTTTATTAAACGAGTAACATGACACGACCCATTTAACCTTTTTATTAAATGGGCTGGGTTGAATTATTATTTTGATTAATCTATTAACGCGTTTAACCCATTTAACACATATTTCTTGACCAAAAATAAAATTGTACTTTATTTAAACCCTTTTAACCCATAATCTTATTTAATATATTAAATATTCATATCTATCAATAATGTATTAAAAAAATTGTAACTATCATATATACTAAGAGACTTATGATAATCTTGAAAATATTATACAAGACTGTGTTAAAAATAATTTTGATAAACGGTGAAGGGTTGTAAACGAGTTGAGCAGCTTGATAAACAGTGATGAGTTGACCCAAACTCCACCTATTTATTAGTAGTCTCTAGTGAATTGCGTCGAATTTAACCAGAATATTTTTTTTAATCATGCACAATTTCATTAAATGTGACGGATTGATCCACACAAATTTACGTGGATTATAAGTCGTTTATTGGATGGTGTGGGGAATTATAAGTTACAACCCCTACTTTGAGGACATATTATTTGATACAAAAATGACATAATAGATATTTTAGTCTCTTTGGTTTAAGAAAAAGAATTCACTTAATAGTTAAGTAAAGTTAGAAGAAAGTTAGAAGGAGAAAATGGAGGATGAGGGAGAGAGCAAAAGAAGATGACATAATAGATATTTTAGCAAACTGCTGATTTGCTGTAAGTGGGCTCGACTCCAGTACAGATTTCACTGTTGAATTATACTGTCCATCAAATTCGAATCTCCGCCAAATTTATTTTCTTTTTATTAAAAACAAAAGGCTATTTTTTGAATGGCTGACTTTTGGCTACTCCAAGACCAAGACCCAAGGAACAATGAACACTTAATTATTATTATTATTTTTTTTATAACAAACAAAGAAAAATCTAAATCTAAATGATTTTTGTATATGCAAAATGGAACAAAAATAAAATTTGTGCTCATGCTTCTTTGGCCAAAAAAACTTAATGTTTTCTTTTCTGTAAAGGAAAAAAAAAGTTTGTTGGTGAATAGAAAAGGAGGTAAAAAAATGAAAATGGAAAACGCTTCGAATTTTTTTTAAAAAAAAATTAAGGATGGTTTGAGAACCTACTTTTCACTTTTTTGAAAACTGAAAACGAAAATTGTTATAAAAAAAATGTTTTCAGTTTTCAGAAAAAGTAAAAATGAAATGGTTATCTTATCAAACGAGGATTTATGTTTTCTTTTATGAAAAGAAAAATAAAACTAATTAGAATTAGGTTTATGTTTGTATATATGTCTCGAGTTTGTTGGAGGATGATTCGAGTTCAAAAATTTCATTAATAATAATAAATATAAAATTTATTTTATTTTATTTTATTTTTTTAGTGAATGAAGTGAATAAATTCGTGTGCAATTAGTAGTGCTTACTGGGGTCAAGCTCGGCGCTAACAAGCTCCAAAAGAAGGCTTTTGCCGAGCAAATCGGTAAAGCCATCGAGGGGCCCAACCACTATGCTGGAGAGGAGCTCTCCTGCTGTTACCTGCACTGTAACCACAGCCTTCACACTAACTGGCTTGTTCTCTGTTGTGGTGGTGCCTGATGCAGATGATCCGAGCTCACCAGAACTGGCACGGATCACCACGCAGGAGGAGGAGTTTTTCTTATTATTATGATTTTGACGGACAGGATGGGATGGAAGGGTGTTGATGAGGGAGGGGCTTCCATGCCTGATCAGATAATTGGTATGAATGGAGGATTTTAGTAAGAGAGAGAAGGATGGAGCATGGTTGAGTTTTTGCAGCTGAGAGTTCATCATGTTTCTCTGCTAGTTTGCCTTTTCTTTGGCTAGAATGTTCATGCATTTGTAGAGATATATAGAGAGAGCGAGAGAGAGAGAGAGAGAGAGACAGTATGTGTTGTAAAACATGGTACATATATTTTTGGATCTAGCTAGGTGTACAGCTTGAATAATGCAAGAAATTAACGCGAGAAATATAGAAAAGAAAACGATTGGTCTTATTCATGGATTAAAAGAATACTACTAGTAGCAGTAAATAATTGGTCTCTGTTCCAAGATTCTTTTTTCAAATTCACACGGCATCCCTTAACGCCTTAGCAGAAGGAAGAGGGAGAAGGGCATTTTCAAATAGTCTCACTCAAAATAAACTGAAAAAGAGATGAGAGTGTTCTGTTGTCTGCATTTTGTAAAATCTGGAGAATCTAAATAATCTAAGGGTTCAAGATTGGACAAATTGGATATCAAAGTTAGGAAGGGCGATGGGGAAAACTCACACACGGATACCATAAGGGATTGAACCCATAATCATTTGGGAGCACACCAAAGGGCTGAGCCAATTCAACTAACAACCTATTAATAAACAAAAATATAATTAGATATAGTAGAAATAACTGCTCTTACCTTTAAGCCGTTTCTAATTCAATGTTTAGGGTTTTTTTGGAAAAGGTTTCTAATTCAATAATTGAATTTAAAATGAAGAAGACCATCAACTGTATGAGTTATTATCAAATAGAACCTTAACCTTCGGCTGCACTTTGCACCAACGGGGCTGGCCCTTTTTTTAAAAATAGTATTATGATATATTTATTTATTTATTTATTTATTTTTTCTGTTGATTTGAACATAAAACATGTAGCTGCAAGACAAACATGTCAAATAGGTAAGTGCAAAACAAAGATGTAAAATATTATTTTATTACTTACGTACAACCTTGGTGCAGGACAATAGTTTAGTATAGTTTGAGGTTGACATACTGAAGATCAACTTAAGTTTATTATTTTATTACTTTTAGCACATTGTTGAACTGGTATTGGTAATTGAATTAATAATAAACTAAAGGTGAACGTGCTTCTTGCTATCAATGTTTCAATATAAAAAAAACATTGACCTCATTCTTATAATCGCTAAAACACTCCCCCCCAGTACTAGAACCATAAATCTTTTTCTTCACATATCATCATATCATGGTAATTGATGAAGTGAGAAGTTATCATCAATTTGTGTTCCCAAACCCTAATTCGACGACAGCGAGCCCAAAGCCAAGCCATGAATTGAACGACAACAAGACCGGTGCTAAGATTGTAAAGACATTGGAAAATATTAAGGGGAAGGGTAAGAAGGAGAGGGATAAACGGTGCTCATGATGACGGAGAAGAAATATTGGCTAAGTAAATAAACAACAGTCGTGTGACCATTGTCTTTAAAGTTCTTCCACCTCATGTTGTTGTTGTTAAATATAATGGGGATAACACTTTTTGATATCCCCGGCCAATAACGCAATAATACATAAGATAACTTTTCTATGTGTCATTGTGTTATTGACCGATGATAACAAAACAGTGTTACCCCTTATAGGTAAGTTTTTTTGGTATGGTAAACATGTATGCAGTGGCGGATCCATAAATTTTTTAGGGAAGGGAAAATATATAAAAGGCTAAAATCTTCAACCAAAAAAAAATTGCATACGTAGATGGATCATAAATTATCAAGCAAGTCAACTAAAAAGATAGGAACAAGCAATACAAATGGTCAAAAGGGCCTACTATATATCCCTTAGAGAATTGCATACAAAAACCAGTTAAAAAATAGGAACAAGCAATACATGATGTATGGCAAGCAAAGTCAGCCCCCAATCATTTCAATATCCTTTACTCTCTTTTTTGTTGGTCCGAACATTTCAGTATCTTCTACAGGAGAAAGACTTAGGGTTTGCTGCATGTATTTCACTCGTACATACACTGCCAGATACTTTTCATCTTTCTAACTATGTGTTCATCTTTAACAATGTAAGAAATTAACAGGGCACACGTGTTTGTTCTTTTGTAACGGGGGAACATTGTAGTGTGGGGATCATTGTAGAGTGGGGACCATTGGGGTTGCAATCTGATTAGAGTTAATTGTTGTTTTGCCACTTATTATTGTACAGTTGGGACCAATTTATGGTAGCGCAATATGAAATTATGGTGAAATTCTACTTTGCTATCCGGAAGGTTTGGTCCACCTTAAGCTTTGGTCCAAATGGTCCATCTAACCCCTTAATGAAGGTTTGGTGTTACACTAAGTTGATGTGACAAGAAGTACTACGATAGTTTCGAACATGTGGCCATTACCTCACCTTCATGGACTAACAAAATTAATAATAAAACGTTTTACCTTCAAATAATATAAAATTTTAAAATCCAATACACAACCTAATAAAATTAAAAAATAAACCCTACCCAGCCCCAACTCTCCCTCAGCCCCGCCCCTCTCTCTCTCTCTCTCTCTCTCTCTCTCTCTCTCTCTCTCTCTCTCTCACAACACCAAATACCTTATGTCAACATGATTCCATTCAAAGTGAAATTCTGGGAGTTGATCATGTCTGGCCAACGATTTTACAAGAGATACAGAAGAATCTGTAATAAATTAGTTCATTCTGGAACGAAAGTCGTCCAGTTAGGTTCATATCGAATTAATACAACTTGGAGCACACGATGGACATCCTCTTTATGAGACCTTGCAGTTCGTTTCAATTGGATAGGTAGGGGTCAACAATATTCGTGTTTAGATAATTAGGGGGTTAGGTTGGGAGCTTTGGGTGGGGGAGGCAAGGCTGTAGAGAGAGGGGATTATGAATGGAGATGACAATAGGGGCAAATTAGAACGTCAAACCTTGATTAAATGAGCAAAGTGGGCCACTTGAACTTTCGGAAGTTAAGATAAGATTTGAGATTCATGTGTTACTTTATCAACACAGTTTTTTTTCACTTTATCACTTACTTTCAAGTGAGATTCATGTGTAAGTTGATAAAGTAAGTCAGTTGACAGAATGCAAAGGGAAAAATGAGATTCATGTGTAACTACATGAGGAAAAAAAAAAATTAAGCAATTTAATTATAATCAGCTAAGTTCTCTACTCTCCCAAGAGCTCTCTAGATTCAAAACTTCAAATTCACATGGCATTCCATCCCTTAAATCCCCTAGCAAAAGGGAGGAAAAAAAGAGTTTTTTCAATCTCTCAAATTGTGTTTAATATCTTCATTTTTATGATTTTTTATTTTTATTTTTATTTTTTTTAGTATTCACATTATAGAGGGAAGAGTCATTCACTCAAATTTCTTTTAAATATATATATATATATTTTGTGAATATCCAAGTTTTCAACCACCATTATAACCTAATCATATTCTCAAGTTCGAATCCCTTGACCCTCAACTTCAGCCCCGAAAAAAAAAAGTGTTTGTTTCTTAATATAAAAACCAGGAGGGCCAAATATCTACTGTCTTTTTCATTTAGAAGGAAAATTACATTCTGGAGGTTAGGCTTAATTGTTTGCCCATATACTTTCACGTGAATCTCATTTTCTTCTTTACACTGTCAATTGACTCAATTTGCTTCTTGTGCTTTTATTCCATGTCTCAGATTGCTCCATTTCGTTTAAGAGTGCGTGCGTGAAGAAAGTGAGATTTGTGCGGAAAGACCATCAGACAAAACAACAATGAAGCACTTGATATGACGAGTGCTCATATTTTTCTGGCCACAATTACATACAGATAAGCTGATGCACTGTAGAAAGATGAGTTCCCATGCCCGGATGATGAATGCCCTTCTCGAGGCCACCATCCAACTTGATATATCTTTTTTTCAGTTATTTACACTAATACTCCCATAAAGTTTTCAGCTTTTCCCAAATCTTCCTAAAGTTTTAAATTGTTTTCACAAAACTCATTTTCATTGATTTTTCATCCAAAGATTGATGATTTATACTAGAAAAAAAAAATTCCCGAAATTACAAAGTTAGCCTTTCAGATTAGATTGCATATACTTCATTGAGGTTAATTTTGTCATTTACATAATTTGTTTTCAATGAAATTATCAATTTTTGGACCAACAATCAATGAAAATGGGTTTTCTGAAAACAAACTGAAACCTTAGAGGGTGTTTGTGTAATTTTGAGACCTGAGGGGATTTTATGAAAACACAAAAAACCTCAGAGGGTGTTCGTGTAATTTTTGAGACTTGAGAAGATTTTGTGAAAACATAAGAAATTTCATGGAATATTAATGTAAATAACTCTATTTTTTTTTTCCTTTTTTGGTTTGTAAGACCTGATGTACCTTATTATTATTATTTTTTCCATTTTAAATGTAATAGGGTTTTTTTTTTCTTTTCTTTATATGTTCCCTACCCTCCAATTCATTCATGGGATGACAATGACATCAGATACTTGAACTTTATCTTCAAGGAAATATCCAGCTTCAACCGTGTGGCTACTACTTTGAGAAAAATTAAAAATGTTTCTGTTATTTGAAAAAGAAAAAAATCATCACCAATTTTATTCATTAGAGCATCCACAATAGTTGTTTAATAGTTTAATTATTTTGACACCTATTGAATTGAATTGAAGTTTTACCTGCAATAAGACAGTTCAATAGTTTCAGTTTATTGGCATATGAATCCCATGATTAACCTATTCAATAGAGGGTTCATCACATAGTACCCTCTATTGCAATGAACTAAATCACACCATTGCAAGTGAGATTTTATTATTTTAGTTAAATTTCATGCAATAAAATTGTATTGATCCTAACCATTGCAGATGCTCTTATCACATCTATCAAAGAGAAAAAACAGGCCAAGAAGTATTATGAGTTGGACCATCACCCTTGTGTAACACATGGCGGTATCTCTAATTACTGAGGTGGAGAGGTTTGGATAGATTATTAGCTTGTCAACCTTATAGCAAATGTAGATGTGATAGAAATTGTTTTCATCCTATTCTAAATAAGGCATGATTATCAAGATGCACGAGGAAGTAAAGTCTTGATATAATGGTCCTGCAGTTTGTGTGGCCGGACTAAGAATCTCCAAACTTTAGTATCAGAAAATTGACATGTATTGTCTGGACTGGGATAAAAGTATTGGCGGTTGAAATCCAAGTTCATTACATGCAAGTCTTCATACATTTAATCTGTATTGAAAAAAAAGCATTGTTTCTTTCGTTATAAACATATTAATCACATTCATTGACTGAAAATGCGAACACGTAGCTTTCTATGTCTAAATTCATAATCCTTCATCAAGAGTTAAAAGCATATAAATCACGTTCACTGACTACAATATTTTTTTTGGTTGTGTGCACGAATGAGATATAGTGATCATTTATTTTTGATCAGCTTAGAACATATGTGAGTGTCAATGGAATGTAGCCGAATAGAAAAAGGATCTCGAATTGAATTAGAAATGATCACACTAATCCAATGATTTTTTTTTTGTTCTTTAAACCCACCTCATCTTTGATAGTGATGGTGACAAGCATCGGTTTGGCTTTTGTTTTTTTGTCCCCCCGAAGAGCAGAATATAAACCCACGCATTATTCAATAAAATAATAAAATCTACTAGATTTGTTTCTGTTCGCATGTGTGCATATATAGAATTCCAAAAAAATTTATACCTTTTATAACCATAAAGAATATTTGGACCTCATAAAAAATATCATTACTTTTATAAATAACCAATGATTGAACACAAGAAATAAGCAAAAACAAATCATAGATTGAAAGCAATAGGACAGTTTAAAGTAGTAAAAAGTAGAAAGAGGAGTTGAACATCATATGTTAGTTATATCAGCACACAAACTCCTTCCGTAGGTTAGTCTTTTAGTTGCTATTTTATTATTTACTACCCTATTTGTATGCGCAGCTTTTCTGTGCGTGTGAGAAATTTTTTTTCATCATAATTCTTTTACAATTGTATTTTTTTTCGTGACTCTTAAAAGTTTCTTTTATTACACGTATTAAAAGTCACAAAAAAACAATAAAATAAAAACATATTATAAATTGAGAGGGAGAAAATATAGAGAGAAACGATATACTAAAGATAACTTCAAGTAAGGGTGGGTAAAAATAACCATCAACAGAGGATTGCTCTGATACCATGCTAAAATATGAATATGGTTTGAATACTTTAGGTTAATTGTATTCTTCTCCATAATGAGGTTTATATAGGAGTTTACAAGAGTGTTTTATAAGGAAATAGATACAGTAATCAATTAGAAGAATATCTCCTAATTATATAAGGATATGTCAACTATACAAAATAAGAAAGTAAATCACCTAATTAATCAAGGAAATAAATCTCCTTAACTAATTAGGATAGCTCATGTCAACGGTTTACAATAATATGGGCACTAATTTTTTGTTACCATTTTGATATGGTATATGATATGAATTGTCATTTCATGTGCCACATCCAATGATGGACTCACATTGGGGTCACTGGGGTCGAACGACCCTATGAAAGCCATGGAAATAGGCTTGGAGGTCCACCTGAGCCGGTTGAACGACCACACGGAACGACCTTCAACCAACTCTTATACGAGCCCATAGCGGTTCATTCATCTGAACGTGGACTAGAGCCACTTTTTAAGAGAATCATAACACTCTTGAAGTGATTTAGATGGCTCTCGGGATCGGAATCCCATTTGAAGTGTCTGAAAAAAGGCTTTAAGAATCGCTTTGGGGGAGCAACCTGCTCGATTTCGGTGGTGAATGGTGAGGAGTTTGCTTGGTCCACCTCTCTGCACAGAGCATCTTCGAAATCTCCGCTAATCTTCAAGTCTCGAAGCCGGTTATTCACAAGCTTCTTGACATCTTCTGCTAGCATGGCCTGTGAGTCGCGCAGGGCCTCTCTCATTCGAACCCTCTCTCCTTCAATCCCTCTCAGACCCTCTCTCCTTCGATCCCTCTCTTGGGTTTATTCCACTTTTCGTCCGTCATCGCCGAAGGTGGACTGCGCTTGTGAGGGATTTCCTATGACTTGTCGATAAGAATTAGTTCTTTGGGAATAGGCTGCGAAGCGCCTTTTTTCATGAACCTCATTGTGAGGGTCGTTATATTGACCTCCCTGAGCGCCTAGCCTCTCATGTACATTTCCTTGTGGGCCCAGGCGGGCTCGAATGTCGAGTCACGGGCCTAGTCTTTCTCGCGCGTTGATCCTTGAACTCAACCTAGATTAGAAACTTCATCTGCTTTGAGCGTGGCTCACAGATGCTTGTGACATGCTAGCATACCGATCACATTCTTGTCCTTTTCCTTGTATGCTTGCTTTTGCTCAACCTAATTAGGACTTCTCAAACTACCAGTCGGTGCGTTCGTCCATCCTACTCTCTTTGAGGTCCAAGGCCAAGGTTTTGGACCAAGTCTATTTGGTTGAAAAGCTGTCTCACCAAGTCATTTTGGTTATCCATTCTCTGGGTTAGATGGTCAACTCTAAGACTAAGGTCTACTTGACTTTGTGGACTCTGAGGAGAGATTTGCTCAAAGCCCAAATGCACATGGGTTAGGGTTTCGTTGGAGGTGTACACAAGAGTGTACGTCGAGCACGGAGGCCAAGGAGGAAATGGTTGCACTTGCTCCACGGTTGGGTCGTAGGTAGTGGCGGCTAGATGGCTGAGTACGCTGGTATTAGGATGAAGTGCGGTGGTGTCGTGTGTCGCAGCTTCATCACGGTGGAAAGCGTCTGACATGATGGAGAAAGCTTGCATGGATAAGGTTGTTCCGTGCGCTAGACCGTGGAGCTACAAGGAGGATCCACCTGTGGTGCTGTGAAGGTGGTGGCTGCTATAGTTGTGGCACGGCACGGTGGCAGGTGCTGGATCGTGTGACAACTCAGTTGTTCGGGTCACAAGACCTTGAGGTAGCACGGCTGTTTCTGCCACATGGTCATGCGGTAGTAAGGTAGTGCTCATCTCAAAGAGGCACGATGTCGTGAGCCGTGATTGGGCTCTCGGCAGCGAGGCCAAAAGGTGGAGCCTCCACAATGGTGGCTCGGTTTGAGACGATGTCGGTGAAGCACAGAGGATGGCTCGACGCCGCGCCATCTTGGTGGCTTGGATCCGTCACAGATTGCTTAATCGCAGCAGTTTTGCTTCTTGTGCGTTTGCTTCCAACCATGGTTGTTTGGAAGGCTTTGGCTGATCGAAAAAAGGAGGAAACAAATTCCTTTGATTCAAAAGAACACATTTAGTATAACTCGTGCTAAAATGAAAACGCCAAATGTTTGTGCAAATATTCTCACGAGTGCATATCCGCTTGTAGATTCTTCAACCTCTGATCTTCCTTCTCTCTCTTCCTTGATTCATGTAAAAAAAAGACCAAAGTAAATATACCACACCCGGGAGGGTGTTGACTAAAGGCCATTCGATGCCTAAGTTAGTTCAATTGAATCTAAGAGAAACAATAGCTAAAAAAGAGTACGAAGATTTCTCTATGGGGAGAACTGAGTGGCCAGAGCCATGTGTGGTGGCCAGAGCTGTGTGGAGAGACAAAAGTGGAGGACTTGGCAGCGAGGACGGCCATCGGCTAGGAGAGAGGGAGAGAGGACTTTCAAGTGTTTTGCTAGGTTTAGAATTACTTTGTGTGTTGAATGTAGCCATGTATTTATAAGACTTTAGGCATCTAGGGTTTTTCAAATATCTTATTTAGAAGGAAGATATTCTTTCCCCAAATTGTAAAGATAGAGGGCCAGTTTGGCATTGCTGTGTTGTGAAAATAATCGCTGTCAGATTTGCTGTGAGAGAAATCAGCTGTGAGAGAAAACAGTTTGGCGTTTGGTAAAATTTTTGTTAAAAGTGTTGTTGGTATTAATTTTACGCATAATCAGAAAATGATTGCCGCATAATCATTAAACCCAGCGCCTCTTCGAAACTGATTCCTAAATAATCAGAAAATGAAAGCACCTCATTAGCTGCTTTCCCTTATAGCTTTATCTCACAACAATTTTTAACAATAAGTGATTTTCTCACAGTTTACCAAACGGGTTGAGCTTCTCAAATTTTTTTTAAAATCACTTATTTGCTAAAATATGAATATGGTTTGAATGTATTAGGTTGTCTTTTATTCTTCTCCATAAGGAGGTATATATAGGAGTTTACATATGAGGGTTTTACAAGGAATTAGATATAGTAAAGAATTAGGAAAGTATCTCCTAATTGTACAATGATTTATCACTTATATAAAAAATAGGAAAGTAAATCCCTTAATTAATCAAGGAAGTGAATCTCCTTGATTAATTAGGAGACTCACGTCAACACTCCTCCTCAAGTTGGTGCATATATGTCACAAATTCCCAACTTGGTAAGTGAGTCATGAAAAAACTCTTCCACACTCACAGCATATGCAATATCTGATCTTGGATGACGTATGAAGAGTAGAACCTTTGGTGGTGGTGATAGAAGAAAGAGTCTGAGTTGACCGCATGCTTCTGTGAATCTGCAATAAGATGGTAAATCGTATGGGTTCCTGACATCGCAGCGGAAGAATATGTGATATGAGAAGGTGAGGAAGGTGATGTGAGAAATTTGATGTAGGAATTGGATTTAAGAGGCATGTGTATATGGATTTGGATAAGGGGAAAAAAATATGAGGAATTTGATTTAGGGTTTAGGATTTGAATATGAGAAATTTGAGATAAGGGTTTAGGCCCTTTGAGAATGAGAAATTTGAGATAAGGGTTTAGGCCCTTTCACTCCTTTTTTTTTTTTTTTTTTTTTTGCCCCTCCTAGTACCACAACCAATTGGCTTAACAAGAGCTGAGTCAAAAGATGTGTTGAGTGATTTTCCACCATTCTTGCGCGGAGCTTTGGAGTGGTCCCACCAATCCGGGTAACCAATCAATTCGTAACAGCCAGCACGAGTATGTTTGCTTCTACCACAGTGAGTGCATTTGCGGTCCGAACGAGAGTTTGTGACTTGAGTCTGAGAAGCACCAGTGGTAGAAGTCAAAGGACCCTGTGGATGTTGGGTGGCTAGGATAGTAGTGTCTGGAGTACTGGTCATGGTCAGTCTTTGTTGAGCTTCGCGACGGACATATGCAAAGGTTTGATCAAGGTCTTATTTAGGTTCTTTGCGCAAGATTTCCCCCCCGGACTTGATCAAACTGAGGGTCGAGCCCGACAAGAAACAGTGTTGAGCGGAAGGATAAAAAATATGTGTTTAGGAATTGAAAGGTATGAGGGATATGTGTATGGAGATCTGAATGTGAAGCTATAAATATGAGAAATTATCTTTTTCACTCCCCCTCCCCCCTCTTCAAGGGGGGAGGAGAGCACTTAAATTGTAAGAAGAACGCAAGCACAGGTCACAAGGAACCAGGCACTGATACCATGCTAAAATATGAATATGGTTTGAATGTATTAAGTTGTCTTTTATTCTTCTCTATAAGGATGTATATATAGGAGTTTACATATAAGGGTTTTACAAGGAATTAGATATAGTAAAGAATTAGAAAAGTATCTCCTAATTGTACAATGATTTATCACTTATATAAAAAAAATAGGAAAGTAAATCCCTTAATTAATCAAGGAAGTAAATCTCCTTGATTAATTAGGAGACTCACGTCAACATTATTACCCCAAATAAGCAATGTCAAACTAGCACAGAATCAATTAGGGATTGAATTGGGATCAAATCACTAATTGATGATGATATCTCCAAATTATGATAATATCTTAATTGATGATATTATCTTCTTAAAATAAAGATAATATCACATATTTAAAATAATAACTCTATTTTTAATATCAATTAATTTGTCAAATAAATATACTCAATTAATTGAAATAGGAGATATTCTTCTTGTCTCCTTATAATTGCACGCCGGATTATTTACTCCCCACAGTAGCATTTCATTTATTTATATGTATACTACTTCAACCTCGTTTATTTGCAACCAATAAACAAATGTTATGTCATGTGCCACGTTAGTTAGTAACACTTGACGCTACAGAATTGGTTCCGTCAGAAAGATGCAACTAATCTAACCTTGCAATTGTATGTTTTTGTTGATATGAAATTTGACAGCAAAATGAAATCATTGAAAGAACTGCCAAAAACTTTCAACCATGTGAATTAATTAATCAAGCCCATGTTACAAAATTTTCCACCTGATGGTCCTCTGATACTCTAACCGTACTCCGATTTGTTGCATTGCAACCTCATAATAAATGTGCAATAACGCAGCTCTGTCACTCACTCCAGTGCATGAAATCCATTCCCCATAAGATATTTGAATGGTAGAATGAAGCATCGGCCTACACTCTATAGCACAATCCAGCTCTGCTCATAAACAATTAGCTCATTCTAAAATTGATCAATTCTGATAAATCTTGAAAGAAGATGTGCCTCTATCACTAGCAGCAGCTAATTTACCTCTTAACCAAGATCATCCCCCACCATTGAAATTGATTGGATCATGAGCTGAAAGGTCTGACAAGAAGATTCATGAGCAGTGCGCCGGAGATCTGAAGCCAAATTGGATGGGCAAAATACTTGTCTGCATGTCTTAAATGCTTCTATATCGCTCCTACAAGCAGGACACTTCCTTTGAAGAATATGGCCACGATGGTGAAAGTGCAACTACTTTTCCAATTATGATCAACGTTGGTGATACTAATTCTGCTGATATAACTTCATCAGCAAGATCCTTCAGTTCTGCAAAAACCTGTATAAAATGCATATGCCACAATAATCAGACTGCCATGAAATACATGAAAACTGGAAATGGGAAGCCGATTCTATGTGAATGTCTATCTGTAAAGGAATCCAAAGGATCAATGTTCCATGGCCAATCAGGTTGATGACACTCAGCCAAGGGTAAATAATAGAGACCATTAAGATTTGTAATAGTATCACTGACAGCCCTTGAAGGATCTTGACATATAATTACTTCCTCAATCAGGTAGTTTATCCTTAATTCAAATATGCAAATAACAGTACTTCAGATTCAAGCCATTATTAGTATATAAGTATTTATTAATATCTATTTCAAGTTAAATTTCTTCAACAAGGGCGAAACTATATGGCTATAAACACAAATTTTGATAGGAATAATTAATATAAATAAAAAAAAGTACCACAATGGCTTCTGATTTTTCAGAATATTGGAAATCTATCACTTTAATTGCCATTGAACAGCTTCATTAGTACTTTCATTGCAATTTTCAGAATAAAATACAAACAAGAACCAAAACTAACTGTAATCAAATGTCCTCTGAAAACTACATCAGAATGCCTTTGTTAGGTTTCAGTGTTTCAGGTCCCTATAATGTTATGCAATTTCAATGTCTGATGGTTAGCCTTTTGTTTCGGTTTTTCAGTGAACTTGTCTACATTGATGATACGTTTTTTAAGTTTTAATCAACTTATGTATCTCATTATAAAAAAAAATTAAAAATTAAAAAAATTAACACATTCCACGTTTACTGTATCTCAAGAATGTCTAAAAAATGTCGAAACGGAAGAACCAGTAGCAAACAGTATTTGGAAAGCTTCCTTTACACAGTCGAAGAAAGGATGTCTGAATCAATATAAAAGAAACGTCCTAAAAATGGTAGTCAATTGGTTTAGGTAATGATGCTCGATAAGCTTCTCAAATTTTGATTGGCATACTTATTGTCCTTTTTTCTGTAGTTATATCTACATATTTGGTAATAGAGACATTTAACAGAGCTCTCCCAGGTTGTCAGTTTAACAATTAACAAGAAACGTCCTAAAAATGGCACAGATTTCAGGGTATTTAGGTCAACAAACACAACACATCTAGAATGCAACATGGTATACACATAGTAGCAAGACCAATGCTGAAATAGAAGATCATCCTTACCGTGCGCTGTTGAGGTGTGGTCCCTCGCTCAACTGCAACAGCTGGTGTATTTGGTGGCAAACCATGATGCATCAACTTTTGAGCAAGGGAGGGGAGGGTCGACAAACCCATATAAACCACCAAGGTTGAATCAGGGTCAGCTGCATTCGCTGCAACAAATAGAGGGTCTGTTCCTCCCTTCCTGCAGTGCCCGGTAAGAAATCTGACACTATTTGCGACACCACGATGCGTTAATGGAATCCCTAACTTTGCCGTTATCCCTGAAGCAGCAGTAATACCTGAAAGATTAAAAAATATATTGATCATGATTCATATACAAACATGTTCCCGGGTCCACTCAAGATGTTCCTGAGGCATTCATACATCATCATAAAAAGTCTCCACTAAATAAGAGTGTTTACCAGACTAATCTATCATTGTACCTGGAATAACATTCACTTCAATTCCTTGCTGTCGCAGAAAATCCATCTCCTCCCCACCCCTACCAAACACCTAAAGACAAAAAATACGTTTCACTACAAATTTGACAAGACACCACAATACCACAAGTAACAAACTGTCAAACTTCAATGTAGGAACTCACCAGTGGATCCCCTCCTTTTAGTCTCACAACATTAGCTCCAGCTTCAACAAAACTCAGCAGCAATTCATGTATCTCCTCCTGAAAGGGGGAAAAAACGATTCAGCTCTTTCCCAAGACCCCAAAGTAAAGCCCCAATTCACTTCACTAACCCAGATACAAATTAACACAAACCCAAATACCCAATTCACCAAATTGCCTAAAGATTTCAATTTTATAGTAAGAGAGAACCCATATCAGAAACTCAATTGAAAATCAAAATAAAATTTGAAAGTTTGTTTCAGCTAATACAAGAAATGCTGATAAAGATTGGTGCTTTACCTGGGTTCTGCTATGGTACCCAGCAGTCTTGCCCACATAGAGAAGTCTAGCACCAGAGCCAACCAATTCCAATACATCATTGGACACCAACCTATCATACAACAATAGATCAGCATTCTGAATAACTCTATAAGCCTTCAATGTCAGGAGATCAGGGTCCCCAGGCCCTGTCCCGACCAAGAACACATTTCCAGGCCCACACTTGCCGCTGCCATACCCTCCTTCGCTCTCTCTCTTCTCTCTCAGCACCTGAAGCAGCTTTCTCAGCTCCGGTAGCTGCAAAGGTAGCTGCAAAGCAATGTCATTTTGCCTTATAGAATCAAAATCTGGCGGGACAGAGCATAGAGTGGCTTGATCCAATTGGTCCTTGTACAGCCATTGGTCTCTCTGGTACCTCTTAATAGAAGTCTTCTCTGTAAAAGGTGAAGAATTAGAAGAGGAATTGAAGTGTAAAGAACAAACGGGTTGTGGGATTAAGGAGTTGGGTTTTCTGAAATGGGGCGAAAATAAAGAGGATAACAGAGATTGAAGCTTACAGTCAAGAGCCATGGCACAAAAAGAACGATTCAGAGTTGAAGAGTGATTGAAAATTGTGTTTATTTATTGTGATTCTGTTGCCGTTTTTATTAGTGTTTGAGTTTGATTTGGAATTGGGCTCTTCAAGGCAGGAGGCGGCCAAGTGGCTTTTAGGGCTTTGAAAAGGACAGTATTTGAGTTTGGCCGTCTTTGGTTGCAACTTGCAATTGCTTCCTTCATCATCAGTTCAGTGGTCTCAATTTTTTGCCCTTTGGCTCCCACTTACTTCATCGGTACTCTCTTTAGGAGTAAAATATAAAATTAGAAATTGTTTGGAAATTGTTTGGGAGTATGTTGGTTTACTGAAATTCGTCTCATCACCACATCTTGGCTTTCCTCTTATATGGTCATTTCCACCACATCTTGGCCCAATTTACAGTATGTGTCCTTTGTATCATTTATTTTTATTGATTTAATAAAAATCTATCGTATTTTAATAAATAAATAAAAACTCTCCCAAATGCTTGACAGATTCTTTTGATACTCTCACTATTTTTATGAGTGCTAAATACATTTTTTGTAGTTCGGTTCGCTTTTTAGATTTTGCATGCAATTATATCTTATATAATTTCTTAACTTCATATTGCAATCGGGTCCAAATCATCATTCCGTTTGTTTTCGTTACTTAACAGAGTGACCACTTGCAATGCCATAGTTCAAACGTGGTTCTCTTTTGGTTCGTATAATTTCAGTTTTAGCAGACAGACCCCTGTAACTTATTAATATTTAATTTTCTTTATTCATTCAGAAAATAAACATCAAAATCAAAACCAAGAATTTAAACAATTGATTAAAAAAAAAGAAAATTAAATATTAATTGTCCAACGTACTGCACCTAATGAAGAAATTCCCCTGTAACTTAAACAGCTATATTTCCCCGAGTTACTCATCTCTGCAATTATACCATTCAGATACCCTTCATGATATTTATTAGTATCTCCTTGTAGTAATTAAACACTCTGCGAGAATGATAAGATGATGATGATGATTTTGACTGGATTTTCCCGGTGTTCTCCGCACAAGGCAAGTTCGCAGTTGCAGAGCCTCCTTCTTCATCAGGCACCTGCGGTGACGGCATAGCAATTAACAAAACTGCTCGTGTTTTCATGCTTGAGATCTCTTGCAGTGTGTAGACTAGATAGATTAATGAAGGGGCGTTCGGGGAAAAGAGATGATCAAAATGCTAATTGTATTAGTATTGTTTCTGTTGACTACTTTAGGAGGTTGTGATTTATGAATGTCGTTCATTTGTGTTTTATAGTGAGATGAAAATGGGACATTGATTATTGATTAACTTGCACGGCAAGGAATTGAAATGTCAAGTTTCATCAAATTATAATTTAATTATAAATGAAAAAGAAATGAATGTCGGCTGCGTCAAAGCTCAAGTTGGACTCCTGATCAATTCAACAACATGTGAATTTCCAAGAAGGTAATAGAGACATTTAGCAGAGCTCTTCCAGGTTGTCAGTTTTAACAATTAACAAGAAACGTCCTAAAAATGGAGCAGATTTCAGGGTATTTAGGTAAACAAACACAACACATCTATGGACTCAATTTGTTGCCCTTTGGCTCCCACTTGCTTAATCAGTGATCTTTTTAGGAGTAAAATATAAAATTGGAAATTGTTTGGATCTCTTGCCCTTTGTTTATTTATATATATATATTTTTATCTTTGAATCTCATTTTCAGTAGGAAGCTCTTGACGAAACTTGCATCGATCAGTCAAATGAATGAAACTAGAAAATAAGGAATCAGTACCTTTTTTTTAATGCGAAAAGAGGAAAATTACAAGCAAAAACCACTATGGCATGCAATCGCTAATTCGGAATGGCAATAACAATGCCTTTTAATAATTTATTTTTAATAAATAGAAAAGCGAGTACATATAATAACATAACATAATCTCACCAAATTACCAAAAAATTTTAATATTGCATAAATTAAAAACAGACTACACATAGCCTCAGTTCACTGCTTCTTCGTCTTCTTCGCTGCTGGACGCCGAGTCGGTTTCTTCACTGGACTCAACTTGTTCTTCTTTGCCATGGCTTTTTTTACACATGTGGGTGTTGCCAAACCCAAAAATTCCTACCCTGTCCGATTTACTCCCCTTTATTGTATTCTTAGCAATTCTGAACTCATTGCCGCCTCTGCCATTCATTTTTTTCTTTCCTCTCTCCTTCTTGGGCTCGCCTTTTTGTTGGTCGATGCTCCCTTTAGAATCCTCAGAAACTCTTTTCTGGTCACCAATTGGAGGCTTCAGAAATAGGTGGCCCGTAGACATTTTCACCTTGGATTGGATACATTTTGTTAACTCTGAGTCCTTTATAGAAAAATAATGGAATGGATGGGTCCTTGTGTGGAATTATTGTCTGCATTCACATTTAGTTTTCGTATTCGGGATCCTGTTACTAGGACTTCAAAAAAGTTATTTTGTAATTTTTCCATTGGACGGTGAAGAAAATGGGTGGTGTGGGTTTTTTTCCTTAATTTTTAATTGATTTTTAAAAATTATATAAATATTTTATTACACCTAAATATATAAAAATAAAAATAAATCAAAACATGGAACCCATAAATGCCACGTAGGCAATTAATTGAGAGATTTGCGGTGGAACCACATTGTTACAAATTTAAAGATCGGGATATGTAATTGTAAAGATTAAGAATATAGGGATTAACATGTCTTAAGGGTGTAACTACGAGGTACTAAATTGTAATTAACCCTTAAATTTATCAGATTTGAAAATAATGGGGTGTAAATTGATAAATTAAAACTTAGGGGCCCATATTGAGAATGATCCTAAACCTTCAGGGGGTCTTTTGAGGTTAACATTTACAGTAATTTTTTGGGTGTGATAATCATCATATTGAATTTTCATTCTTTCGACCAATGACAAAAAAGTAAAATTAAAAAAAATGAAAAGATCAAATATTTTTATTTTAAAAAAGGCCCAATAAGAAACACCACAATGAAATGAGGCCCATAATGATTTCATCACCCAAAAAAAAAACACACAAAAAGAAAAGGAAGAATTCTAAACCCAAATTCCCATTTTCAGCGTCCTAGCATAAAATGGAGAGTTTTAATTTGAATAAAATGGTAGAAATGGTATAATTGGACATAAATTCACCTCACGGTGTGAATACAATTGACATAATTCTTTATTGTCATTAAATTACTACAGTCATGAAACTACAATGTTAAAAGTAATCGAATTGAGACTACAGAGATCAAAAGTGAAAAAAAGACCAACTACAGGAACCAAAAGTCACATTTGACCTCCAATTAATGTGTCACCATCTATTACCCATGCTTATTTTTTTAGCTAGGGACCATATACATAATTGCCAAAGTGTGGTTCCCCTGTTTCCACTCCAGATATTTTTCGAACATCCTTTCGATTCTTGGTCGCTATAATTGCCAACGTTCTGCACTCATGGAGCTTCTTCTGATCATGATTTTGATCAAAAGCGAGAGAGATATAAAACAACCAATATATATGATCACAAGCGAGAGAGATAAGAGTTACTGGGGAAGTAAGAGACTACTAAAGGAGCTTCTGATGAAGACTTTGATTTGCATTTGGATTCCTTTGACGCTTTCACTCTAGAAGACTCGCCAGCATCATCGGAAACCCGTTGTGATGACAACGACGGCATGAAACAATTCGAAAAAACAGAGAAGAAAGCCATTAATTAGTGTCGATAAAATTTACTCTCTGTTGTAACTTGTATGCCTAAAGGGAGTTCCTCAGGTAGTTTTTTAGCTGAGGAAAGTAGAGCTGAGAGAGATTTGTAGAGGGCCAAAGATTAAAGATGAGATAACTGGTTGTTTGATGAGGATCAAGTCAAGACGGTACTTCATTTTTATAGTGGGATTTTTTGTTAACTACGTCGACCTTGGAGGACAAGCAATCAAGCAAGTCATCAGATGGTTCTCTCCATTTTCTTGGTATTGTGGCTGCTTTGACTCCTCTGTATACGACCAAACACATTGTAACTTTCATCATGCCACGTTTTGTTTCCAAAAAGGCAAAGATTACCCAGCTGATTAAAAAAACTGCAGCCATCAGCAAACGCGTATATATATTGACTTCTACAAACACCATGGGCGGCATGGTTTAGTCTTTAGTGCTCTCTCCTATTCATTTAATAATAATAAAAAAAATAGTAATAAACTGATTCAAAAACTGTAGAGGTAACTGATTCAAATACTGTAGAGGGTGACAGGGCGAGAAAGCTTGCAAATCTCGGATCGGAAGACAAATACGCTGTACATGCTTGACTAATTAATCACTATCACGTTGGTTGGCCCAGACTAATGTCTAAAGTCTCCTCCCCCAACTCTTCTCTGGTTTTTTTTTTTCCTTAACAGGTCAATCATTTGTTATTTTAATGGGTTGTGTCATGTCAACCCAATAAAAAAGCAGGTAACACGACCCATTTGCCAGGACACCGACTACAAGAGGGAGAGATAAAGAGAGCAAAGAAGACATGCGTGTATGTAGTATTTTGTGTAACCACACAATTATATTGCTTTTCATTAATTTCTTTAATAAGGTTGACAAGCAGTTATGACATAAACTATATAACTACTCCAATTAACTAATCAAATTTTCTTTTAGGCTAATTTGAGGAAGACATTCACTACCCAAAAAAAAAAAGACAATTGTCACCATTATTTGGTGACTAAAGCCTTTAGTCATCCCAGCATTAGTCACCAAATGTTACCAAATAATGGTAACTGTTGTCACTTTTTTGGTTAGTGATTTTTTGGTATGAAATAATGTAAAATCTTCTCAACCTTATTGAAAAAAAGTTACGAACTTGCCCCAATTTACAACCAAAAACCAAAAAATTAAAATTAAAATTTGTCCATCGGGTATGTAAACAATATAATTGTTATGAAAAATATTTTGGCTTCCTGAAAATTAGGGACTGAAAAACATAACAATGGGGTGAATCAGGGATGGGTATGTCCTTCCCATCCCCATCCCCATTTACTTTTGTTTCCCCATCCTGGCCTTCATATCCGTAATACAGATTGGGGATTCTCCATTTGCTGGGGAACAATTTCTCCGCCTTGCCCCAATATGGGGAATATATATTTTGGTGGGAGTCGTGAGACACACCTAGAAGCCACTTAACAATATATCCATATGAAAAAATAAATATACATATATTATTCTAAACAGGGCAAGTTCAGATTGGATACTCTAATTCTACCAATTGAATCTTTATTTCTATTAGTTGATTTTTGTGTGTGAAACAATTACAATACTAGTTCAAAATCGACGGACATGTCTTTGATTAGTCCTGTGGTGAGCTTTTTTTTGGTCTCAGATTACTGGAGTTGGTTTTTCGCATATCCATCGGAGGGCTGGCTCATAAACTTGCGAAATACACTTTTAGGACTCATTTGATAATCATTTCAATTTTAGTTTTTAGTTTTCATTTTTCAATTTTTTTGCTAGAGTATAGAGAAAAAAAAAGGAGAATGGAAGTGAGAATACGAGTGGAGATAGGATTGAGAGGGAAAATGAGAGGGAATGATGATGAGTAATAAAAGTGAAAACAAAAACTAGAAATAGAAATCTATTTAAAATTGTTTTCAGTTTTGTTACTTCTCCCTTCTATATCCTCCCCTCTCATCCTCTCTCTCAATCTCATCCTTACTCCCATTCTCACTCTCATTTTCCTTCATACTCTAGCACAAAAAATTAAAATTTAAAAAAAAAAAAATTGATTATCCAACGTGTTAACATTGGCAATTTTAGATCCTGTTTGAGGAACCCCCTGAATTTTACTGATGTCCTTCATGAGGACTGTGAACCTTAGTTTCCTTTTGTATTAGTTATTTCCTCTCAATATTATATTGACGTATTTTTAAAAATAAATAAATAAATAGTTGAAAGAGGTTTTAAGTTCAAATTGTTACTCTCAATTGCTAAAAACCAAGTACTCATTAAATAGTGAAACTCATGAAAGGAAAATATAGCTGCCTTCTGGGCAGTTTTATTACTCGAATTGCAATCAAATTATCACACCAAAACCCTGAATTTAAAGACGAAATTAACAATCAATCATATCGTACTACACCCATTTGGCTTCTGTGTGTATCCAGGCCAGGTCCTCATCTATTTACAGTATTGAAGTAGGCATACTCAAATTCAGAACTTGCTTTTCTTGCACGCAGAAAAACAATCACAATCACAAGCAAGAACGATAGGAATTATGGGGGAAGTAAGAAACTATAATGGGAGCTCCTGACGACGGCGATGATTTTGATTTGCTTTTCTTGGATTCCTTTAAAGAAGGAGCTTTTGCACTGCCTCCTGCATCGTCTGAGACCTGAGAGTTTGACAATGGCATGAAGCAATTGAGAATGGGCGAAAAAATAGCCATTTGTTTGTAAGAATAGTGGAAAAGTGGTGAAGGCTGATTGTGTGGTTTATTTAGACTTGAGCGGATATGATCAGGATAAATGTCGTCCAATATTTATAGTGAAATAGAAATGAGACTTTGTCTTTCATCAAAAAAAAAGAAATGAGACTTTGTCAATTATCTTGGGGGCGAAGGAAGATTTGAAGACCATTTACATCGATGGTTCCGTGTTCCTTCATATAATGCACGCGGCCTCTTTGACCACTGTTGAAATTTCAAGTTGACCTCAAGCAAGATATTTTGTTTGCCTTATTTTATTTGACATCTTTTTGTTTTGAGTGCTGCTAAATAAATTCTAAAATTAACTGAATACACTCTACTTCCAAACTATTTATTGAATTACTAATTTATCCTAATATAAAATGACCAAAAAAAATATATTGAATTGTGAAACAAATATAATTTTAATAAGTACACCCTACTTGCCACATATTCAACCATAATCAAATAGCGAGCACTGGCGGAGGGGCAAGGAGGTGTCGTTGAATGTTCGAAGGTCCTGCGTTGAATTATTGTCTTGCCTTGAAACTTGTAAGAGGCTATTTCTCTGCTCTATTTATCTGCTAAACTTGAATTATTGTCTTGCCTTCACGATTCCTTATTGTAGATTGTTTACACCATAATCAACTGAGCATATCCAACCTCAAAACAACTAGCACCAAGACAGACACGCCTTCTCCCCTGCCGAAGGAAGACACTCTTTCGAGGTACCAAGCACCTGCCGAAACTCCCGACTACCAAAGCTCACAAACTGCTAAACCTAATCTCCATGACACGTGTCACCACCGCAGCGACTTGCACAAAGTCCCACATCGCAAATCTACACAAACCTCCCACTTTTACTTCCCTATAAAAAGGGAACAATACCCTAGTAAAAAGGGTAACTACTTTTCTACCTTTTACTGTTACTCTGCTAAAGTTACCCCTCTTAGCTGACTTAAACATCGGAGAGTCTTCGGCCGGCACCACACCGGTGTCCGAAGCTTAACGATTGCTTCTCCTATTTTTGTCTTATGCAGGCTAGCCTTTATTGAAGGTCCAGTCCCTTTCCCTGCTAAAGACAAATCCCTTTTTTTCTCTAAGTTGACCCTCTCCGAAAAAGAGCATCAACATAGATGATGATTGGCAACATATATTGAAAATAAAGACAAAGATAATGATGATGTTGTACAAGAAACAGGAAGATGACGTTTCAGGTCGTGGACGCAATGAAATGGACTAGTTTAGAATCTTAATTTTAATACACCACAATATGTGTGGGAGATAAGAAGCTTGCAGAGCAGGAGGAAATGCACTTCCAAGTGTTCCAATATTAGTTGGCGACACACATATTTTAAGAATCAAATGTCACGCCTAACGGATTCATGAATCTTACCTTATAGGGTTATAGTGTAAAAGTTAAAATAAATAAATAAAATAAGATGAAAAAAGCATTGAAAATGAAACGATAGTACTTTCATTCATAATTCATGTCAAAAAAAATATTACAAGCTATAATTGTCCACGATAAGGTTTTATATTTTGAAAACGTAGCATTATAGCTTCATTTTCAATACAAGCAAAAACATCCATCTCAATGTAAACAAGCAAACTATCACTCAACCATTGATCTCCCATTTTGTTCCCAAGTGGACCTTAATAATATTTATAGTAAATTGAGCTTAGACCCATAAAATTTATTTAAATCACCTACAACCCTTTCTTTTAGTTTTCTATTTAAAATACCCTTCCTTTTGTAATTCTTTTTTCAGGTCCAACTCAAGCCGTCGCACTTTAGGACCATCGAACTCAGGGGCTTGTAACTCAGTATGCAGCTTCGTTCGCAGACTATCAATGCTAACTTTGGAGTTACGCCACTCCTGCCTTTTCCAATGCACAAGACCCTTCCGTACCCATCTAAGCTTTTCAAACACCTGGGAGCCCCGTGACCCCCCAAATCCTTTACGCCATCGCTCCTTAACTAAATCGTGACAGCTTTCCACCGCACCCCATCGAGAGTCAAAAATAAATCTACCTGCACTACGTGGTTGGGTAGGCAAAGTATGAAGCAAAACCATCACGTGATCCGAGCCTGCCACCACCCGATGCACCACACGTGCTTCAGGATACAATCGAAGCCATTGATCATTAGCAAATCCCCTATCAAGTCTTTCCTGGATACCCCCATCCTCTCGTCTATTCCTCCACGTATACGGATACCCCTCATATCCCAAGTCCAGAAGTTGACTATCCGTAACAAACCTACGGTAGTCATCCATACTCTGCATGGACCGCGGACGCCCGCCAACCTTCTCAGATGCATCTAGAATGTCATTAAAATCCCCCATGACCAGACAACCCTCCTGACAAATGTTAATGCGCTCCTGCAAGACACCCAGCTGCCCCCGCCTAACCCCTTGATCTGTACTTGCATATACCGCAAAAAACCGCCAAGAGAAGTTCTGCATGGCATCTTGAACCACAACCTCCATAAGGAATCCCGCATACTTCACCAGAACAACTTGCTGGGCATCCTTCCAAAACATACACAACCCTCCACTTAAACCCCTAGGTTCCACCACATGCATAAAATTCATGCCCAACTGTTTCTTCAGCCACCCATAACGATACCCTCTATTTTTAGTTTCCAGTAACACAACTATGTCGGGAGCCTGGAGCCGCACTTGCTCCCTCAGGCTCGAAACTGTCAGGGGACCCCCGATGCCCTGACAGTTCCAAACAAGGATTATCATGGCGACCGTGGAGACCCATTAAGGCTGGTCTCCACTGCCTGATCCAAATCCCCACCAAAAACCAAACTTCGTCGTGCCTCTTCAGGTCCTTCAAACCGTTGTCGCTTACTACATCCACCAGTCTTAGCTTCCTGCCACCCCCAACTCAGCCTACTCTTTCTCTTTACCCTCTCAACCCCCCTACGTTGTGCATCAGCTATCAACGGACCCAAATTGAACGGATCCGAGGTCTGAGTCAGGCTCTGCGTAACCCCACTGATGTGACCCTGTTCTTGCGCCCTACCAATTTCCCCGTAGTCTACTACCATTACTTGCTCCTCTACAGCAACATTTAAATCCAGTCCTGTGCCCTCCTCCTCAGCAGCCGGCATGGAACCTTCCCCATCAGGGATCACACGATTATCCCCCTGCCGTGCACTAGAAGAAATCGTGGTGGAGGCTGAATGAGGAGTATGACTTCCATCCCGGGAGCACCCACGTCTAAAGACCAGCCCCGCCTCCCATTCCACCTCTCGAATCTGCCTATTCCGTTCCTCCCCCTCCCGTAGGCTACGAATCCGTTCCGCAACTGTCGAAAATCGGGAGTCAGATTTAGATGGCGAGGTAGCAGTGTCGTCCAACTCCGCCCCTTGCCCCTTCTCCCTTCTCCACGGACCCTGCTTATCCGCACGACTACCACCTCTGCTCCCTCGAAGGTTCCCGTTATAGTGTCGACGCCCCGGACCCCCAGGATACCCATCTTCGCTAGCACTTCCATGTCCTGAGCTCGCACTACTTGTTGATCGGCGCATAGAACCCTTGAGTCTCCGACCTCGGATATCTTCCACTGCCTCTAACCCAGCAAAGGCCAAAAGAGCATCAGCCCGGGCATCAGTATTACTAGACTCATCCGTACTCCTCTCTAAGCACAGACGGCTGGGGTGGCCGATACACCCACAAACCAAACAATACTCTGGGAGGAATTCATACTTGAAATCAATCCACTTAGAGCCCTCCCCTGGGAACGCCACAAAAGTGCCCCGCATCAAAGGTTGTCCCACATCAAACTTGATACGAACCCGCAAAAACCTACCAATACAGTCTATCCCGTGAGCCTGGTCCACCTCCAAAACTCTGCCGATCAAAGCCCCCACTATCTTAGCCACCATCGTAGTCATGTTCAAAGGAGAAATACCGTGAAGTTGGACCCAAAACACTCCCATATCCACCAGCACCGTTCTCGCGTCGACACCGGTCTGAACTTCCGTCAACATCCCCAGTCCATCCCGAAAGGTCCAGGGCTCCATGTCTAAAACCCGCTGCTTATCATCCTGGTTGGCGAACCGCACTAAGAAACGACGTTCCCCGATTTCCTTAATGGATACCCCATCGGTACCGCTCCATAGCCTAGTGAACACCCCCACGAAGGCCTCCTGATTAACAGACCTGTGGGTCACAACCCTAGCCACCAGCGTGAACTGTGTCCCTTTCCATAGATCACCAATGTCCTCCTCCTCAAAAACCAAACCCGTGCGCTCCTTCTCCGACAACCGCAGGTGCGCCCCAAACCGTTTCTCCAGCTCCTCCATGCCCAACACCCTCCAGCCGCCACTCGTGCGCCACAAGGAATATTTCTGAACCTACCACCCCACGGAGAGAGTCCCCTGTACAGTCAGAGCGGAGCCGCCCGAAGGATAACAGTGTAAGAACGAGAGCAGAGACCCACACGGTGAGTCGCCGTCACGAAACCTGCAGCCCAAGGAAACCCTAACCCTAACCCTAACCCTAACCCTTCCTCTCCTTACGAGAGACTAATCCATTAATTCAGGTGTTCCAATATTAGTTGGCGACACACATATTTTAAGAATCAAATGTCACGCCTAACGGATTCATGAATCTTACCTTATAGGGTTATAGTGTAAAAGTTAAAATAAATAAATAAAATAAGATGAAAAAAGCATTGAAAATGAAACGATAGTACTTTCATTCATAATTCATGTCAAAAAAAATATTACAAGCTATAATTGTCCACGATAAGGTTTTATATTTTGAAAACGTAGCATTATAGCTTCATTTTCAATACAAGCAAAAACATCCATCTCAATGTAAACAAGCAAACTATCACTCAACCATTGATCTCCCATTTTGTTCCCAAGTGGACCTTAATAATATTTATAGTAAATTGAGCTTAGACCCATAAAATTCATTTTAAATCACCTACAACCCTTTCTTTTAGTTTTCTATTTAAAATACCCAATTTTTTCAAATAATACCCGTTGACTAGGATCCAACTAAGCAAGTTACCTAATATAACTTAAAATCTGATTTATTGTATTTTTCGGATTCCAAAACTACCCCTATTTATGAGTTAATGTGTTATGGGGGAGTGTAACTAATGACATCCGTTGAATTTGGAAATATCCCCAAATAGTTGTAATGGATGTAGGAACTAATTTAGAAACTTATTTGAAATTAAATATTAAATTCCACATTAAAGTATTAGTAATCTATTTTACGACTAGTAATCTATTTTTGAATTAATAGTGTTTTCCTTCTATGAATTACTACTAGTAATCTATTTAAAGTATTAATAATCTAAATTTAATATTAAATTTATGAATTAATGTTGTTTTTTTTTAGGAATTGTACGACCAGCATTCTTTTTTTATTATAATTTTATGAATAATAGTGTACATTCTAATAATGTTCCTATTTTTTTTTCTCTAATAATGTACCTAATAAAACAATTTACCTAGTATAATTGAACTTGGAGGAGAAGTAATCAAGCAAGTCATCTGATGGTTGTGTCCATTTTCTTGGTGTTGTGGCTGCTTTTTGACTTCTCTGTATGCGACCAAAAAGATTGCAACTTTCATCATGCCACGTTTTGTTGACATAAAGCAAAGATTACCCAGCCAATTAAGAAAACTGCAGCCATCAGAGCAAAAGCATATATATAGACTTTTATAACAAACATGCGCAGCATGGTTGCCCTTTCTTATTCATTTAATGGAAAAAAAAAAATAATGATAAACTGATAAAAATTGTAAGGCTAACGGGAAAGAGAGTGACAGGGCTAGAAAAGCTTGCAAATCACGGAAGACAATTCAATATCACGTTGGTTGGCCCAGTCTAAAGTCTTTCGTCAGTCATCCTCTAATTTCCTTTGGACGAAACAGATAAGTTCAAACCCAACAGCTAGACATGAGAATATTGTACACGGCAGGTTTACATGACACAAATTTACATGAAAAAATTAGTATTTAAGTCGGAGTTTAATGCGCCGTGTTAAAAATAATAGATCCTTTAGACACCAATTAAGTTAACAAATCCTATCATGTGCAGGGGCAGAGCTAGGATTTTATATTTGAGGGGGCCAAAATGTTAAACACAAAAAGTTTAGTTGTATATTTTTTTGGCCTATTAAGTAAACTATCGCGTACAAAAGCACTAAATTGAAATGAGTGGTTTTCTTTCATAAATGTAGTGTGATTTTACTATTATATTCATATTAAAATACAATTTTAACAAGTATTGATTTGTGGTGAGGGGCCATAGGCTTAAGTATAGCAATTTTTCTTTGCATTTGTTACTACATCCAATATATACATTCAAAATGGTTAAATAAATTGGAGGGGCTAGGGCCATCCCAGGCCTTAGTACATCTCCATCCCTGATCATGTGAATTCACAAATACCTGTTATCACCCATTAAAAATATGGGTAGTTTTATAATTTTATATATCTTTTTTTTTTCTCCTTCTTTATTCTCATCCTTCTCTTCTGAAATTGGTACTTAAGTGACGAGGGGTAAATTTAATCACACAAACAAGACACAACAACACAGCAATCTTCACACACTTTAAACCTTGACCAAATACACATATGACTAGTCAACTGCTAGTCATGAACAACCACAATCAAGAGAACACATAGAGCATGCCACAGAGTACCTGCAACCTTAGAAGATTACTAGTGACAACCTAGGCACTCAGAAGGACTCGTCAATCTAGGCAACCCCTGTGCTAGCAACAACTATGGTGAAAGTGTGTGAAATCATCATTATCATGTAAACATCAAACAGCAGATAAAGATGACTAGTCAACCACCAAGAACACAAACCCAGAAAAATTACAGATATGCAAAACAGATTTTGTTCACCCAGAAACCCACCATTGGGAAAAACTAGGAGTCATCAACCGACCAGGCACTCCACTAAGTAGAAAAAGATTCTTACAAAGGAAACACAACCAAGCTCAAGAAACACCTAGATCTATTTAGGAATATGAGCAATACCTCCTTTGTACAATCTTCTTCTCCAACTTAGCAAAACTTGAAGCTCAGTTCTTCATGGCAATGATAGCTCCTTCTCCAGCTCGTTCATCCCATGGCACTAGCTTGCAAGCTCCAACACAGACCGAAACCAATATTTGGATTCAAAGGAGAACACCCATTTTCTTCAAGAAACCATACTCTTGAAGAAATCAGTCTTGAATCTGACCTAGATATAAATGAGAGATGATTTAAGTAGCTAGATGCAGATTCGGGTTTCAAAAGCAGTTTTTCAAAAAGAAATCAATTGGAAAAACTCATAGATGAAATATTTGGTTCTCTCTTGAGGAAGAAGAAGAGAAAGAAAGCAAGCCAATCTTTCCAAAACTTCCACGCAAAAGAGACAGCCGCCAAATGAGCAAAAACGTAGCCTTTACAGACCAAAAAATTCCTTAGGTCAGAAACCCACATGGCAGCAGAGAGAGAGAAAGAAGAATAGGACAAAACAGTTTGTTATCCAGCTGGAAGCAAGGATGACTAGTCATATGAGAAACGGATGACTAGTCATCATTTTATGAAGACTGTTTAATGTAATGATATGCAATGCATAATACCTTTGTCAACTTGCTTGAAACTCCATAGAGCAGAAATTAGAGAAGAACACCAAGAAAGGTTTTCCTTAATCTAAACTTGAGCTTGATAAATAACAATACAAATCCTATTACAAAGTTGTCAAGGGAAGCCAAAAGAAAGTAACAAAAACCATACATTAACAATCTCCCCTTTTTTGGCTTTCCTTGACAACACACTCTCTAAAAACACTCAACCCAAAACCGAGACTAAGGAGATGATGGAGTGAAGGTAGTCTGATGTACTTATCAGGACCTTTTTGTTTTTTTCTTAACGGGACCTTGAATAAATTTTTTTAACTTTTTTTTTAAACATGAAAAAGAAAACAAGATTGTAGGTAGTCTGATGTACTTATCAGCTACTAGGCCTGATATGATGTATGTTATTAGTCTCCTTAGTTGATTCATGGAAGCACCAATTGTACTTCACTTTCAAGCTGCAAAAAAGGTTCTTCATTATTTGAAAGGAACTACAGATTTTAGTGTTCTTTACAAAAGAGATAAAAGCAAGGGTTTAGTCGGCTATAGTGACAGTGATTTTTCTGGGGCCTTGGATGATAGAAAGAGCACTTCAGGTCAAGTTTTCATGCTTAGTTCTGGGGCAAAATTTCATGGTCTTCAAAGAAGCAGTAGGTGGTCACTTTGTCCACAATTGAACTTGAGTTTGTTGTAGCTGCTTCTTGTGCATGTCAAGTTGTGTGGTTAAGAAGATTGCTCGGAGAATTGGGGTATGTTCAACAAAGTCCTACTTTGATTCATTGCGATAACATTTCTACTATCAAACTCTCAAGAAATCCGGTGTTACATGGAAAAAGTGAGCATATTGTCATCAGGTTTCACTTTCTTCGTGATCTCATAAAAGAAGGTGTTGATGAATTGATTCATTTGTTGAATTATAAGTGCTCAAGCTGATTTCCATAAATTAGCTACCCTTAGTTTTTCTTATAGTTTATTTTATTGAGTATCCAAGTGTCATAGTTTGATTTGTTAGATTGTGGATGGCTGAGATTGCACTGATGTAATGCAACCAGCTGGCAGTGTGTCTAACGGTTATATTCTCACACCAAGTGTGTGTGTATGACTACTGTACAGATTTAATAGAAAAGAAGAATGAGAATGCTCTCTCTGCTACACGTATAGCAGAGCAGATTTCAGATTTCGTTTTTTTTCCTCCTCTCTTCTCTTGCTTCGTTACCAAAATACACAAAACACTAACATGGCCTCAGAGCCAGGTTTCACGATCTGAAGCTGGGCGTTTGTTCTGTGAAGAAAATCGATCGAGGTGAACTCATTCTTAGCTCACGAAGCTGATTGAGCTCGATCAAGTGTCGAATCTGAAAACATCTTGTTTCCAGGTGAATCTGAAATTCGTAATGGCTGGATCTGGAAGCTCAGAGACTAGAATCCCCATTTTCTCAGGTGAGAACTATGATTTTTGGAGGATTAAGATGGTAACCATATTCAAATCATATGGTTTATGGAGTTTGGTAGAGAAGAGGTTTTCAATTCCAGATTCGAAGAAGAAGAAGGAGTCTGAGGATATTTCAGACGAAGAGATTGATGAGAAAACAGCTGCGATTCTCATGAAGGATGCGAAAGCATTAGGTATCATTCAAAATGCTGTTACGGATCAGATTTTTCCCAGGATTGCAAATGCTGACTCTACAAAGATGGCTTGGAATCCGCTGTACTCAGAATATCATGGTGGAGAGCATGTTAGATCGGTAAAGCTTCAAAACCTTAGACGTGAATTTGAGTACACTAGGATGCGTGATAATGAAACCTTATCTGATTATCTTACTAGACTAAATGAATTGATCAACCAAATGAAAACATTTGGTGAAGTGCTGTCAAATGAGAGGCAGGTTCAGAAGGTTTTAATTAGTCTTAGTAAGAAGTATGATCCCATATGCCTTGTGATTGAAAACACAAAGTCGTTAGAAACTGTGGAGTTGCAGGAAGTGATTGCCATCTTGAAGAGTCAAGAGCAAAGGCTTGAAATGCACAATGTTGAAACACCTGAAAAAGCATTTGCCTCATTCACTGTGAGCTCCAAAGGTCAGAATAAACATGGATCGCAGTCTGGTTCATTCAAGTCACAAGGAAATTGGAATTCTAAAGGAAAGCCATGGGAATCAAAAGGCAAGCCACAACAGAGCAGCTATTCTGCACAGAATGTCAATTCCACAAACCAGGAGAATGCTAAACCTCAATGTAAGGTGTGTTCAAAGCATCATTTTGGTGAGTGTAGGTACAAGGGAAAACCAAAGTGCTATAACTGTGACAGATTTGGACATTTTGCTAGGGATTGCACTGTGAGTAAGAATGTGCAGAAAGCTAATTGTGTAAATCAAATGGAGGTGACAGGGAACTTGTTTTATGCAAATTGCACAACCACTGAGATCAAAACCAATGGAGAATGGTATGTTGATAGTGGCTGTAGCAACCATATGACAGGAAACTTAGAGTTGTTGGTTGATGTGAGAACGAATGTGGCTGGGAAAGTACAAATGCCAACTGGTACACTTGTGAGTGTAGCTGGAATTGGTTCACTGAGGATTGATACAGCAAAGGGCAGAAAATACATTAGAGACGTAATGTATCTGCCAGGATTAAAAGAAAATCTGCTAAGTGTTGGGCAGATGGATGAGCACGGATATTGTCTGGTGTTTGGAGAAGGGATGTGCAGGGTATTTGATAGTCCATCCATGGATTATCTCATCATCAAGGTACAAATGAAGAGTAATAGATGCTATCCTGTATCCTTTCTAACTGAAAAACAATTACTGATGAAGACTAGTTTCACTCAATCCACATGGATTTGGCATAAGAGACTTGGTCATCTGCATTTTGGAGGTTTGAAACAGTTAAGGGATAAAGAAATGGTACATGGGTTACCAACATTGGAAGAACAAAGTGGTGTGTGTGAAGGGTGCCAATTTGGAAAACAACACAGGAATGTTTTTCCAAAAGAACAAGCTCAAAGAGCAAGCAAAGCACTCGAGTTAGTACATGTAGACCTTTGTGGTCCTATGAGAAATGAATCGGTTGCAAGGAACAGATATTTCATGCTGATTATAGATGATTTCACAAGAATGATTTGGGTATACTTCTTAAGAAACAAATCAGAAGCTTTCAGCTGTTTCAAGAAGTTCAAGTCTATGACTGAATTACAAACTGGACACCAAGTGAAATGCATAAGAAGTGACAGAGGTGGAGAGTTTCTATCTACTGATTTTGTGGAATTTTGTGAAGCTCACGACATTCAAAGGCAGCTTACAATGGCCTATACTCCTTAGCAAAATGGAGTGGTAGAGAGAAAGAATAGGACTGTCATTGAGATGGCAAAATCAATGTTACATGAGAAAGGAATGCCTTATTTCCTATGGGCAGAAGCAGTGCATATAGCTGTTTATTTGCTGAACAGATGTCCTACCAAAGCTCTCCATAACATTACCCCATTTGAATCATATAGTGGAAGGAAGCCTGGAATTGCACATCTGAAAGTCTTCGGTTCTCTGTGTTATGTTCATGTACCAGCTGAATTGAGGCACAAGCTGGATCCTAAGAGTACAAAGGGGGTGTTTGTGGGATATGCTACTTGTGAAAAAGGCTATAGAGTTTTTGATCCAGTTTCTAACAAGCTTATACTATCAAGGGATGTGACATTTGATCAAGAGGGTGCTTGGCATTGGACAGACAACAATGGTTCAGTTATGACACCATACTCAATTGAAAACCAAGTAGACTTGGACTTGCAGTCTGACAGGTCAAATGAGAATTCTACTGGTACACCTCAAACTTTGGATATGCAAGAGAGAACTTCATCAACTCCATGTGATATAAGCAGTGAAGAAAGGAGAACTCAAGCTTATGACACCCCTCTAAAATGGAGAAGGCTAGATGATGTTCTAGCTCAGTGTAACGTGTGTATCATGGAACCAGAAAAATATGCTGATGCTGCTCAGGATGAATCTTGGCTTAAGGCTATGGAAGATGAACTGCAGATGATTGAAAAGAATGAAACATGGGAATTGGTGGATAGACCAACTGAAAAACCAGTGATTGGAGTTAAGTGGGTTTACAAGACAAAGTTGAACTTGGATGGCTCTGTACAAAAGAATAAAGCAAGGTTAGTGGCTAAGGGGTATGCTCAGAAGCCTGGACTGGATTATAATGAGACTTATGCACCTGTAGCAAGATTGGACACCATCAGAACACTCATTGCTCTTGCTGCCCAAAAGAACTGGAAATTGTACCAACTTGATGTGAAGTCTGCTTTCCTTAATGGAGTGCTGCAAGAGGAAGTTTATGTCAATCAGCCTGAAGGTTTTGTAATTAAAGGCAAAGAAGACAAGGTTTATCGTCTGCATAAAGCTCTTTATGGTCTGAAGCAAGCCCCAAGGGCTTGGTATGGAGAGATAGACAGCTACTTCACTCAATGTGGTTTTGTGAAAAGCTTAAGTGAAGCAACCTTGTATACCAAGGTAAGGGGAGATAAAGAGATTCTAATTGTGTCTATTTATGTAGATGATATTGTGTATACAGGGAGCAGTCAAGCATTGTTGGCTGAATTCAAAGAAGACATGATGGCTAAGTATGAGATGACTGATTTGGGCCTACTTCATCACTTTCTTGGCATGGGAGTTATTCAAACTGAGTCTAGTATATTTCTACATCAAAAGAAGTATGCTAGCACCTTGTTGAACAAATTTGGCTTGACTGAATGCAAATCTGTAACCACACCTCTTGTTGCCACTGAGAAACTAGCTAAGGATGATGGGAGTGGAGCTGCAAATGAAGAACAATACAGAAGCATTGTTGGTAGCTTGCTGTACTTAACTGCTACAAGACCAGACATCATGTATGCCTCAAGTCTGCTAGCTAGATTCATGCACTGCCCTACAAATAGACACTATGGAACAGCTAAAAGAGTTTTGAGATACATCAAAGGAACTCTGGACTATGGTCTTGAATATGTGAAAGGCAAGAGATCAATTCTAATTGGCTACTGTGACAGTGATTGGGGAGGATCAGTTGGTGATTGCAAGAGCACATCAGGGTATGCCTTCAGTTTTGGAAGTGGAGTATTTTCTTGGGCCTCAGTGAAACAAAATTGTGTTGCACTGTCTACTGCTGAAGCTGAGTATATCAGTGCAGCTGAGGCAACTACTCAGGCTATTTGGCTACGTTTTGTGCTAGAGGACTTTGGAGAGCTTCAAACTGAAGCTACTCCATTGCATTGTGATAACATCTCAGCAATAGCAATCACTAAGAACCCTGTATTTCATCAGAAGACAAAGCACATTGACAGGAGATACCACTTCATCAAGGATGCTTTGCAAGATGGAGTTATTAATCTGGAATATTGTCCTACCAATGAACAACTAGCTGATATTTTCACCAAACCATTGGCCAAAGATCGGTTCAATTACCTCAGAGGCATGCTTGGGGTGAAATCAGCTCAAGACTTAAAGGGGAGTGTTGAATTATAAGTGCTCAAGCTGATTTCCATAAATTAGCTACCCTTAGTTTTTCTTATAGTTTATTTTATTGAGTATCCAAGTGTCATAGTTTGATTTGTTAGATTGTGGATGGCTGAGATTGCACTGATGTAATGCAACCAGCTGGCAGTGTGTCTAACGGTTATATTCTCACACCAAGTGTGTGTGTGTGACTACTGTACAGATTTAATAGAAAAGAAGAATGAGAATGCTCTCTCTACTACACGTATAGCAGAGCAGATTTCAGATTTCGTTTTTTTTCCTCCTCTCTTCTCTTGCTTTGTTACCAAAATACACAAAACACTAACATCATTGCCAGAGTCAGGATCAGATTGCAAATATATTAACAAAGCCTTTGAAGCTTGAGACATTTGAGAAGCTGTGTGGTCTCCTTAGTGTTTGTTCAAGTTCTGATGTAAACTGAATATTTATATGGAGTTCAGTTTAAGGGAAAGTGTTAGGATTTTTCAAGTATTTATGTCTTAGTTGAATTGGTCAAGTTAATTGTTAATAATCCCTAGTTGTTAGGGACGTGAGGTAGTGTTGTTTGTTATCCTAGTTTCTAGAGGAATCCCTTTAGCCTAGGGATATTAGACGTGGATTTGTTTACTGCTTAAGTTTCCGCATTTAGTTTCTTTGTAAGGCTATATAAGCTCGGCGGCTCCAGTTCGGCAGACTGGAATGGGTAGATTAGCTTGAACTCAGGGTCAGCAGTGGCTGTTGACGACGATGGGTCTGGGTCAGAGGAGATGGTTTCCACAATTGTGCTCCTCAATTGATTGGAGAAAAGAGAGATAGGGACAAAATGAATGTCCGTATCTTCAGAAAACGAAAACGTTGAAATTGAAAACAACATTTTATCGTTTTCAACTTTTGTTCACAAATGTTTTCAGAAAACATTTTGTGAGGGAAAACAAAAACGATCCACCAAACGTGTATTTGCCGTAAATCAGGAAACGAAAACATAAAATTTTGGCTCTAAAAACATTACCGAATCGGCCCTAAACATGTATGTGTCTACTCGACCATGCCCTTTTTATATTTTCAAATGGTATGGTCCTACCAACCTCTCTTTTTTTTTCTTTTTTTCTTTTTGTTGTTGGTAAGAATAGTGTCTCGTCCCACGCCCAAAATCTGAGTTTGAATCTCGCCGATTTTAAAATTTTTTTTAAAAAAAAAAAGAAGAGAAAAGCTATATATCATCAATCAAAAACCCTTCAATCGAACTTCTCTTCAATTCAAGTTTATTCAACACCTAAAGAATGTCTACAAGCTTGGAAACTAGCTTTTATAGGTGAGCTCAAAACCCTAGCTGAGAATAGAAAGTAAAACAAAAATACGAAATCCCCAAATTTACAAACCAAAAAAAACTTGTGATCCTCGGGAATATATATAAGTATGGAGCATCTACAATGAAGCGATATGACCATTATTTTCAGTCAGTCACAGAGCTAGCTTTCATTTCTTGAAAAGGAGAGCAAAACATATTAATCAATCGGTGCCAACAATATAAATTTTTCAATATTTTCCTCACACACAAGTCTTAAAGTTTTTTACATGAGATACTGGAATTTGGAGGCACAGCCATTTCATGCCGAAATGGGCGGCCTGAAGTGTGATTCCACCTGTTTCCACTCCAGATATTTTTCAATCATCCTTTCTATTCTTGGTCGCTATAATTGCCAACGTTCTTCACTCATGGAGCTTCTTCTGAGCATGATTTTGATCACAAGCGAGAGAGATAAGAGTTACTGGGGAAGTAAGAGACTACTAATGGAGCTTCTGAGGAAGACTTTGATTTGCATTTGGATTCCTTTGACGCTTTCACTCCAGAAGAGCCTCCAGCATCATCGGAAACCCGTTGTGATGACAACGAGGGCATGAAACAATTCGAAAAAGCTGAGAAGAAAGCCATTAATCAGTCTATTCAAAAACTGCCTCTCTCTTGTATTGGAAAAAACAGTTCCTCAGGTAGTTTTTCAGCAGAGGAAAATAAATCCGAGAGAGTTTTGTAGAGGGCCGAAGATTAAAGATGCGATAACTGTTTGTTTGATGAGAATCAAGTTAAGACGTTCATTTTTATAGTGGGATTTTGTTGACTACGTCGAACTTGGAGGACAAGTAATTAAGCAATTAATTAATTCATCAGATAGTTCCGCCCATTTTCTTGGTATTGATGCTTTGACTTCTTTTTGTGCGACCAAAAAGGTTGCAACTTCCATGATGCCACGTTTTGTTGCTGCAAAGTAGAGATTGCCCAGCTTAACTTGATAATTTTGTCGATTGTGAGATTTCTATTAAAATAGGTAATAATATATTAAATTCATATTTACTATACAAATGTTAGAATTCGAATTTATGATCTTTCATGGGAGAGCAATTACTCTAAATTAGTATATTAATAGGTCCTTTGCTTTGCTTTATAATTAATTTTCCTACTTACCCTCTATTTTTTAAATATATTTTTTCTTTTCATCGAGTAAAAAATAATTAACACTATATTGCTCAATCTAGACCTAATTTCTGTTTCTCCAGACAACGGAGAAAGTGATGAAGATCAGAAAATTCAGGTCAAAAGATGCCTAGGTAGCTACATGTGGTAACATGAGATGATATCATAAAAGTTTGTATATATTAGTCACCAACATTAGCTTGCAGGAACCATTTAATAAAGTATATTGCCTAGGTGTCTATTCGACCATGTCCTGTTATATTTTCAAATGGTGTGGTTCCCACCTACCAACCTCCCATGCCTATTTTTTTGTCCTTTTTTTTTTTTGGTTGTCTTTTTGTCTTCTTCGTTTTTGGGTTTGACCACTAGATAATGTCGGTAAGAATAGTTTTTGTTGAGTTGTATTCTAACTAGTTTTTCTTTTGGCTCTTTGACAATCTTGTAATAGGTCATGTGATGTATATCCAAGCTCATATAATGACAATTTTGTCAAATTCATTGGGGTTTACAAAAGAAAGAGATGGAAGAGGAAGTCATTTAATTTGGTCTTTAAATATGGTAATTTTTTATTCAATGACGGAATCAGGAATTTTTGTTGGAGTGGGCTAATTTTTTTTAATTTTTTTTAATTTTTTTTTCATGGTAGATCTGCCACCCATCTTGGCTTGATTGTTGTGGGGGACTTTTTTCTTCCTACAGCTAATGGGCTAGAAATTTATTCGGGCCCAACCATGGATTTTTTGGGCCTCAACATTAGCCCCCTTAATTATTAGGGCCATGAATAAGTGCTGTAATGGGCCGAATAATTAAACCCGACCCAAAAATTAAATTTATATGCTCCAGCAACTATTTGTGGTTTCCCAATCTGGATTGTTTTTGGTGTTTTGTAGAGATTGTTTTGGCTTGCCAAGAATTGCTTCCCCATCTTGTCTGAATTTATGATTATGCCACTGAGTTTGCATGTAATTACATTTCTGCCCGTAATCTTGCTTGAATCTACTATTCTGCCACCACCTTTGCTTATATTTCGAATTCTGCCATGACTTTTGCTTGGATTTACGGTTTTTCCACAATTCTGTTTTCCTCATTTGGTTTCTTCTTTCTTTTCTTTCCTCTTCGTGTCTTCTTTCTTCTTCCTCTTCAAGAATCCAAACCCGTGGGTACTGTTCATCAATTCAGAAGTAACATTTCGGAAGTTCCGATCAGAAAAATTTCTTCATGAAAGTTGCTCATCTGCTCGAAAACTAAAGCCTGTAAAATTTTGAGAATTTTGAGAATTTTTCTGATGCCTCAAAACGGGTCTGCAGCTTCTGTATTCATCAATGGCTGGTGAGTTTCTGCAGATTTGGTTTATGCACTTGTTTTTAATATCTACTACTCTGGTAACTGTGCTTGCTTCATGAAATTTGCTTGAGATCGTGTTGTTTACAACATATCCAAAATTGAGAATCATCCAACCATTGTAGTGTTCTATGCCCTCATTTTTCTAAAGTATATGTATGGATTGATGTTGACGCCTTTAATGCATGCTTGTTTTCTTGAAGCTTGAGTTCCTTTGTATTTCTCAAAATTTGTGAATTAAGCACTGAATTCTGTGGTTGAGCTTGTGATTTAGTATTTCATCTTGGTGATAAACAAGACTCATACAAGCTCCCCTTGAATAATGCATGCCAAGTGTTTGTGATAAGTACTCATAGTAGCTTGCTGGCTGTTTTGTGAACTTTTGAAAACTTTCTTTTCGAATCTAAGTTGGAGCTTTTGATACATGAAAATAGACTTCTCAATGGCTGTGTTGGAACTGGTCTTGTGTCATTTGAAGCGAAAATGAATTTTTGGAGTAATTTCAAAGTATGGGCTAAGCTGCTGGGGTTGTGCAATTCCTGCTGCATGACATGTTTTGGGAATCTGTTTGACAGCCTTCCCTAACTCCAAATGTAATGAATTTTTAGGAAAATGAAGTTTGATATGTCTAGTAAGAATCTGGAAAGTTTGGGATTTTTTGGTTATAGGCTTGATGTTTAGCGATTTTCCGAAGGTGGGATGCCCAGCTGACCTGGTAGGAAAGTTCGTCTATAAGTTTTGCTTGGCATGTTTTTGCATTGAGCGTGTTGTTTATGCATTTCTCTGCTTGATCGTCATCCAAGGCTAGTGCTCAAAGAGAAAGTTATTAAGTGAAAGGTGCAACTTGGCTTTTACTTCCAAAAGTGATGAAATTCTAAGAGACCAAAGAAGTTTATACCAAAAGTGGTCGCGATTAGCCCTCTCCAGGCTAGAGCAGAACTTTCTGCACCAATCCCTAAGCATGTTCAGCTGCAAATGTACTCTTGAAACATGATCATTCTTCTTTAACTGATATATTTATCTTTTTCAGGAGTTGTCGTATAGCCATGAGAAGAAGTTCTTGCAAGTATTAGTTGCCGAAGTATCCATCTTAAGAAAGACCAATTCTCAAGTATGCTTGAAAATAATGATGGTGCCAAAGTCTGCGCAGAAGAACATGGGGAGAATTGCAATGATGGGTCAGCTGGTTGCATAAATAATGAGGTCAACAATGGTACTAAAGGAGATGGTAACGTGAAATAGAAGACACGATACTTTTTTAGTACCAACTACCCTTCTCCTGGCACCAACTACTCTTCTTCCAACACCAACCTCCCTTCTTTCTTAGTGCATTTGAGGTCGTCCTTTGAGGTAGTTAACATGGTATGCCCTTTCCTCTTTGCAATTTCTTGAATCTATTGAGGGGCTTGTTGGGTTCTTCATGCCCATGGGCTTTGCTCGTTCACTGGAATCTCAGGTCCTTCTTTTTAACTCTGTAGGAATAGATATAGACTGATATCTTGGCCTAGGCTTGTTTTTCGCATGCTTGAATAAATTTGGACTTTTCTCCCATGTTGTGGAAATAGAAATTGACAGAGTGCATGCTCTGCAATGCTTGAATCCTTTTGCATTTTGAGGGAGAATTTGCTTGTCATGGGAATTGCTTGAAAACTGCGCTTGCCATGGATAAATTGTATGATGCTTGGGTATTTGCTTAAGCGTTTCCTTTGGCCTGAGCTTGACTTGCCCTGCTTGGCGTATATTTTGCATGTGCTACATTCTTGACCCGCTTTTTTCTTTATTGTTGTTGAACTATATGCATCACGAGCGCATGCTTGTAATCGTATGATTAATGCATAGGACTAGAGGCTATTGAAAGCTTGAGGAAAGCACCATTGGTTTTCTTTTTCAGAGCTTGGACATGGATAACTATTTATTTTTTGGCTTTATGGGGATAGATATGAACATGTGTATGACGGATCTGCAAGAATGCCGCGTGACTCATAATAAATTTTTTTTTTTTTTTTTTGCGAAAAAGGTTAATGGGGGTAAATAGTGTTTAGTTTGTAACACTTGCTTTGTGAAAAATGGTCTGCTGGAATGATTGGTTGAGCATGGAATGGGAACTTTGCTCATCATGAGCTCGAGTAATACATTGCATGATGCTTCAAAAATATTTTTTTTGTTTATGCATTTTGCTTGGCATGAGATAGCTTGCTCTGCTTGGCTTGTAAAGTTCATATGGCTTGCATGCTAGTGTGGAGATTGCTTGGCTTTAACACAGAGAACTAGCTTTATGCTTTGCCCAGCATATTTTTTGTTGGCAATTCTTGCAGGGATTCATCGCTTGTCAAGACCTGCCATGGCATCCACTAACCTGCCGTCAATTATTAGTGGCCACCTTTATTCAACGGATGATAAATTGAAGAGGGGAAGACCCCCTCCATTGCTCAAGAATGCTTGTGAAGATGTTGTAGTAGGCGAAGAGCCAGTGTCGTCTTGCTGCGTTTGTATCATTATGGCTCGAGAAATTCCTCCTCTGTGACTTTTCCCAAGATTGTATGCATGCGCAGGTGTTCCTCTTGGCTTTAGCAATAGTGCATGGCGGCATGATTCCCATAGCCCCCATGTTCTTGGGACATCTGATGCAGGGGTAAACAATGCACTGCTCCTTCTAGCAGTGCCGCCTCATACTCCTTCTCTCCTCGGAACATCCAACATAGTTTCCGGCACTACCCTGCACCTACCAGCAGTGCTGCCTCCTACTCATCCTCTTCTCAGAACATGCGACATAGCTGCCGGCACTGCCCTGCACCTTCCAGCAGTGCTGCCTCCTACTCATCCTCTTCTCAGAACATGCGACATAGTTGCCGGCACTGTCTTGCATCTTCCAGCGGTGCTGCATTCTACTATTTTGCAGGTTGTTTTCTTTGGCTTGGGGTCAGTTGGCTCGGTGCACAGCTTCCATCTTGAAATCGCAGAGTGTATCGATCTTTAGCATAGTTGACTACATTTGGGCTTGAGTTGTAACCCCCTTTTTTTTTTTTTGAAGAATCTAAAGCTCATGTTGTTGGAAGCTTGAAACACAACATTGTTGCAGAACTTTTGATGTAGAATGCTTGAGATATTAAGCTTCGGCCTATTTTGTACGCTTTGCTTGGTCGAAAATATTGAAATGCATGAATCGTTGAGGTTGATTGCATTGAGATAATGATTTCCAGCTTGTGCTGTATACTTTGCTTGGTTGAAATGCATGAGTTGCTTGAGATTTTAACAGGTTGGGTTGTGGTAGGTGCAAGGACATGCTGCCAAATTTTTTTTTATTGGATCACAAAGGTGTTTGCCCCATTGCCTCTACAAATTTTTAAAAAAATATTTTTTATGCACAGATATAGACTTTGCTGGCATAAGCAGAGGTAGATGCTGGAAGCTTTGACATTCTTGCTGTCGGAACCTTGGGCGCTTCAATCTCCTAGCTTGAACACTTAGAACTCTGACATAGCGCATATTTTGTACTGCTTGATTTTTTTTTATTTTGAGAAGAAACTTGCTTGTCATGCTTGTTGATCACAGAGTGAAACTGTCGCGTGTGCTAATTTATTTGGCTTTCTTTCCACCTTTTTCGTGTGCAGGTATTCCCCAAGACAAAAGCAAGGGTAAGAAAGCTCATGTGATCCCGAAGTGCCGAAGCATGAGCATCCTTCAAACAAGGTTTGCCAATACCCGCAACAAGGGTGAAGACTCAGGACCCAAGGTAGTGGTAATGGTTGATGCTGATGAAAGCGATGAAAGAGCTGCTGTAAAGACTAAAACTGGCACCTGCAAGCAAGAGAGCGATGGTCTAGACAAGGGCCTTGATGAAGACCAATACTACAACCGTGACGCATGCACATACACAAGTCCCGACACTCGTTCGGAGGAACCAAATAATCAAACATTCCCCCCGGGTTCGGTAGCGATCATGTGCAGCATGTTATTGTTGAACCGATACCAAACAATTACTTTACTCGTTTTATCTAGCATAAATGCATTGTAGGCTTGCCGTTGTAGTTCACGACTCTTGCCCTGCCCTTCTTGCCAGGCTATATCCGCCTTCAAGAGTACGGTAAACCTTTCACCAGAGATTGGCCTTAACCTTCCTGCTGCCGACACCACGCAGACTGCTGGCAGAGTAGTTATTGCTTGCTCATTATCTTCTATCTTTGGACTTGCTTGTCTCTTCCTAATTCTTCCATCACGCTGATTCATTTTCTTTTTCTCTCCCTTCCCTTCTTTTAAGTTGAAAGTGTCTCACGAGGGGCGGCATATACACTTCCTACTCCTCCTTTTGAGAAATCCGGCGCGGCTGCCAACACTGATTTGCAACTTCCAGCAATACATCCACCCGCTCCCCCTTGCCTGGGCATATTTGGCACGGCTGCCGGCACCTCTTCACAGCTTCCGGTAGTGTTGCCTCTTTCTCCTCCTTGCCTGGGCGTATCTGGCACGACTACCGGCACCTCTTCACAGCTTCCAACAGTGCTGCCTCTTGCTCATTTTTGCCTGGGCATATCTGGCATAGCTTCCGGCACCTCTTCACAGCTTCCAGCAGTGCTGCCTCGTAGAGGGACTATTGATAACAGCCATAAGGATGGTGATTCTTCCATCTCATTGGGGTATTCATCCGTGAAAAACATGTATTGGCAAGATTGGGAGAATTCCTTCATAGCATTCAAAGGCTTCTTTGACGGTGGCGCTAAGATCCTCCGATCTATCGATGAGCTTCTTCCATTTTGCCACAAGTTCGATGGTTATGCACCCTTTTAAGGTGTTTTTGTGTATCCAAAGACAGTTGAGGTCTTGAGAAAATTTATGGACAGATACGGGAGCTTTATGAAAATTGCTGGGATCACTTCTTCCTTTTCAAGGAGTGCTGCCTTTCGAGCTCTTGGTTTAGCGCTCCACGGGGTGGACACTATGCAGCTTTTGGATATTACTGATCATAGGTTGCTTTGCCGGCGGGATGCAATTTGTGAGGCCATAACTTTGGGTTTCCACGTAGACTTTTTTCTTAACTTAGTGAGGAGCATGGCACGTGCCATGTTTGGAGCGCGTGCCATCCATAGCATGAAATCTTCACTTGGTTCCGACGAGGCAAAAATTGCAGGCAATGCCTTAACCCTTAAACAGCGCATGGTTTCTTGGGACCACAAGACATACCATTTTTCAGCATGTGTAATTTTATGGCTATGTATTTTTCTTTCTTTTGAAATTCTAACGACTACGTCGTTATGACTTTGTAATTTGACATTGAACCACTGAAGCTTGTATTAATTTTTTGAATGCTGAAGGCAGGTTGTAATTCGCATGTCTCATATATAAATATAATATATATATATAGCTTGGTTGGAAAATTTCGTCTTTGTGAACTGTTTGAGATTTCTGGCAGGTTGGATATCCTTAAAAACAAGGTATATGCTGCCAAAATTTTTTCTGACCACTAGGCCTGAAAAACACCCTCTTGTCATACCTAAAAAGGAGCAGACTAGTATATGCATGGTCTTTGTAAAGTTCCCAGATATTTTGCATGTTCCGATTGCTTATCAAAAGGGAACAATGGTTTCGTTGTTCCAGCAGCTCAAGAATGCATGCCTCATATTATTTTGCTTAGGCATGGTGCTTGTTAACAACTTGGGATCCCATATAAGTGGCTTTGCTTTGGTATAGTTACTGCTGAGAGGCTTAGCTTTTTAAAGGAAAGTTTGCTTGTCTATTTTTTTTCCAAAGAACATGTTTTGCAAAACAGAAAAAGATAAAAGTAAGGAAAGAATTCTAGAGGCTTTTTTTTTCTTTTTCCAAAATACTCCATAATTATTGCAAATATCATTTTACACCTTGGCATGCCATAATGGTGGTGCATTCTACCAAATTTATGAAGACATGTGGTGAGAACACAAAAGGAGTTCATTTTTGAAAAGCTAAAAATAAAAGGATATGTGCAAAAGCAACTTGACAGTAGTAAGGCTTTGAGCCATTTTGCATTGATGCATACTCCAATCAAAACAAGCCCCCAAGTATGAAAGGGCCCAAGGTTGTGCATGACTTGTAATAGCATGAAAGCTTGTGGCTTAGGTTGGCATGTATTTGGCATGTGTTGTACTAGGATGCCATGCTCTGTAGAGATATTTAACAGAGCCACAGTTGCTGCTTTGCTTGCCTGCAGCTCATAACCCGACTAATCAAAGAGTGATTTGCAGCTCCTAACCCATTGTACTTTCTTCAACCTCTGTGAAGTTATGAGAGGTTACAGCAGCTGCTTCTTGATAATCTTGATGACCAAATGAAGCCTCTGAGTGGCTTTCTTCATATTTCCACAAGGTTCCCACATAGCCTCCGGTGGCTTTTAGTCATTTTTCAACGGGTGGCACAATACGGCGTCGTCTAGCAAGTTATCAAAGCATGTAATGACAGCAACCATCTTCTTTTCCCTTCATTTTGGCAAAGGGTCCCCATCAATAGCTTGCCTCTTAGAGTTTCATCATGTATCTCAGCGTGCAAGATCTTCCTTAGAGTATGGCAAGTAGTGGTGGATGTTGTAGGTGAAGAATTGATGAATATAGGGAAAATACGTTTCTAGCACCCTTTTTCTTGAAAGCTGGACATCGCTTCAAAAATTCTGATTGCTTGGTCAAATAAACTTCATCTTGACAGCATTTAGGTTCTTCCGGCAGTATCATAGCACTACCTTCGCAATATTTTCTTTCTATTTGCCATGAATTAAGATATTTTTCTTCTTGAGTAAAGCATAGTGCTTGGATTTTCTTGACTAAGGCTTAGGGCTTGATGATGCTTGATTATGGAATTGTGGAAATTGAGACATTCCAATAGCCTTTTGGTTTTGACGCCTAAACTTGGTCATTGGAATGATCAAGGCTTAGAAAATGCTTGAGGTGCTGGAGCATATCAGTTATGGCAACTTTGGTATTGTTTGTTGCAGCTGTTGTGAACATGTTTTAGGAACCAAAAGCTTGAGCTTTGTATGTGGTCACTGCAGCAAATGTGTTGGGTTACAATAACAAGTGATGGCGAACTTGGAGGTCATAGTAACATAATTGGAATTTCAAGGAGATTTTTGGTCTGGGAATAGTGGTTTTGGTAATAATGGATTTTTAAGCTCATTTGTGGTTTTTGGAATTGCTGCTGTGGTGATTGCAATGAATTCCTTCCTCAGCCCCTAAGTGCACCATAATCATCAGAAAAGGATTTGATGGGCACAAGCTACAAAAACTCTTGCAACGTGGCCCTCTTAGTATTTGTTTGGGTCATTGCATGACATGATGAACTTGGGATATCCCTTTGTTGCAATGGTGACAATTTGTCATGCTACGGTGATAGCATGAGCTTCTGGCAGTGGCTCTTCCAGCGGTGGTGTTTGGATTTCAACGACTGGCTCTGTTCTTCTTCCAGCCACTCTTCCAGCAGCTTTTCTAGCAATGTTTGGATTTTTATGACAAGCTTGGCTCTGTTCTTCTTCCAGCCACTCCTCCAGCTGCTCTTTCAGTGGTGCTTGAACTTCTATGACTGGAAGTATAGAGAGAGATTTGTCTAAGGAATGGATGATAATGGCAGTGTGTTGAGATGTTGGGTAGGAAACATGAGAGCATTTGTTTTCTTGTTGTTGTTTGGAGGCTTGGGTCCCTTGCGCATGACTGATATAATGCTGCATGACCAAAGCATACGGTGATTACAAAAATAATATAAGCATTGTAGCTTGCAAATGACTAACATAATTGACATAAGCACGCTGAGCATGTATGATTTTAGTACTGAGCATGCATAGTTGGCATCTACATTGCAATGTGTAACTTGGATTGATTAACACAAAGGTGGATTGATACGAAATGATAAGAAGTAAGATAAGTGAATAGTGCGTGGAATAAGGCCCTAAGAAATTTTGCTGGAAATGCAAAACTGAAAGGTGGTTTAATACATAACAAGAAAATGATGCAAGCTGGTGCACCATATGAATAACAACTAATCAATCAATCATTTATTTATTTTTTGGACTTGAGCAGACCGAATGCACGTGCTTTTGTCTATGCTTGATGAAACATAAATTTTATGAATGTATTAAAATAACAAACAAGTATATATGCTATATTGAGATCAACAAGGCATGATAAGAAAAATCTTATCTTGGTGAAGCCATTCGCAGAGATGAAGCTGAGAGCATTGAGCAAGTGTTCCTCCTCCCTCTCTCACCGTATTTTCACGACTCTAGAGAGGTGAGGGCTGCTACGAAGGTGATTTACGGCGATGGCCAGACTTGCTGATGATGTATTATGGTGGAGAGGTGAATGGTGGAGCTAGCCTCAACAATTGACGACGACGATCAGCGACTTGCACATTGGCTGAAGCCCCCAGTCCTTTTACAAGATCTTGTTTTGCTTGAGAATGGAGATCTAAGACACAAGCAAAGGGAGCATATGAGTAATCTATATTATGTTTGTTCTACAAAATAGATAGCCAACAAAAAGGAAAAAGAAAAAGAAAGAAGAAATGTTCTTATCTCTTTATTTCATCCGGTTTATTGCTTCTGGTCTTCTTCTTTGGAGGTATTGGTGTAGATAGTGGCTTAATCCCCAGCAGAGTCGCCAATTTATGTGGGGGACTTTTTTCTTCCTGCAGCTAATGGGCTAGAAATTTATTCGGGCCTAACCATGGATTTTTTGGGCCTCAAAAATTGTAAAACCTCAATACCCACAATCCAGACCAAGATGAAATAGACCCCAAAAGAACATATTTCACATGATTTTTTTGTCAACACATGCGAATTCATGGCAGTTCAAAGACTCGCATACTAATTGTTTCCCAACGAAGTTGATTTGAATAGATACAAACCTATGATGTAAATTACGTTGTGTAATGGCTATCCATGCCCAAAGACCTTCCCTGATGATAGTATTTATGAATCTTTCTCTCCATCCATGGCCAAAGACCTTATTAGCTGAAAGAAAATGAGAAACATTAAAATAAGGCTGAAAGAAAAGGGGATGATGTTAAGAGTTTTTTTTTTTATATATACATAAGCTTTATAGATGAGTTTTTTTAAATTATAATTTGGTTTCTTTTGTGCTGTAAAGGTTGGCACAAATCACAAAATTCTTTTTCATTAAATCATGAACCAACACGTGAAAAGTTTGTTTGCAGAGGTGTGTCTGTGTGTAGAGATTGGTTGCATTGATGGGCTTATTTCTACCTAAAGTGGTGGGCTAGTATTTGATTTACCCTAGTTTGGCTGGTAAAACTAAGCCTACATGCGAAAAACAGAAAAACAGCACTGGGCTGGAGTCAAGTTGAGCCTACACGTAGTTCCGCCCTTGTTTTTATTCATGCGTTCAGTCTTATTCTCTAAGTTTTTTAGACTTTAGTAAAAAAAATTAAGTTTTCCAGATTTTAGTAGGATTTCTAAGCTTCCTATTTTATTTAGGTTAGAATTTCTTTTTTAGTTAAGGATTTTTATCCTATTGTCTCTAGGTTTTAGTTTGCTATAAATACCCATCTCGTGTAATTTATTATGGAGTTGAGTTATTGAGATATAAAAAAAAGTTTATTTCCAGGGATTGGAGACTACTTGGTGTGAAGCCAAACTCTTGGAGTGATTCCAGATCTATCCTTGTTCATTCTATTTTTTGTTTTCCATTGTTTTTGCTTCTGCTTGACTACCTAAATTCTCAATTCACCTGTATCCTACATCATCATGGTTATTAGATTAGGTTAATTTTATACCTAGTTGTTTTTCTATGGTTGTGATCATCAATGACTCAACAAAATCAAAGGCTAGCAAAGGTAAATTCTATTAAATTTCATAGAGACAGGTTAGCAGCCCAGTATTAGCAACACTGATATTGTCTCCAACTTAAACATTTACAAAGCCCTATAAGTGTGAATTTTATCACAAAAGTCTTCGGTGATATTAGAAGTGGGACCATTCATTATATCTTATATTTTATTTAGTCAAGTTTCCGATGTGAGACTTATATTCTTCAACACACCCCCTCACGTGGAACCACCACATAGTTGGCCACACGTGGGGCCAAGTCCATATTAGAATCAAACATTCAAGCCCAACACGTGAACACCACGTATTGGGTAAGGGGTAACGGTAAACATTCAAGCCTAACATGTGAACACCACATATTGGGTAAGGGGTAAGGGTAAAGGCCAAATATTTCAAGCTGTTTGGGCCTAATTTGGCACGCTCAGTCCAAAATCAAAAAGCTCATTTCAATTTTTGACAGCCACCAGCATTCTCCTTATGATTAGGCCAAACACTTTGCACAACAGCCCATTTTTACAAAAGCCCACAAAGCAGAAAAACAAAAAATAGGCCTTGATTCCAAAAGAAAGCCCAATCCACATCAGAGGCCCATGTCTTTTACAAAATGGCATAGTTGTAAAAAAATGCCAAATTAAATGACAATTGACCATTAAAGCAGATCAATAAAAATCTAAAGAATAATTGGATTGGGCCCAGCTTCTAAATGCTCACCATTGAATCTTGAAAGCCCAGAGTACAAAGTCAACAGATCTTTTTTGGAAAGTCTATTCTCAGAACCCACGTGACCACCTGACTTTGAAAAGTCAACAATTTCAACTATCACAAGAGAGTTTATTGGGAATTAATAAAGGTAGGTCATTACAGAAAGACTTCTCTGAAATTCTGCAGCCAAAAGATCAGAATCCCTTTCTATATAATTCTGCATCAGAGCAGGTGATCTTCCAATAGATAAGCAAACTACGATCTCAAGAGATAAGTGGGAAGCAAGGGAGTTGTTCAAAAAAGAAAAGCAAATTAACCATCACGTCAGATTGTGTTCTTTCTCTTTACCAAGAACAAACAGAGAACAGAGAAGAGTTGGTCTTTCTTTCAGAAAAGCAAGGAAAAGACCTCCATGAAAACTGATTATTGATGGTTCTTCTCTGCCAGAACAGATAACTTCCCTTATTTTTTGCATTTGAAATAAAAGATCTTTCTTTTGGAAAATTTTGCCGCCCATTATTAAAAGATTTCAAGCCCCACTCTACCATTTTTTATAAATATGAGAGGAGGTGAACAGATCAAAGACAGCCAAAAAATCAATCAAAAACAAAAACTCAAAATGATCACTTCATCTTAAAAACCTTCAAAACACTAAAGCAACCAAAAGCTCATTGAGCTACAAGAAGCAAGTTAGCTATAATCCAAGATTCCTAGACTTGAATACAGTTTCAGAGAAATAGTCATTCAAAGCGAGATTTCTCTCGTTACAAATTTGGTTCAGCATAAGCCAGATCAAGCAGAATTCGGGTTTTACAAATATGAAAACCTCAACAAATTTATGGAGAGCCCTAATCAAGCAGAACATGAACTACAGTGCAGCTCCAGCTCAATAATCATCAAACCCAGCCACTTCTGCCCCTTTTAGACTGAAGAGGTTCAAATTATGCCCGTTCAAAAAGCCTTACAAGGCTCGAAATAGATTAAAGCTCTGCCACACTCGAACGTTGGTATCGATTTACAGCCGAAACTTGACAATTGAAGGTGTTGATAGTCCAATCCAGAACAGACATACCCAGTCCAGCCTGGATCAGAAGCATCTATCTAGGCAAAAATTGAAGTCCAAGAGCTCTTTTTGTCTTTTTAGAGTTGGTTTTCCCTTTTGAGCTTTGTAAAAGGCAGTTCTTCCTAAAACAGTTTACTTTCTTATCGTTTATTCTGGCCAGAATTACCAGTTTTGTATTGTGAAAAATTGTGAAGTCCTCATCAGTCTGAGGCAAGAAAAGATCTTACTTGGGAGATATTCTTCACCCAAATTCACAATCGCTTGTTTAGAAATCAGTGGCTTGGAGCACAAGTTATCTATTTTTAAGAAGTCTGCTAGGATTTTCATTGCTAGCAGTGGCACGCTCGCACACAAAAGAAAGTTAACTTGTTGACCAGTCAATGGTTTTCGAGATAATGGGAACTTTACCTTACCATCACAGGAACAAATATAAAACGGGTGAACACAAGCCCAGTCATTCAACCCGCTCTAATACTACTTTAAATTTGACAGAGACAAGTCAGCGGGCCACTATTAGCAACACTGATATTGTCCCCAACTTAACCACCTACAAAGCCCAATGGGTGTGAGGTTTTATCACAAAAGGCCTCGTTGATATTAGTAGTGGAACCATTCATTATATATTGTATTGTATTTAGTCAAGTTTCCAATGTGAGACTTATATTCTTCAACAAATTATGCATTACATTCATTAGAAAGCATTTTAGGTATGACTAGTCAACCTGTATGAGTATGACTAGTCATCATTTGTGTAACATTTGGACAGCCAGCTCATTTGCTTTTTCAAGTGTCTCCAGCTGTGTTTTTTTAATGAATTTTATTTTTTTCCTGGTCCAATTATTTGCTGCCAGGTGCCTTTTTCTCTAACCTACCTATTTAGAGCAAAGAGCCTTGAGCCGTCAATTGCTTAGAAAAAGGTTTTGAGAGTTTTCCAGTTTTGCTCAACAACTCTGTTTAAGTGAGGGATGTTTCTTTCGAAAAGATATTTTTAAACTGCATTTGAAATCTTCTTTGAAGATTAAAATCTACATCTAAAATAGTCAATCCACTACTACAAAAAGTGACAAAGACGACCAGAAACAAACGACGGTCTAAGTGAAAACCGTCGTTGTTTTTTAAAAGACGACGGTTCTATAAAACTGCCGTGTAATAACACCTTAGACACCTAAAAAATGGAGATTCAAATGGTTGTTCATAAACAACGACGTACCTAATTAAAAAACCGACGTCTATTTGAAACAGGATTTCCGCAATGTAAAATCAAAGCAAATAAAGAACAGCAGAAGTTATGAATCGACCGACGTAGAAAGTAAAGACGACGATGTCAAAAAAAGCCGCCGTTTTTACGCAGAAAATAACACGACCAAGTTTTCGTATAAGGCGCCATATAATTACAAATAAATCCACGGTGGTAAAATACAAAATATCGCCATATTAAATTAATGTACAACGACGGAAAATAAAAATATATCGACGTCTTTCTCGTATAGTTCTACGACGGTATCTTTAAATCTCACCACGTTTGTTTTTCATTTAACGACGTATTATAAAATTTAACGTCGTATTTATTCCCTTTATACGTCATACCTTATATTTAAACCGTCGTCTTAATACGAATTTTTTTTATCAATTTATTTCTTTGATTTTGTTATCATACATCATACTATATGTAAAGACGACGCTTTTTATAAAAAAAACGTCATCTATTATATGTAAAGATGACGATTTTTATAAAAACCGTCGTCTATTATGTTTAAAAATGATGATTTTTATAAAAACCGTCGTCTATTATATGTAAAGATGACGATTTTATAAAACTTTATATGTAAAGATGACGATTTTTATTAAAAACTGTCGTCTATTATATGTAAAGATGACGATTTTTATAAAAACCGTCGTCTATTATGTGTAAAGATGACAATTTTTTTAAAAACCATCGTCTATTATATGTAAAGATGAAGATTTTATAAAACCATCGTCTATTATATATAAAGATGATGCTTTTTATAAAAATCATAAAAACCGTCGTCTATTATATGTAAAGATGACGCTTTTTATAAAAACCGTAAAAACCGTCGTCTATTATATGTAAAGATGACGCCTTTTATAAAAACCGTCGTCTATTATATGTAAAGATGACGATTTTTTTTAAAAAAAAATGGTCGTCTATTATATATAAAGATGACGCTTTTTATAAAAAAAAAAAGGTCGTCTATTATATGTAAAGATGATGCTTTGTTATAATAACCGTTAAATCATGATTGTTCATTTATAACCATCGAAATTTTTTGTCCCGTTACTTTATCTCTGAATGTTTATTTTTTTCGATTTTTGGTGTAGATGATCTCGAAGTATAAACAAACAAGTTTGACGGTTGGATCGTTGAAACTAGTTTCTTAGAATGTGTATGCCATCAAAACAATATATTCACTAACAATTAAGAGTTTATGTATATTTTCGTTAAATATGACATAAGATTTTGTGGTATCCACTAGTGTAAATATTTTAAATTGAAGATCAAATTCAATCATTGTATTCATATAGGGTCAAGGAGTGTAGCGGTAAAAAAATCATCAAAATCAGAGTTAAAATAACCGTTAAATCATGATTTTTCATATATAACCGTCAAAATTTTTTGCCCCGTTACTTGATCTCTAAATGTTTATTTTTTCCGATTTTTGGCGTATATAATCTCGAAGTATAAACAAACAAGTTTGACGGTTGGATCATTGAAACTAGTTTCTTAGAATGCGTATGCCATCAAAACAATATATTCACTAACAATTAAGAGTTTATTTATACTTTCGTTAAATATGACATAAGATTTTGTGGTATCCACTAGTGTAAATATTTTAAATTGAAGATCAAATTCAATCATTGTATTCATATTGGGTCAAGGAGTGTAGCAGTAAAAAAATCATCAAAATCGGAGTTAAAATAACCGTTAAATCATGATTTTTCATCTATAACCGTCGAAATTTTTTGTCTCGTTACTTGATCTTTGAATGTTTATTTTTTCCGATTTTTGGCGTATATGATCTCGAAGTATAAACAAACACGTTTGACGGTTGGATCATTGAAACTAGTTTCTTAGAATGCGTATGCCATCAAAATAATATATTCACTAACAATTAAGAGTTTATTTATACTTTCGTTAAATATGACATAAGATTTTGTGGTATCCACTAGTGTAAATATTTTAAATTGAAGATCAAATTCAATCATTGTATTCATATTGGGTCAAGGAGTGTAGCGGTAAAAAATCATCAAAATCGGAGTTAAAATAACCGTTAAATCATGATTTTTCATTTATAACCGTCGAAATTTTTTGTCTCGTTACTTGATCTCTGAATGTTTATTTTTTCCGATTTTTGGTGTATATGATCTCAAAGTATAAACAAACAAGTTTGATGGTTGGATCGTTGAAACTAGTTTCTTAAAATGCGTATGCCATAAAAAAATATATTCACTAACAATTAAGAGTTTATTTATACTTTCGTTAAATATAACATAAGATTTTGTGGTATCCACTAGTGTAAATATTTTAAATTGAAGATCAAATTCAGTCATTGTATTCATATAGGGTCAAGGAGTGTAGCGGAAAAAAAACGTCTACTGTATGTAAAGATGACGTTTTTTTATAAAAACTGTAGTCTATTGTACGTAAAGATGACGCTTTTTATAAAAAAAAAAACCATCGTCTATTGTATGTAAAGATGACGCTTTTTATAAAAACCGTTGTCTAGTATATGTAAAGATGACGCTTTTTATAAAAAAAACCGTCGTCTATTATGTGTAAAGATGACAATTTTTTTTTTTTAAAAAAGCGTCGTCTTTTAAAACACGCTAAAAAATGGCCGCTTAAGTGAATTCACGCTCGACAAATTTTCAAATTTTCACCCGTCTTTGAAAATCTTATCTCTCATTAACAAGCGTCGTCTTTTAAAACACGCTAAAAAAAGTCTACTTAAGTGAATTCGGGAAAACAGAAAAGTAAATCACATTCATACTTTATGAAACCATAACTGGAAGTAATCAATTCATATAAAACATATGTCCATGGCTTCGAATTCACCTCTAACTAAGAAGAAATTCAGTCACACATGTTCATAATAATTGAAAAGCAATCTAGAATAAACATTTAAACTAATCAAGGGAAGAACTCTGAAAACCCCAATGGATGCAACAGGTTCCGGCTCCAAGTTCTTCTTCCTTCTCTCTTTCTCCTTCTTGCTACAGCACCAAAAACCCACTTCTCCTGTGGCAACCCCTCCTTTATATATGTGGTAGATCTAGGGTAAAATGGGCCAGCAAAAACCCACGAAATTAGGGTTTTGTTTGGCAGATATCTTTAGGAACAAGGATAGGGCCCAACAGAGACCCACGAAATTAGGGTTTTTAGGTTTCCTAATTTGAAATTAATCCCCCCCTTTTCCAGCTGGAATTTAGGTAGAATAGGATTAGGATAAGGTAAAATAAAATAAAATCAGTTAGCGTTTTTTTCCTTCCCAGAAGCTGATTCTTTAATTAATTTCCCCATCTCTTTAGCACATTCCTAGCCTCTTTGAACTTCAAAAACATCCATCCATCTTGGCCCATGCATATGCTATCCAGTCCAAAACTGCTCTAAAATGCTCCAAAATGCCCTTTCTTGCCAATCTTGCCATCTGGACTTACAGTAGTACAAAAATAAGCTAAGTCACTCTAATAAATGGGAATTAACTAAGTAAATGCAAAGAAATAAGACAGCAAAGTCGCATAAATATGCTCCTGTCAGTTGAAGAAGAAGATTGCACAAAGGAGGTATAGCTTATCTTCCTAAATAGATTTAGGATTTCTTGAGCTTCCTTGTGTTTCTTTGTAAGAATCTTCTTTACTTAGTGGATTGCATGGTCAGTTGATGACTGATGTATAATTTTACTACCTGAAACTTAGATAGTTAAATTCAAGAAATAAACTTGCAAGCACACAAGGTTAATGCAATATAGCCAAGGCAAGTACAAGGTCGTTCCCATAGAGACTGAATATACCCACAGAGACTGAATAAATTCTCAAGTTGTTGTGAATTATAAACTAATTTAAATCCTAAATTACTCCCTAATTAATAAACTAAAAACTAATGACTCAACTAAAACTTAATAGAGGAGTTTTGAAAGTTGGTTTTGAAAGATTTTCTTTAAAAGAACATTGAAAACAAGAAAATTAATTTCTCAAAAAAAAAAAAAAAACAAGAAAATTAAAGGACAAGATAACAAAGAAAAACGTGAACTAAATAAGTTTGTGAAAGATTTTAAAGAAGCTTACCAAGACAAAAATTTCACCACAATTCCTCTTATCCAAACCTTAGCATGCATACTATCAAAATTCTCAAGTTATGTTGATGATTAGTTCCCCAAAATTATGATTAACTGTTTTCACAGCAATTAACCACTTCTTATTACACGCAATTTATCCTTGGCGTGAGGCATAAATATAAACATATAAAAGACCTTAGAGGCTCAATGAGTACTTCACACAATCACACACAAACCCCTAAGAGTATGGTCTTTACCTTAGGCGCATTCATGAATTTAATCACAAGAAGCAAAACTCATGTTAGGCATGGCGTATACCCTAACATGCATCAAATTACTTAACCAAAAACCTAGATGGTAGCTAAGCATGAAGATCATTAGTTAAGAAAATAAGCACAATGATTAAATTTCAATAACATGGAAATTCTAATAGCATGACATAACTAAGCTTTGAATAATTAGAAAAGGGTTACATTGTGTCTTAGTAAAAGAAAATTAGTTACTCATAATCATGGTAACAAAGCAAAAATAAAACATGGAGAAAGAGATAAGAAAAACCCTTAGAGTTTAGAGGCACGGTCGCTCTTTCTTGCTCCACGGTTGAAGTCTGAAATTTCTGGTCTATCCTTTAAGCGCCCCACGACCTCCCCTCTTAAAAGAACCTAAAACCTAGTTATAATGGGCCTAAACAAGTGGCCTTACATGAAGACTTGATTTCCAAGTCAGTTCCTAACTAGAAAAGGTAATTAAAACTAAGTTTCCTAAAACCTCCAGGAAACTGCACGTGATCCTCATTGCAAATGTTATTTGGATACCTTCCTGACCTCCAAAAATTGCGTACGACCACTCTTTGGAAAGCTCTAGATGTCTTCTTTTTATCCATATGTCATGTGCCTCAATCCGATATCATATGAGTGAGTTATGGCAAAAATACCCCTGCTGACTCAGTATTCTCCGGGAATTGATTTATGCTGAGTTGTCTAATTAAAAATGGGCACCTTAGCAGTCTTCAAAAATTATGAAAATATTCATGGATAAAATTCAAGATGCTGTCTTCCATCTCCAATTAGAATCATGTCAAACTCTATTACGACGAATATTTGGAGAATTTATACATTTCGTGGCTCATAAGCTGAAAACAGGAAATAACTAAACTCAGCATCTTTAGTCCAAATTAATTCACAAAACTAAGTTAAAAGGATATAAAATCATGTGAAATTATGAACATATCAATGACCCCAAGTTTTTCCTAGTGATGGGTTTTTGGGTGAACAATTTCTATTTTGTAGTTTCATTATTTTTTAGGTTTGTGTTGTTGACAATTGACTAGTCATTGCATGATGTTCATGCCTTTCTGGGTTTGTGTTCTTGCGATTGACTAGTCATCATTATCAGCTATTTGCTATTTATTTAATTATGATCTTTTCACACACTTTCACCATAGTTATTGCTAGCACAAGGGGTGCCTAGATTAGCGGGTCCTTCTGAGTACCTAAGTTGTCACTAATAATCTTCTAGTCTTGCAGGTGTAGATTGTTATACTCTGTGTGTGTGTTCTTAGTTATGGTTTTTCATGACTAGCAGTTGGCTAGTCATATTTATATTTAGTCAAGTTTTAAAGTGTGTGAAGATTGTTGTATCTGTTTGAATAGCATTTAAATTTACCCATTGTCACCTAAGTACCAATTTAAATTGGTGTCAGAGCGTCAACTCGTAACACAAATAGAGAGATCCTGGGATTTGTTTTGGTTTTTAGGTGTGCTCACTATGGAAAAAGAACGAGTTGCGGGATCTTGTAACTCCCCCCTTTCTTTGATGGAAATAATTATGCTGCATACACTACTACATTTTACACTTTGCGCGACGGAGGGACACTCGTCGTGCAAAGTAATTTTTCGTCGCACATAAATATGCGCGACAAAATATTCGTCGCGCAAAGATCGTGAAGAAAGACCTTGCGCGACCAAATAATTCACTTCGTCGCGCAAAACGGTGCGACGTAGTACCTTCGTTGCAGAAAAGTTGTAGGGACGAAACAACGGTGCGACGCACGAATATTTGCGCGACGAAGAGTCCTTCGTCGCGCATACACTGCGCGACGGACAAAATGGTCGCGCAACATGCGTATCCCACTACTTTGCACGACGAAGAAATATTCGTCGCTCAAACCTTGCGCGACGATGATTTTGCGCGACGAAAACGTTTCTGTCGCGCAAACAGTCATTGCGCGACGAAAATATTCGTCGTGCAAAAATAAATTAAACCCTATAAATTATAATTTTGACGGTTATTTTTTTTTAAGAGTGTTTGCGTGACGAGACACGTTTCGTCGCGCAAAATGTATATATTACATTTTTTTTTAAATTTTGTAAAAAAAGAAATTTGGTTTTTTTGGGTAATAAAATGAAATTGCCATTCAATAATGAATTGTAAAGAATACATTTATTATATAAAATAAAATAAATGTAGCTTACAAGGGAAATATTTAAAAAATAATTATGAAAATGATAAACTAATCAAATAATGTTCCAAAATCTACATGGTCGTCAGGCATATGCGGCTCGGGGATTTGGGGCTCTACAGGGGCCGTGGTCTGCTGGGGATGCTCGGGGTGGCTAGTCTCGGATGTCGACGTACCATAATTCGGGATCGGAATGCCTGACCGCGCGAGGGACTGCAGAATCACGGACATTTGACCCTCAAGCTCGGCAACCCGCGATGTCAAAACAGTCACTTGACTGTTTGCCTGAGCTGCTGACCGCGGTCGAGGTTCCCTCTGTCGGGCATTCCTCATCCCTCTACAATATGTTCCCGGCCTCCTTCCGAGAGTCTGATCCAACGTCTCCGTCAAGATCTGAAATCCAGCATCCTGTGGAGGATCTACAGACTCGATCGGAGTCTCGGGAGGAAGTTGGGAGGCAGACTCCTGAAGCACCAACTGGCTCCTCTCCACCATCGTCGTCTATTTAACGTAACATTAAATATAAATTCAAACCATTGCATATAAATTGAACATCTTAACATAAAAATAAAATGAAAAAGATACTTACATGAAGGGACTGGGCCAACTCATTCCCAGGTCGAACATAAACGTCACCAAAGACGTCGATCTTTGGGAATTTCGACCCCCCCTAAATTGAATAAGAGAAGAAAAATATTAGTATGAACAAAATAAATTAATAATAATGACATATTAAAAGTTAAATAGAAATGATATTATTATTACCCGCCGCCGTGCATCCATCCTATATGAGAAGGGCCTGGGGCCGGAATGATGGAGAAGAGTCTTCTTCTTCCTATTGCCCTTATTCACTTGGGTTTTATTCTGTTATACAAAAAATAAAACATATTAGTTTAAATATAAAAAAAATTAAATAATAGTGAAATTTAAAAAATGAAATAAACATTAATAAAAAATGTGAATTAATTAAACAAATACCACAAAATCAAGCGCCTGAAAATGAGTGCAGAGCCATGCCCAACTATCCTCCCGCCCCTCAAGCTCCTTCGGGCAACCCTCCCGAAGAGCGACTTCAGGATCATCATACGCCTGGAAATGGTGGTGCAAGTCGCTCTTCCACTGCTTGTACCTCTCACCGAAGAGTCTGTTGACGTACGCCAACGACTCCTCGTTGAGGTCCTCCAAGTTATAGTTCGTCTGCAAAAAATTAATTACATACATTTAAGTAGTATAAATATTTAAAATTTGAAAGAAAAATAAGTACAAGGTAGAATACATACTGACAACTGGCCGCGAACCCCCATCTTGATCTCGTCAGGCATGACCTTCCAAGACTTCCAGCGCATCGGGCAATGGGTCCGAACGACGTGACCAACGTCATGGGCCAAGGAGCTATGCAACTCCGCTGTCGGTGCAGCCCGATGGCGCTCATCGTATCCGATGCTAATACGACTGTTGGTCACCCGGGTGACCTTCGCCGTCTTCAGCTGCCGACACGGCCCTCGGGTGTTCTTCTTGGCTGCAATGAGATATGCATGGTTGTTCAATAAATAACAAATGTACCTATAAAATTAGAATATAAAAAAAATGAAAAAAGAACTCATGTTGAAAGGAAATGTATACCTGGCTGTGACCCCGAGGCCACAGTACCATCGGTCGACGTCGTGTCGGTGGTGCTTGCGGGCCGGTGCGGCCGCCTAACGCTAACAGGCTGCGCCATGATGAAGCTGATGACGCTGGCGTCTGGGACACCCCTGGGAGTTCGACCATCAGTGCTGGAGCAGTGGCAGCCGATGCTGACCGAGCCGGGGGCTCCGGACTCGGTGTAGTCGTCACTGACCTACGACGTCTAATCAAATCTGACATCTGCACATTTTCCAAATGGTACACACACACATTTATAGAATTTATAATATATAAGTTATACATTTTCATAACCCAATTTTAAATAATTAATTACAAGAATAACCTAGGGTTTGCGATTTCGGAGTATCCGGGACTCCGATCCACAATCCGTCGAATCCTACACGATCCTAGAAATACAAGGTAAAACATACGTGAGTTTGAGTTCGATCCAACGGTCCGAACATATCAAACCTAGAAAGCGGACAACATGCGATATCCGTTCGAGACAGAAACGGTAACCAAATTAAAATCCGAGCACACCTACGTGCTCGTGACAAAAAGGAGATTGCTCTGGGACCTAATGCCCTACTGCCATAGTCCCCACGCGCCACCACATGCGCCGGCAGCGGCCGGTGTCAAAAGCGATAACCATCACCGGAAATTTCTAAAATCTAAGGGCCAAGGTTCCTACCCTAGGTTCAAAACACCATTTACAGGGACTTTTGTTCTCGGACCTACCCTAAAAAATGGCCGGAAATGGCCGGAATTTAAATTCAAAAACCGGCCAAAACCTAGGGTTTTAAATTGAGACACCTATTCACAAATTTATCCAAATCCTAATCAACAGTCAGCTAGAGCACAACAAGTAGTCCAGAAACCATACCTCAGGCGTCGGAATTGGCTGCTCGAGGAGAGAGAAAACGGGCGGCGCAGAATCTGCCAAACGAAGCTTTTTCCGGCGGATTCTTCGACGGTGACGGCAGCGCAACCTCTGGGCTTCGACTGTGGTGGCGGCGCAGTCCTTTTGCCGGCGGAGCACTGGGCTGTGGTGACGGCGGAGAGAGAGGGTGTTTAGGGCAGAGAGAGGAAGTGAGGAAGAAGAAGAGTCTGTCGCGATTTGTCTGAAATATTTCGGATTTTGCGCGACGAAGGACATAACGCGTCGCGCAAATCCGTCGCGCAAGGTTGTTTTCCGCCCAAATTTTAATTAAATTTTGAAGACCTTGCGCGACGAAGGCCACAATCCGTCGCGCAAGGTTGTTATGCCGAAATTTGAGGGTTTATTGAAAGGTCTGACAACCTTGCGCGACGGATTGTGGCCTTGGTCGCGCAAGGTCTTCAAAATTTAATTTATCAAAATTGCATTTTTAAAAGGTATAGGCGTAAATGTCAAAATTGTTATTGAATATGAACATGATATTCTTTTTTTTTCTTTTTTCCTTTCTTTTGAAAACCTATAAATATTTTTTAAATTACAAACAAGTTGAATTGATTTAAAAATATTTTAAAACTTCAATTAAACTAACATAACATTAGAAAAAAAAGAAAAGAAAAAAACTTGAAAAACTGGAGGAGTGGTCCAGGGAGGGGAAGGGCTGCTTAATGAGTGGAGTTGTGGGAAAAGGGGTTGACCATTGCAAATTTTGGTATATATATAAATTTTAATTTATATATTATATGTTGTCATTTAATTTGTGATTGTAAATTTTGTGTGCAACTTCATTTTAATTTGTGATTGCCATATTTACACTACCATAATTAAATTACAACAAATTTCATTTACTATGTTTTACATGGGCAGTCATGGCTTTGAATTGCATTATTCATCATCTGAACTATAATAACTTTCGTTATCCTCACTATCATCACTTTCGGTCTCCCAATCCTCCTCCTCATCACTTTCATTGTTCGGGCCCACTGGAACTTCATATCGCGGAAGATCACCGAGGTCAATTGTAATTGACTGAATCGGTATTTCGATTAAAGATACTCCTTGAAGCTGAAACGGTTCTTGTATAACATCTGTATCTCGAAGTGTTTCGGCATCAGTTTCCATGGAAGAGTCCAACCGCTGGTCAGTGACGTTGTCGATGTCGTTGTTAGTTGGAAATAGTTTTGGTATAGCATACACGTTCCTTTGATCCATCTGCTGAGCAACCTTCCAACCGCTTCCGGCTTTAGGGTCATCTAGATACACAATCTGTCTTGCCATGTTTGCCAAAATGTACGGGTCGTCATCATACCAAGTTCTGTTAATGTTCACTGAGAGTAAGCCATGGTCTATTTTAACACTTCCCTGCCTATTTGGGTTTGTATCAAACCATCGATACTTAAACATGATCACTTGGTATCAGTCTTTGTAAAGCAATTGCACGACAGTTGTGAGTTTGCCATAGAAATCAACGTCAGTACTTTCGCCACCACCTGGGACATGGACACCGCTGTTTTGCGTACACAACTTGTCATCTTGTGCAGTCCCAAAAAACTTGACGCCATTAACATGGCAACCCGAGAATAATTCAGCACGAATCGGGCCGAATGCCAAGTTATATAACTCTTCACTGTAAGAGGGTGAATTCGATGATTTCAACTTATTCACCTAATATTATACAAATGAATTCACATGTTAGTTTGATAACATTAAATAATACACAATATATATATATATATAACAAATACAAAACACTTATAACTTACATATTCCAAAAACCATTTTGGAAACAATTCACGGTGTTTCTTGGCATACAAATGTGATGGATGTTCTCGCTTCATCATCTCTTCATGCTCATCTAAGTATGACATTATCTCATCACAATTGTTAAGTACGAACCAATGCGCTACCTCCATGTCATTTCTGGAAAACGACTCTCCTCGTACCGGATCTCCAAAGGGTCGTGCGCTTTGGGCGAAAACAGAAAGTGTCTCATTTCTCATACCTCCGTCATTATTGCGCTGAGGACGATTGAAAGCCGTGTCCACATCTTTTAAATACATTCCACAGAAAGTGAGCGACTCATATTGAACCCAAGCCTCTATAATTGATCCTTCGGGTTTCGCCCTGTTGCGTACAGTTTTTTTCAAATCTCCGAGCAGCCTGGCAAAATAAAAACAAATGATACAAATTAGCGACCCTGAGATATTAGAAGCAGAAACAAATTATGAGGATTATATACCTTTCTATTGGATACATCCAACGATAGTTGACAGGACCAGCGAGCAATGCCTCTTCTGGCAAATGAACCATCACGTGGATCATACTTGTGAAGAAAGCTGGAGGGAATATCATCTCGAACTTGCATAGGACTTGGACAATGTCATGGCGCAACTGATTAATGTCTGTCTTTCGCAATGTTTTTGCAGTCAGTTGGGCAAAAAATCTGGACAACAACATGATTGGTTTCACCACATCTTCTGGCAAAAGGTGTCGAATACCCACAGGAAGTAGGCGTTGCATAAACACATGGCAGTCATGGCTTTTCAGTCCAGTAAATTTACCCCCGTCAACATTCACGCAACGCGCGATATTAGAAGCATATCCATCGGGAAACTTGACCGACGATACAAACTATAGAAAATCTTTTTTGTCATTCGGTTTCATGGCAAAAAATGCCAGATCCCTTCTAGCTTTATCACCGTCCATGTTCATCCATAAACCTCTTCGTATGCCCATTCTTTCCAAATCAAGACGAGCTTTGATCGTGTCCTTTGTCTTACCCTCGATATCTAGAATCGTGCCCACCAATGTGTCAAAGACATTTTTCTCCACATGCATAACGTCGAGATTGTGCCTCAATTTTAGTTTCGACCAATATGGGAGCTCAAAAAACATAGACTTGTGCGTCCAGTTCAAATGTGTAGCAGGTCTCGTCCGAGTAACTGTTTTCCCAAACGGAGAAAAATCCAAACGGTTTAGCTGTTCCAAGATCTCGTCACCGGACCATTCTCTAGGTCTGAGGCGATGCTCTGTGTTCCCATCAAACTCTTTATCCTTTTCCCGCCACTCGTGGTCCCATGACAACCATCTTCGATGACCAAGATAACAAACTTTTCCCGCGTGCCAACCAGAAGTTAAATTTTCCTTGCATACAGGGCATGCCATATAACCCTTTGTGCTCCACCCAGAAACCATTGCATATGCTGGAAAATCATTTACAGTCCACATCACTGCTGCCCGCAAAGTGAACATCTTCCCAGTGGCTTTATCGTACGTGCGCACACCGTTTGTCCATAAATCCTTGAGCTCATCAACCAACGGCCGTAAGTACACATCGATTGACCGACCAGGATCCTCGGTTATCAAAACAGTCATCATCATGTACTCTTTTTTCATGCATTTCCAAGGCGGCAAATTATATGGAAATACGAAAATCGGCCAAGTGCTGTGGTGTTGGTTTAGAACCCCGTACGGATTGAATCCGTCAGTGGCAAGTCCCAATCTAACATTTCGAGGATCAGCAGCAAAGTCAGGGAACGTTCGATCGAACTCTTTCCATGCTTCCCCATCTGCAGGATGCCGCATCACATCGTCATCTACCCGTTTCTCCTTATGCCATCTCATGTCTGTGGAAGTATGAGTCGACATATACAATCGCTGTAGCCTAGGTTTCAAGGGCAGATAACGCATGACTTTCTGTGGGATCTTAGTCGTCCTATTCTGAGATGTCATCTTGAACCTCGACTCTTTGCATATAGGGCATGTATCCAATGTCTCATACTCTTTGTAGAATAACATGCAATTGTTTTTGCAAGCATGAATTTTTTCATAACCCAATCCAAGACCATTCAACACCTTTTGCGCTTGTCTATGATTTTTGGGCAAACAATTGTCCGTGGGAAGCATTCTCTTGAAAACGCCCAAAAAGTAATCGAAACACAGGTTCGACATACGATACTTTATTTTTCCGTGCATTAGCTCCACAATGGCCGTAAGAACGGAAAAGCTCTCGCACCCTGGGTATAACTCTTGGTTGGCACTTTTTAACAGTTGTTCATATTGTTCGAACTCTGCACTGTCCATTGGGGTAGGCATGTCATCTTCCCCTTCCTGATTGATGTTGGTCGATGCAAATGGAAAAGCATCATTTATAATATCCATGACTTGTTCATTAGGATCCACAATAGGTTCAATATTGTCTACCCTTGTGGCATTTGAAGATGAAGCATTGTCTAATTGTTCTCCATGAAGGTTCCAAATGCTATATGTCTCAACCATTCCATTCCTTACTAAATGAAAGCCCACATTTTCAATTGTCTCCCACAATGTGTTATTACACCTTCTACAAGGACACCGGATTCTAGTTGCACCGGGGTTGTGTCTACGTGCAAACTCAATAAAATCCTCAATTCCATCCAAGTATTCGTCTGCGCATCTATTCGGGTTCTGTATCCACCTTCTGCTCATGATTCCTGAAACCACAATCACACCATTGTATCACAACAACTTCATACGAAGTTATAATGTCACCTTATGCCTCCGGTAAGGGCCCTATCCCATTTGGGAATGCATAGTCCTGTCAAGTAACCTACGCCTACATGAGATTAGATTTCGACGTGGATAAATTTCGGCAGCATCTCGATACAGATCTTGAGGTGGCCATAGGTATGAATACCTACATACCACCCGAAGAACGTATCGAGATGACACCGAAATCTCCACAATCGAAATCTAATCATGTAGCCGCAGATTACATGACAACACTATGCATTACCAAACTGTCCAAATAATGGGACAATTCAAGAATTAATTGGACCGCAGTCATGCATTACGCATCCATGCACGAAATCCAACTAATCTCGAACGAGAAACTAAGTGTTACGAAAAAATTATAATAAAAGTACGAAGTTAATTTCAAATAACTTCGTACATCACAACACATTGTGCTACGTCACGCACAAGTTAACAACATAATATAAATATAATTAAACAACAAAATATATAAAAATAACAAACTAAGTTCAACATAATGTAATGAATTTAATATACAATGAATAATATACCTTCTCAAGCGTTCTCCACAATCGCAATTTACAAACGCTTTACTGAGGGTTTAACAGAAACGATACCCACAAACGCTTTACTGACTCTACAAAACAAAAGGTTAGAAAACTAACTTTGAAAACAACTAATGAAAATGAAAGAAAACTTTAGTCATACCTCCAACACCATAGAGTTGCCAAGATAGATGATCAATAAGTGTGTACAGTGGAAGCTATAGCTCAAAGGCACACGGCTTCAAAATAAACATACTCAAATCTTGAAGGGAGAACATGCTTCAACTCTAATTCTCACATAAAGCACTCAATCACTCAGAACCTATGGTTTTATTCTCTCAAACAAGCAAAATGAGTATATGAAATAGAAGCACAATATTTGGTTAGATCTCATGAAGGGAATCAAATACTAAGAATAGAGATACACACATACATACCAGCACCCATGAATACATCCTCAAAGATCAGCTAGGTCTTTCACAAGGTTGTAATGAAAGGCTAGGGTTAGGGGAAATGGAAGAATTGGAAGGAACACAATTAACTTAAGAACACACCAAGGTTGCATTCTTCATTGATCTGCAAGGTATCATTGATTTAGAATGGTATGGCTGCAACTTCATAGCATCATCTGGCATAGAACTTATATTTCACATTTAGATCAAATCGAAACACTTTCTCTTTTCTTATTTGCTGACTTGATCTACTTCTTCTTTAACTTATTGCACAGATTCACACCAATTTACATTTAGGCATGTGGCAGCAACTTCCTTGCTTCAAACTTTATCTTGGCACACCTTGGTATATTTCTAAACTATAGGGTATGGCTATAATAGGTTAAATATCTCAGATTGAGATACAAAGTTAGGGGAATCATGAGAGTGATAGAAGAAAATGGGCTAAAGTGTTTGGCTGCAAAAGGGCTGACGGAACACACAAATGGGTATGGTGAAAAGAAAGCACAGAGAATTGTTATACACACATAGCCTAGCATCACTTCAATGAGTTCATTCATGAGTGAGAGCATGCATCTGATATCTGCAAAGAGAATCATCCTTAGTATTCAATCAAAATGGAACAATGAGATCATTTAGAGTAAATTGAAGAAAATAAGTAGAGATGAGGAATAGAAACACTTTAAACCCTCTCAAGAAAGCAATTAGGCTCGAAATAGCTCACTAGGGTAGTCTCCACTATTCTCCTTCAAGAATCTGAGCATGGTACTTTATCCACCAGAATTCTAAGAGCTACTGCTTTGTGAAGTGTAATATGTCTCATATGAAAATCGAAATGGCCGCTCCATAGCATTGATTGTATGACATTCTTAAAAAAAATAACGACACCGAACGAAAATTGGACACCGAACGAAAATTGGAAACACAAATCACATGAACAAAAATTGAAAACCTCCCCCCCAGACCTGAATTGAACATTGCCCCCAATGTGAAAGCATATAAGAAAACAGAAAACAAGGATTTAAGGGTAACCTGGCACTGCACGGTTCATCCTTCAAACATAGCATTTCTCAAAATGCTATCGATGGCTGAGCTCACCCATGGCTCTTCTTCTGACTCACTTTCCGAAGGGTCTGAAACAGAATAATCATATTGGGCTCCATCTATTATCAACTCATCCATCTGCTCCACGAAGTCTCGGAGCCTTGTGGTCATGTACACTAATTGGAAGTGAAACTCGTCAAGCATACTTAAGTAAATGCCAAACTCGTCTCGAATGTTACCTGTACAATACATGTGACTGCTCACCACAACAGTTCTTGCCACAAACCTCCTATCTAGCAGATATTCCCTCCAAGTATCTAGACAACGTGCCAGCGCTGCAAGCTGTATCTCTTCCAATCCACAATTCAAATCCCAATTTGGAATCCTGTCTTTAATTTCCTCTATCACCCTACCTCTATGAAACAGAAAGGCATCTATGGTAACTTCTGAGGGATCCATGGCAAACACAACCACGAGCACCTCAATCACCTCCATCACTGGTTGCATAATGGTGTCCTTTCCCAAAAGATCTTCTGGTGGGATAGCTGGCAGTGAGTTCAACAGAACCATTGGGCTAGGCACCTTCACCATGATCAATTCGGACTCCTCCACTTTGAGCTTTCCACCGACGGCCTCCTGGAGTTTCTCCATTGGCGAGATCTACAATAAGCAACAATTTGGAGAAGGTTTGGTTCGGGAGGAAGAGGAAGTTGAGATGTTCAGGGGTTAGTGGGCGGCTGGATAAATGGAGAGTTAATTTTAGGGTTAATGTGGGTAGTGTTTCAGTGTTTGGCAATCCACAATAACGTAATATCCAGCCACTAATAAACATTCACATATAAAAGAAACATAAACTTCAAATAATAAGAAAAGAAAGAGAAAAATTTATTTTAAAAACACACGAATATACAAGTGACTCACGGATTACCAATTAAGAACCTCAGAAAACACAGCCAGGGGATCCGGGAAGTTTGGAGAGGTTACAATGGTCCTTCTTAAAAACCAAACTTCTTAGACACCGAAGGTGTCGCCTAAAGAATTCCTAGACACTTTATTAACAGAGGTGCTCATTGGAGTTACCAGAAGTCAACTCATATGAAAAATCTCTTCTTTTTTTTTTTTTTTTTCATAGGCATGCAAGACATTGAACAAAATTATACTAAGCAAAACAAAGCTCACACAACTTAACTCTAACACAAAACCTAACAAAATTGTCAATCCCTACCCCCAAACTTAAATGGAGCATTGTCCTCAATGTGAAAGCATATAAGATGAGTGAGAACATGTAAATAATAAGGGGAAAGTTTAAGACAAAGGATTAGAGAAACTCCCTCTTGATGCGATTAGGTCGACCACTACCAAGCATCTTATTCTTCAACACATGGGTTGCCTCCCAAGAAGCGCTAAGTTTTATGTCCTCAGCCGGACAACCAAACTTGCTATATTGAATGGGGTGGTTTGGGCTCAATCGGCATCCCATGCAATGCAAGATTATTCACTAGGCTTGTTTTCCTTTTCCGTCGCTTCCTTGCTGCTTTCATTTTCTTTCTTTTTTTATGAATAGAATCACAAAGAATTGGAGGAGTGATTAAAGAATCTCCAAATCTGGGCAACTCCTCCTTATGTGTAGGAAGTATAGCATTGAACATGTGGGCAGCCACATGCTCCTCCTTGTCTACTCCTTGCAACAAGCATGCTTCGATTGAATGTGGAAGACCATCAAATTTGTCCTTTCCTGAATTACCAAATACTTCAATTAGAAAACACTCTTGTACAACATTTGGCTTCAAGGCATCAAACACTTTAAAGGCAATAGTTTCCCCCAAAACAGTCATGGAGAGAGTGCCATCTTTCACGTTGATGATTGTGTTTGCAGTGGCCATAAATGGTCGCCCGAGGAGAATGGGATCAACACGGTCTTCATGTGGATTATCCTCCATATCCATCACTACAAAATCAGCCGGAAGAATGAGTGTATTAACTTGAACTAAAATATCTTCTACAATACCTTTTGGATATTTGATAGAATGATCAGCTAGTTCAAGGCGAATTGACGTTTTCTTCATCCCTTCTAAGCCAAGCTCCTGATAAACTGAATATGGCATTACATTGATACTTGCTCCCAAATCCAACATGGCTCTTCCAGCCTTCTTATCTCCGATGTTAATGGGAATGTCAAAGCTGCCAGGATCTTCTAGTTTTGGTGGGAGCTTCCTTTGCAACACAGCACTCACATTTTTGTTGAGCTTTACTTCTTCACTTGGAGAAAAATTGAGCTTGTGAGTTATCAAGTGCTTGATGAACTTTCCATATGCAGGGATCTGTTTAACAACATCAAGCAAGGGCAAATTGATATTAACTTTACTCAAATCATAAATCTCTTTAAAAGCCTTCTCTTGATTTGCTTTCTTCAAACGGCCTGGAAATGGAATCGGTGGAATATATGGAGGAGGTGGAATGTATCTATCTTCACAAAGATGTGGTGGCACAAATTTGTCATCTCTTTTATGCAATTGAAATGGATTGGGTTCCTGAGAATCAGATTTGGCCTTAGGAGTAGAGTGGGATGTTTTGGGTTGTTCTCCTTCCACAGCTGTGGTTTCCTCTTCATCTTCATTTTCTACAACCACAACATCATTTGATAGATCAGAACCAACTTCGTTATCAACAATCTTACCTGATCTGAGCACATGAACGGCCTTGGCTTCATGGATTTTTGGATTAATCTCGGTTTGGCTTGGCCATTTCCCAGGCTCTCTTTGAGCTATTTCAGCAGCTATCTGGCGTAATTGGACTTCCAACTTGGAGAGGGCAGCTTGTGTAGTTTGCTGGAAATTGGATTGGTTGATTGCCATTTGCTTCACTATATCCTCCAACGATGATGATTGTTGTGGCATATGGAGTGAAGGGGGATTCGCTTGATTCTGTGTATTCCTCCATGAAAAGTTTGGATGATTCCTCCAACCTGGATTATAACTTTGAGAATATGGATCATTTATTGGACCTTGGTTGTAAGAATTTACCAACTTAGCTTGCTCTTGCACAAATTCTGGATATGCAGCCCCAAGGGGACAAGAAATGGTAGGATGATCATGAGTTTCGCAAATGCTACACACTTCCTTTGAAGGGTTTCTTGAGCTTAATGCAAGGAGGGCATCTAGTTTTTGTTCCAATTTAGAAATCTGCACACTGGAAGAATCATCAGAACCACCAACAATACGTTTACCTCTTGTATCGGTGTGTTGGGTCTCCATTGCTATCGCCTCAAAGAGTTCATATGTTTCTTCTGGCGTCTTAGTCTTATAAGAACCACCTGCAAAATTAGTGACAATATTATGATTAGAGGGGGTTAGTCCTTTATAAAACATACGCATCTGAAGCTTCAATGGAATCCCATGATGAGGACATTGATTGAGCAGCCCATTGAATCTCTCCCATGCTTCACAAAACGACTCATCATCTTGTTGTGCAAATAGAAAGATCTTGTCCCTAAGCATGTCGGTTTTTTGCGTGGAGAAGTATTTCTCCAAGAACTTCTTTTGAATGGCTCCCCAAGTCGTGAGTGAACCAGGCTTCAAGGAATTCAACCAATATTTCGCCTTATCTTTCAAAGTGTAAGGAAACACTCTCATTCGAAGTTGATCTTCCGTCACACCTGTTAAGGGAAAAGAGCTCACAGCATTAAAAATATCCTTTATGTGGGTTAATGGATCTTCATTAGGTAAACCATAAAAGGAAGGCAACATATTAAGATGAGAAGATTTAAGCTCATAGTTTCGAGCTGCGGTGGGCAGCAAGATGCTTGAAGGGGATGCTGGAATTGTCGGGATATCAAGGTCTTTCATGAACTCATTGGCAGCCATCTCTTCTTCTTCTTCTTGGTCTGAACTTGATTCTGAATTGGAAGGTGAAGAACCTGGGAGGTCAGTGTGGATAGCAAGACCTTCAAATGTGGCGATGGCTTGCTCTTTTGCAGTTGCCAACTCTCTTTCTAGACGATTCTGAATTTCAGAGATCACCCGGTTTGGTTGCAAAGATGGCCCTGCGTTCAAAGGTCTCGAACGTTGGAATGAAGACCTCACTTGATCAAGCAAGGGATTTCTAGACATAAACTACCTGAAACAGAAAATCACTTGAGTTAATTAGGACTACTAAAAGAATAGGGTAACCTTGGGCACATAACCAGGGAAGAACTTTCATTCAATCCCCGGCAACGGCGCCAAAATTTGTTGTTAGAAATGTTAACTCGCAATTGTACGGGCCAGTTAGTAGTATAGCAAGACAAGTACGAGGTCGTACCCACGGGGACTGAGAAGCTAATATTAGTTATGTACTTAGATTACCAAATTCAAGAAAGTAGGAAGTTAAGTCTAAAACAGAATTTAAAGCAAGAGTGATTGTAATTGTTGAACAAATGAAGCAAAACGAAATTGTAAACAAAAGCAAAGTGAGCAAATGTAACAAAGAATGTTTTGTGGGCTGGAAAACAGATTGGGAGACTAGGGCATTCGATTCACCATAACAATTCAATTCTGGGTTATAAGGCGTCAAGTGACAAGTCTAATTCGGATTCAAAGATTGATTATAGCTAAAGTATGATTAAGCCATGGTGTCTGGTCCTAACCTTGTGTTCCTAATTCCCTAACTTGATCATTTGTTGTCTAACCTAAATTAAGCATTAGGAACCCATTAAGCATAGAAGAACAATTTAAACAACCAAGCATGTATCTAATCCCTGTTGTCGAATGTCCATACATACTCTTCTTATTCATAGTTCAATTCAAATCAAAGCATGGTGTCTACTCTTGATTCAAACCAATATAGTTAATATACAAGTTCTAATGGTGATTAATCATCCAAACAAGCAATATAACTGATAAGCACAATGAATAAGAACATGAATCATGAATCAAACTTGAAACTCAAATCTTCAACTTATAAACCCAGAATATTCATGTTAGGTTACATCGAAGCCCTAGTTATGAATTTAGCTACTCATAATGGAAATGAAACTTAAACAGAAATGAGAAAACATAATGAATGCAATAAGAGTGGAAAAACCCATTTATGAAGTTGCTTGTGGTGTCCAAGGCTTCTCCAAGTGTTTCTCCACGTCTAATGCTACTCCAAGAGCTTCCTCACATCTAGAGTATGGCAGCTAAAGAAGTGATTTGGGATGAGTTTGGGTGAGTGGTGATGGCAGAGAAAGATGAAATTCGTAGAGAATTCGAAGGGAGGCTTGCTGGAGCTGTTTTGGTGATTTTGGACAGAATGGAGTGTTTGGGGAAGGATGGAAGTGTTAGAGGATGGCTGAATGGATTGTGATATGGTTGAATCAGTGTGAAGCTCTCTATTTATAGAGTGTGAATCTCCCCTTTGGCTGATGCTCAAAAGAGGATCCAAGGCTCCTCCAATCTGATTTGTCTCCCATTTGGCTCCTCCAATCTGATTTGTCTCCTCTTTGGCTGATGAAGCACATGGCTCAAAAGAGAATCCAAGGCTCCTCCAAGTGGAAACTGCAATCAGCCTGGTGTGTATTTTGATGGGCTCACGGATTGGGCTCAACTTAACCAATTGCTGCATTTGAGTAGTCCATCTTGAAGTTCAGATTCTCATCTTTCCAACCACATATTATTTGGGCCAATCCAAGTTCAGACAAAGAAGTTAAGGCCGAAGTGAATTGCTAACTCAGTCTGCACGTTTTTGCACCACTTTGCATATTTTCCTATCCAAAGCCACCATTGTAACCTAAGGCCCAATGAACTGAATAACAAAAAATAGATTAAAAGCACAAGTTTTTCTTTAAGAACGTAAGCAAAACATAAACTATAAGGGTACAAAATGATATACAATTGTGAACTGATCACATTTTCGTCGCGCAAGAAATTGGGTTTTTGTGCGACGAAATCAAAACTCGTCGCGCAAAGATTCGTCGCGCAAATTCGGAAATCTGTCGCGCAAGAGAAACTTTCCGTCGCACATGATCGTGCCGACATCGAACCACGCGCGACGCATCAAAGTTCCGTCGCGCAAGTATTTGGCGCCATTTTCTGTGCTTCTTTACACCACGAATCAAATTTTCGTCGCGCAAATATTTGACGGAAAAAAATCAACCTTGTTTTCCGTTCCATGCTTTGCGCGACGAGGAAAAGAATCTGTAGCGCAAATGGTCTTTGCGCGACGAACTCTGTCGTCGCGCAAATGGTCTTTGCGCGACGAACTCTGTCGTCGCGCAAAGGCTTGGCGCCAAAACCAAACACCCGCGCTTTTTTTGCCCCCTTTGCGCGACGAATAAAATTTTCGTCGCGCTAAAAATATTTGCGCGACTGCCATATTCGTCGCGCAAGTTTATAGTTTTTTGCGCGACGAAATTTTTTTATCGTCTCTGAAGTGCATTTTGCGCGACGAATATGTCTTCGTCGCGCAAAGTTTGGTCGCGCAAAGGGTCAATTGTAGTAGTGATAGAGAGAAAAATTTGAGATATTCCTTGATGTTCTTGATGAGTATGCAAATGAATATCTCACGACAAAGTGGTTACCTCCAGTCAAGACTATTAAGGGTAAAGTCGTGCCCAAACCTAGGTCGGAATGGACTGAATCTAAGTCATTTGCTGCACATTCCAACAAGAAGGCCAGAAATGCCTTAGTTACTTAGCACACAATTCTCACACATCCAACACATTCCTAATACTAAACAGGCTTAGGACAAACTAAGGGTTCTTCATGAAGGGGATGACCAAGTTAGAACCCTAAAAGTTCAAATGGTGCTTGCACAATTTGAAGAACTTAGGATGTCTAAAATTGAGTCTATTTCTAAGTCCTATAAGAGAGTTGAGATGATCACAAATGAAGCCATGAGTCTTGGTCAACCTATTGAAGAACTTCTTGTTATTTAGAAAATTCTTCGTGTACTTCCTTCTAGATTTAGAGCAATAAAACCTCAATTATGAAAGTCCAAAACTTAAATGCAATTAAGCTTGGAAAGCTTGTAGGTAAATTGAGATGGAGTTGAATATGGGGGAAAATGACGCTAAAAAATCAAAAAATGTTGCACTTCAAGGAGTGCATGATACCTCACTGAAAGGTGGTGAAAAATCCTCAGCTTTTGAGAATGAGATGGCTTTGTTTGTCAAAAAAATTAAAAGAATTCTCAAGGATAAAAGGAAGTTTGCAAGAAAGGATAGTTCTGGAAGTGAGAAAAAAATTTAGACCATCAACTGATCTGTCTAATGAGCGGAACAAGGATGTCAAACCCTTCACTAAAGACTCTAGGAAATCCGTCAAATGCTACACATGTGGAGGCATTGGGCACTATGCTGCCGATTGTACAAACAACCAGAAAAAAAAATACTTCAAGGGAAAGGACAAAGTCATGAAAGTAAGCTGTGAAAGTGATGTATCTCAAGAGGACTCATCTTATTCTGATGATGATGACCAACAAATTGCCTTCGTTGCCTCTGTGCAACTGTTGTCAGATGAATCTGCTTCTGATTCAGATGACCAGTCATACGAGTCCTTAGGAAGAAAATATGATTGCTTGTTCAAAGGAACTTTTTCCTTGAAAGAGGAAAATCTCAAACTTGAGGCCAATAACCATGAACTCCAACATGATGTTCTCACTTGAAAAGATACTAAAAAGAAGTTGAGTGACAAATTTGAGTCCCTAGAAAATGAAATTGTTGAGCTTGTGTCAATTAGGAGAAATCTTGAAAATCAGGTAAATGTGCTCAAGGAGAGCAACATTGGTTTCCATAATTCAAACAAACAGTTCCTAATTGAATTGAATGAGGCAAAAAGTAAGGTTATATCTTTGACCACTAGTGCCTCAAAAATTGACAAAATGTTGAATATGGAAAAACTTCATGGGGACAAAGGTGGTCTTGGATATAATCATTTTGATTCTAGTGCGTCTAGCTCTACCACTAAGTTTGTCAAGTCTACAACTCAAGTTATTGCACCTCTTGATATACAGCATGTTGTCAAGAAACCAAAGTTTGTTCTAACTTGTCACAAGTGTGGGTTGACTGGTCATGTTCGACCAGTCTGTCATGTACAAAAGAGATTAGATCAAAACATTGTCTTCCATGTCTATAAGGAATCCCAGATATTTACAAGATCAAGTTGATCATTTGCTTAGTGAAGTAACTAAGATTGACAAACTTCTCTCTCTTAAAATGAATTCATCCACTATGCCTAAAGTTAGACTTGTTTTCAGAAAACATTTTGGGAGGGAAAATGAAAATGATCCACCAAACGTGTGTTTGTCAAAAATAAGGAAACGAAAACAGAAAATTGACTCTAAAAACATTACCGAACGGGCCTTAAACATGTCTATTCGACCATGCCCCTTTGTATATTTTCAAATGGTATGGTCCTACCAGCCTCTCTTTTTCTTTTTTTTTCTTTTTTTCTTTCTGTTGTTGGTAAGAATAGTGTCTACAATTCTTGTTTATTCAACACCTAAAGAATGTCTACAGGCTTGGAAACTAGCTTTTATAGGTGAGCTCAAAACCCTAGCTGAGAATAGAAAGCAAAACAAAAATACGAAATCCCCAAATTTACAAGCAAAAAAAAACTTGTGATCCTCGGGTATATATATAAGTATGGAGCATCTACAATGAAGCGATATGATCATTATTTTCAGTTAGTCACAAAGCTAGCTTTCATTTCTTGAAAAGGAGAGCAAAACATATTAATCAATCGGTGCCAACAATATAAATTTTTCAATATTTTCCTCACAGTTACACAAGTCTTAAAGTTTTTCACAGGAGATACTGGAATTTGGAGGCACAGCCATTTCGTGCCGAAATGGGCGGCCTGAAGTGTGATTCCACCTGTTTCCACTCCAGATATTTTTCAATCATCCTTTCTATTCTTGGTCGCTATAATTGCCAACGTTCTTCACTCATGCAGCTTCTTCTGAGCATGATTTTGATCACAAGCGAGAGAGATATAAAACAACAAATATATATGATCACAAGCGAGAGAGATAAGAGTTAGTGGGGAAGTAAGAGACCACTAATGGAGCTTCTGATGAAGACTTTGATTTGCATTTGGATTCCTTTGACGCTTTCACTCCAGAAGAGCCTCCAGCATTATTGGAAACCCGTTGTGATGACAACGAGGGCATGAAGCAATTCGAAAAAGCTGAGAAGAAAGCCATTAATCAGTCTATTCAAAAACTGGCTCTTGTACTGGAAAAAACAGTTCCTCAGGTAGTTTTTCAGCAGAGGAAAATAAAGCTGAGAGAGTTTTGTAGAGGGCCGAAGATCAAAGATGCGATAACTGTTTGTTTGATGAGAATCAAGTTAAGACGGTACTTCATTTTTATAGTGAGATTTTGTTGACTACATCGAACTTGGAGGACAAGTAATCAAGCAAGTCATCATAGATGGTTGTGTCCATTTTCTTGGTATATATTGTGGCTGCTTTGACTCCTTTGTATACGACCAAAAACATGTAACTTTCATCATGCCACGTTTTGTTTCCATAAAGCAAAGATTACCCAGCTAACATATTTAGCCACCCAATCGTTATTACAAAGTTTTGTCTAGTTGACGACTGTTAGTTTTCTTTGTTAAACGGTTGGGTTAATTGTGTTAGGAAGCTGCAGCCATCCACTAAAGCATATATTGATTTTTTTAAAGAGACATCGGCATGGTTAGTGCTCTTTCCTATTCTTTTGGTGAAAAAAAAATGATTAAAATTGTAAAGCCAACGGGAGAGAAAGTGACATAGCGAGAAAGCTTGCGAACCAAGGGAAGACAATACATGCACCTAATTAATCACTATCACGTTGGTTGGCCCAGTCTAAAGTCTTTGGTCAGTCAGTCCTCTAATTTTCTTTTCATCATTTGGACGAAATCAATCAATTTAAACCCAGGAAGGAAGACATGCCCGCACATGCAGTATTAGTTTTGACCACACAATTAGCATGGCTTTTGATTATTTTCTTGAATAAGGTTCTTTTTTAGTGAGGTTGAGAAGCAGTTTATCAAACAAGTAATTGACCTACTAAACCCTAACAATGCTTAAGAATAGGGTTCTAGTTAATAGGAGTCATAGTTTAAGACATTTTATTATTCTTAAGGAGTTGAATTCCGATTACTGATTACTTCTGAACCCCGTAAGACCTAAAATAACGTTCACCTTTATGACATGCTTATTTATCCGGAATCGGAATCAAAATAAAGAGTTGAATTCCGATTACGGATTACTCATATGTTTATTAACCATATGAGAATGGAAACACAAGTAGGGCCCCACACAATATCATCATGAAATTAGACTCTTGTGTTGGAAGGGGTATTCTAATTGTTGGAGAAACAATCCATTGGGAGTTACCCTTATACCCTTAAACTATTTCTAAAATTTGGAGTTTGACCATATACTAACCCAATAAAAATACTATTAACATAGGAGCTGATTTTCCCACTCCCACATACTATACAGATGTTAAAACTCGAACCTCTCGAACCTTTCCTAGGGGGAGCAATTGCTCCAAACCACTACACTAGTTGGTGATTCGCTTTTCTTTATACTTAATTTTCCTACTTGTACTCCTTTTTCAATATTTTTTTTTTTCCTTTCTTCAAGTAAGAAATAATTAACACTGTATATAGCACAATCAAGACCTGATTTCTGTTTCTCCAGACAACGGAGAAAGTGATGAAGATGAGAAAATTCATGTCAAGAAATGCCTAGGTAGCTACATGTGGTATATCATGAGATGAGATCTTAAAAGTTTATATATATTACTAGGCACCAACATTAGCTTGCAGGAACCATTTAATAAAGTATATAGCCTAGGTGTCTATTCGACCATGTCTTCAAATGGTGTGGTTCCTACATATATATACCAGCCTCTCATTCCTATTTCTTCTTCTTTTTTCCTTTTGTGGGGGGGGGGGGGGGGTTTGACCACTACGTACATAATGTCGGTAAGAATAGTTTTCCCCACACCCAATATCAGAGTTTGAATCTCTCCTCCTTATTTGGAATAGCTTTTGTAAGGAAAGAAAAAACTATCTACCCTTAATAATTAAACTCCAAACTCCTCCTTAATTCAATTCATACTCTCCCAATTACGGATTACATACTATTAGTCCTTTGATTCGCTAGAGTGAGAATAATCAACAATATATAGGCTATATGCCTTACTTAGAGTATCTCCAAATGAGATGTCAAATTACCACGTGGACATGAAATGACAAAAAATAAAGGTTAAAGTTACTTCAATTGAATAGTCAAATCCTACGTGGATTTGAAGGCTGGAAGAGATATGTCAAAAATAACATATCCAAAAGCTTGACTCAAATATTTTTTTTTATATTTTTTTAATTATGGACCCCACTATCACTTATTTTAAAACTTTAGGCATCATATGAACCCCATTTTAAAAAATATATATATATATAATAAAATAATATGATAGTTGGCATTTTAGGTGGAGTTCATTTTTTTACTAAGTGTCAGATTGCCACATAACCATCAAATTCAAATTTAACATTTTGTATTTGACACATCCCTTGGAGATTGATTCCTATGATACACATCAAGTTGATAAAATAAAAATAAAAGAGAGAAATTTATCCTTCAACATAGTCAACATGTAAAAAAAATGTTTACACTAAGCTTGCAGCTGAAAGTAGAAAAGTAAAGCAAAATTACGAAATCGCCCAAATTTACAAAAAAAGAAACTTGTGATCCTCGGGTATATGATGAAAGATATACTTTGGGTTCCTTACAACTAGGTCATGAATTCATAAGATTTATTATTTAGAAGTAGATGTAGCAGCGTGACTGGCCTTCTGCTAGAAATGGTTGGATGCTGTTCTAATTCTATCAACGAAATCTTTATTTCCAATTATTTATTTACTTGATTTTTGCTTATCAAGTTGGTTGGTTTGTGTTTAAAACAATTGAAAGTACTGGTTCAAAATTAACTAGTTTAGTTTATTTATACTTCTCTTTTTATAAGAGGTTCTAAGTTTGAATTGTCACTCCCAGTCACTAAAAGGAAACTACTCACTGAGAACCCAGAATCAAATTATCAACACCAAAACCCAGAATTTGAAGAATGAAAAGAAAAAAATATCAACTATATAACCCAATTGGCTTCTGTTGTGTATATCTGTTGGAGGAATGATCACAAAACAGAAGAATATGATGGAAATATAAAGTGAGGCAGAGAGTGTTTGTAAAACAGAGAATTATTCAAACTGATTTTTGTTAACTTCTTTGATACTACAGCAGCCTATAACATTGGCTATTTATAATTTACATTTACACCTTTACATGATAATACACAACTCTTGCATTAATTCCAAGAGATGCAGATACAACTTTTGATATATAAAAGATACAACTTCCAATATAGTCAAGAGATACAACTCTTCATAAGAAACCTGTAAGAAAAGATACAACTAATAATTTTATTTTCTAAATTTAAACTGTAGACGATGCATTACTTTTAACAATATCCAGGCCAGCTCCTCAGCTATACAAAGTGTTGAAGCAACCATATTCAGACTTGCATGCATTGAGCAAAACAATCACAAGCGAGAGCGATAGGAATTATGGGGGAAGTAAGAAACTATAATGGGAGCTCTCGATGAAGACGACGATGATTTTGATTTGCTTTTCTTGGATTCCTTTGAAGAAGGAGCTTTTGCACCACCCTTAGGCCCTCCTGCATCATCTGAGACCTGTGAGTTTGACAATGGCATGAAGCAATTGAGAATGGGTGAGAAGATAGCCATGCTAAAATATGAAAACTATGAGAGAATATTTGTTTGTGGGAATTTTCAGTGTATTCTTCTCCTTGTAGGAGGTCATATTTATAATACAACGAAACCTGAATGGGCAAGTAAATAATAAATTCCTAAATCTATTTACAGTAGGAAATCAGGAATTAAAGTAAATCAATTACAATTATAATAGGAATTCTTGGTGTGTAAGGAGAGTAAGTCAATATCCACAAGTCACGCCAACACTCCCCCTCACGTTGGTGCATAGATGTCGCCAATGCCCAACTGATCCAGTGAATTGTGGAATGCTTTACTAGAAATCGCCTTTGTCAAAATATCCGCCAATTGATCCTCGGATTTCACAAAAGGAAATTGAAACACTTTAGCCTCAAGCTTCTGTTTGATGAAGTGTCGATCCACCTCAACATGTTTAGTACGATCATGCTGAACTGGATTCTGTGCAATGGCTATAGCAGCTTTGTTGTCACAAAAGAGATTCATTGTGGATGTAGGTTTATACCCAAGTTCAGTAAGCAACTTTCTTAACCAAAGAAGTTCACAAATCCCTTTAGTCATGCCTCTGAACTCGGCTTCTGCACTAGATAAAGCTACTACATTCTGTTTCTTGCTCCTCCATGTCACCAAATTACCTCCCACGAATGTGAAGTAACCCGATGTGGATTTTCTATCTGTTACATTACCTGCCCAATCTGCATCTGAATAACCATCAATATTTAGATGACCATGTTTTGAGAACATAAGTCCTTTTCCAGGTGCAGACTTCAAATATCTAAGTATCCGAAGAACTGCATTCATGTGGTCTTCACTTGGAGAGTGCATAAATTGACTGACAACGCTCACCGCATAAGCAATGTCTGGTCGAGTATGTGACAAATAGATCAATCTTCCCACTAACCTTTGGTATCTTTCTTTATTAGTTGGAACTTGATCCGGATATTCTCCAAGATGATGATTTTGAACAATAGGAGTGTCCGCAGGTTTGCAATCTAGCATTCCTGTGTCTGTCAACAAGTCCAAGACATATTTCCTTTGAGAGAGAAATATGCCTTGTTGTGATCGAGCCACCTCAATTCCCAAGAAATACTTGAGTCCACCTAGATCCTTCATCTCAAACTCAGTAGCCAAATAGTCTTGTAGTTGTGATATTTCCTGTTTATCATTCCCAGTAATAATCATATCATCAACATAGATTATTAATGCTGTTACCTTCCCTTTCCGATGTTTCAAGAACAGAGTATGATCTGAGTTGCACTGTTTGAAACCATTGTTCTTCATTGCCATGGTGAATCGTCCAAACCATGCACGTGGTGACTGTTTCAATCCGTACAATGCTTTTCGTAACTTGCAAACGGTTCCAGTCTGAGTAGTATTATACCCAGGAGGAATGTCCATGTACACCTCCTCCGTGAGTTCGCCATGTAGAAAAGCATTCTTTACATCAAACTGGTGTAGTGGCCAATCCAAATTAGCTGCAAGGGACAATAAGACTCTGACAGTGTTTAACTTTGCAACTGGAGCAAAGGTTTCTTCATAGTCTATACCATAGGTCTGTGTGTACCCTTTTGCCACAAGTCTTGCCTTGTATCTCTCGATAGATCCATCTGCATTGTGTTTTATAGTAAACACCCATCTACATCCGATAGTCTTTTTTCCTCGTGGTATAGTCTCCAATGTCCAAGTCTGATTTTTCTCAAGAGCTTTCATCTCCTCTTTTATAGCTTGGACCCACTTAGGATCTTTCAATGCTTCAGAGACCTTGGTTGGAATATGGATAGCAGACAACTGATGCACAAAAGCCTTAAATGGTTCAGACAGCTTCTTAGTGGATACATGATTTGCAATTGGATACTTGGATGTCTTGCCCATATCAGGTGAATAACGGTTTGGTGCCTTCCCACGATTTTGCCTGAAAGGTAATTGATATCCAATAGTTTTATTCTCTAAATGCACAAGTCTAGTAGGAGTAGTTACCTCAAGGATATTCTCAGGAGATTGGTCTGTTGGTACTGTTGAGTTAGAGAGGGGGTTTTCATCTTGTTGTTCTGTATTGTCTGTTGGTGTGAGACTCGGATCAGAAATATCTTCGCATGGATCAGGTGGGTCAGGCAATTGATCGTTATGAATGGGCGATTGATCGCATGTCGGCAGAGAGTAATCTCGTGCTCCAGACTCGGGACGATCGATCATTTCTGTACAAATGAGAATTTCTTCGTTTTCTAAGTTGCTCCAATTCTGCTCTTCACTTCGTATCTCCCTTGAATCATAGAATTGGATGATGAGTCATGGAAGAACAACTCAGATTCCAGAAAGGTCACATCCAAAGTGACATAGGTACGTCGGGTAGGAGGGTGATAACAGCGGTAGCCTTTCTGATGAGTGGCATAACCCACAAAAACACAACGAAGCGCACAGGGATCAAGTTTGCTACGTTGATTTTTGTGGAGATGAACGAAAGCCACACATCCAAAGATTCGGGGTGTGAGTACCAAAACAGAGGGCAGAGGTTTATGTTGTGCAAGCACCTGTAAGGGAGTTTTAAAGGTCAATACACCAGAAGGCATGCGGTTGATCAGGTGAACTGCGGTGACAATAGCATCATCCCAGTGATGGCGAGGAACATGAGCGCCAATCAAAGTGCTCGGGCAGTTTCAAGAAGATGTCGATTCTTTCGTTCAGCAACACCATTTTGTTGCGGTGTCTGAGGACAAGTCGTCTCATGGATAATTCCATGTTGTTGGAAGTAAGTCTGAAAGTCATGATTGACAAATTCTCCACCATTGTCTGAGCGAAGAATCTGGATTTGAGCATTAAACTGAGTCTTCATCTGTTTGTGGAAGGACTGAAAAGGGAAAACACTTCATTTTTATTCTTCAGCAAATAAAGCCATGTCATCCGTGTACAATCATCTATGAACGTGACAAACCATCGAACACCAGAAGGAGCAGTAATAGGTGAAGGTCCCCAGACATCAGAGTGAATTAAAGTAAATGGAGTAGGACACTTGTTCGTACTCAACGGGTAGGGCACACGGTGACTCTTGGCCAAAATACAAGTATCACATGTGAAGTCGGAGTCCTTGAAACCTGAGAATAAATCTGGTATAAGATGCTTCATATAACTAAAAGACGGATGTCCCAATCGACGGTGCCACAACCAGATTTGTTGTTGTTTGCTATCAAAGGGATGCGTCACATTGTTAGCCACGCCGAGACTGAAGTCATCTACATAATATAGCCCCCCTCTCTTAGTACCACGACCAAGAATCTCCTTAGTGTGAATATCCTGAAGCAAACAAAAACTCGGGTAAATGAGTACACAACAATTCAATTGTTCAGTAAGCTGACTAACTGACAACAATTTATTGGATAAAGATGGAACAAGTAAAGTATTAGACAGTGAGAGAGAGGATGAGAGTTCAACAGTGCCAGCCCCTGTCACAGGATAAGTAACTCCATTGGCATTTGCAATACAAGTTCGTCGAGGTTGTGTAGTATTAAGAAAATCATCAGGATCAAACGTCATATGATCAGTTGCACCGGAATCAATTATCCAGCCCTTGGAATCAATCTTAGCGGAAGTATGAAATCCATAACCAATACCATTACTGGTCGTATTGCGTTGTCCTCGAGTAGCCCACCAATCGGGATAGCCATGCAATTTAAAACAAGTCTCACGAGTGTGTCGCGGATCACCACAATATTCGCAATCTGGTCCATGTGTCGGGGTCGTTAGTCGAGAAGTCATAATCTGTGCAGCGGAAGATGTATAGGATACAGGTTTAGTAGGAATTCGGATCGGGATCTGAGCCTGAGTCGATGCCGGAGTCGGAGTCGAAGTCGGGATCGGGGTCTGAATCAAAGACAAATTCGGGGTCTGGGTCGGGGTCGGAGTCATCATCGGAGTCGGAGTCGGGGTCGTTGTTGTCGTCATAGTCGGGGTCGGGGTCGGGGTCGTCAAAAGAGGATCCTGATTCAGGATCAGATTCGGGGCCAAAGTCTGCATCTGTAGGAGCGGAGCCATCTGGGCACTCAACTCGGCTATGGTTGGTTGAGAAAGAGAGAAGGAGTCGGTGGTGCGACCTCCATGAAGGATGAAAAAATCATCAACCCCCATAGCGGTGGCGGGGGTGTGAAACTAGAGTCAGCAATTCCAAGATCGCCGCTCTGATACCATGCTAAAATATGAAAACTATGAGAGAATATTTGTTTGTGGGAATTTTCTGTGTATTCTTCTCCTTGTAGGAGGTCATATTTATAATACAACGAAACCTGAATGGGCAAGTAAATAATAAATTCCTAAATCTATTTACAGTAGGAAATCAGGAATTAAAGTAAATCAATTACAATTATAATAGGAATTCTTGGTGTGTAAGGAGAGTAAGTCAATATCCACAAGTCACGCCCAACAAGCCATTTGTTTGTAAGTATAAAGGGTTGTGGAAAATGATTGTGTGGTTTGTTTAGACTTGAGCGGAGCAAAGCAGAAATGGATATGTGAGTTGCTATGTTGTCCAATATATTTATAATGAGATAGAAATGACACTCTGTCCATTAACTTGGACGCCAAGCAACATTTGAAGACATTATCATCTTATATATCGATGGTTCTGTGCACTTTCATATAATAGACGTGGCCTCTTTGACCAGATATCATAATTAACAAAGGCATGTTGAAAACTCTCAAAGTTGACAGAAGCAAGAAATTGTGTGTAGCTTATTTTATTTGTTAACCTTGACTAAGTCAATAGACATATTTTTGTGTTTCTTAATTCTAAAAATAATTAATTCGAGAAGCAGTAAAAAAAGTTCTAGACCAGGACATGCTAATATTTAATTAAAACTCTATGAATTTCCAAGAATTTTATCACACACACTCCCAAGTTTACAAATCAAAATCATTTTCTCTTTAACAGATATTTTAACAAACAAATGTAACGCTTTCAGGTCTAAAATATCTGTTTAATAGAAAATGATTTTGAAAGGAAGTTTTATCACACACCGCCAAATCTTCAAAACAAAATCATTTTCTATTAAACTAAACTCCGTTTATGCATAGAATATCTTAACTAATATTAGTTTACGACACAGATATTTTAACAATCAAATGTGGCGCGTTCAGGTCCATTAATTCAAGTACGATTTTTAAGTGCCACTTGGTTTCACATCTACTTGATTAGTGGGGTACGTGGCCATCTGTTTCTCTGTACAACGGAGAAGGTGATGAAGATGAGAAAATTGAGGTCAAGAGAGATGCCTCGTAGCTACATGTGATGAGATCATAAAATGTAAATATATATTTAGGCATCAATATTAGCTTGCAGACCAAGAAGAGCAGAGGGATCGGTTAATAAAGTATAGGGGCGAATTTAAACACTAATTAATTGACAATATATACTAAAAACTCTTCTAAACATATGCCAATAACAAAAAGAGGCCTTTTGTTAAATTAAAAAAGTTTAAAGGTAGGGAAGGCTATCCCATCTCAAGATTAGGGCATACCAAAGTCTCTTTGAGGACTTGGGGTCTTAGCCCCTTTTTTGGTTTTTATAGATTACCCACCAAAAGGAATTGACTCGAATCTAAACCTTGATAACGAAGAGAACGATCCTTACCAACTCAACCAACCATCGTCGACTAGAGACGCGGTTTCTTTAGCAAAGTAGAAATGGACGGCCAATAACAAAATGTTTGAGATAATTGAATAGTGTGAAAATAAATGCGTGACTTTGTTGATTGACCTGCAGGGCAAGATATATGAATTCAGGTTCTGTCCACTTTGACAAGTACTTGACACTTGAGAGCGACAGATTATATAGGAAGGGAGACTGAAGTTGATGACCTTTATAAAGATGTGAATTCCAACAAGGCTCTCTCAGGTGACATGATGATATTCTGGGTTCAAAAGGTAATTAATGAGAGATGAGCTTGCATGCAGACCAAGGAAGAAGAAAGGCACTTATTTAACTGTTAACACATCATGCATAAGATGCCTCTGCATGATACTGAACTGATGTGAGACCAATAGATTAGAGATGCGATTAAAGTTTAATTAGGCTTCATTTGACAATTAAACTTAGAGCTCATTTGGGAGTGATTTTAGATATATCAATAATTTATTTAAGTTGTTTTAAGTAATTTTATGGAGAAGTACCTCCCCATAATTGCTTAAAATTACTTTTAAAGTAATTATATGGAGAATCAAATAATAAGTGATCCCCCCCCCCCCTCTTTATCCAAATCCACACCCACCCAACCCCTTAATTCCCAAATTAGTTCACATTTCCCACTCCCTATCAAACTTTAACGATTATTATTCCTTCTGACGAATTCTTTTTTATTCTTTTACTATTTTGTTCATGTAGGTTATAATTAAGGAAAATTTTTCTTTTTCTTTCTTCTTCTGTAAAATCCTTTTCAATTTAATTAATTTTAAAAATAACCCTATAAAAAATTTTAATTTTTCTTTCTAGAATTTATAAAAATAGCATGTTTTGGATTTTTTTTTTTCTTTGAGAGAAGCAAAGATAGAGTCAATATGCGCAATGTAATATCATATTGGAATTCCGACCAAAAAAAAAATCTCATATTAGAATTAATTCTATTGTTCATACGATTTTCTAATAGTTCTCATATTAGATTCATATTATTTCTAATAGTTCTCGTTGAAAAAAAAATTGATAACTTTTGCACGTTGATCCATAGGGATTAAAATCTTGGATCCACCACTGCATCCATCCATTCATGTTCATGTTCTTTTCCTCAAAATTAACTCGAGAAAAGAAACTTGCCGACAAATTATTGATGTGCTAAATTAAAAATTTATAAAATTCTAATTAAACAATCCGTAAGGATCCTTATTCAACTTCACATTTTCTTATTATCATTCTTCAACAAAGAGGAAACTGAAAAATTACGCTAAGAATTTGAGATATATTCTAACACAAACATCAAACCAGAATCTAAACAATACAAAATGAAGATGTTAAAATCATCAAACTCCGTCCAATTCCAGCTTCAAATCACACACACACACACACACACACACACACACACACAATATATATATATATCAACTGCTATTTCCATACACTAACTGTTTTGCGAATCTTCATTCCTTTCTTAGCGTCAGTGAGACAGAAGCTTCTTGCAACTCATGAGTATCTTGCAGGGCAGCTCCTCAGATTATATCAGAGAGTACGTTTCAGAGAAAGCGAGTAAGTAGCCTTCTTCGCTCGATCTCGGGTTCATTATTTAGTGACGCAATTAATTACAACCGAGAGAGATATGAATTTTGGGGAAAGTAAGAAACCACTATGGGAGCTCCCGATGAGGATGATGAGGATGATTTTGATTTGCCTTTTTTGGAGTCCTTTGAAGAAGGCTTTTTGTTGCAGCTGCCTCCCGCATCATCAGAGACCTGATGTGACGATGAGCAAGGAAAGAAGCAATTGAGAAAACCTGAGAAAATGGCCATTCTTTTTTATTAAAAGGGTGAATGAATAGCAAAGAGAGACGAGAGCTAGGCTTGTGCTGGTAGCTGAGGCTACTTTCTTACAACAAAGAAATGGATGGCTGGCCAACAAAGATAAGAGTTTGCTATAAGATTAAGGGGAAGGCTAGCATGGTCGTTGAGTATTTATAGTAGGATGGGATGGATACAAATGTGACGTTTCTTGATTAACTTGCAGGGCAAGAAGGATTTGAAGGTTTTGTCGACAATAAGCTGCTTTAACCACACAAAACAATCTATGACGACAAACTATGTTGGAAAATGTGATTCAAAGTCATTAAATTAACAACTATGGCGACATAGAATTTTAAAAAAAAACTACTCTTCTGCCAACTATTAAACATGATTCAAAGTCAGAGATAAGTACCCCTCAAAGTTGACTCCACGGAATTTCACTAAAATTTCACGCATACATATTATTATTATTATTATTTTAAACCTAAAACTTCAACTTGGGATTATTTTCAACAATATTAAGACTTTGATTTTTTTTTTTTAAATAAGCGATTGTATATTATTGATGAGCAAACCAAAGTACAAAGCAATTATGTGCCAAATATTGGTAAATTTTCTCTAGTGACCAAATCACAGCAACATGTTGAATTGATCTGGAGAGAATCGCGCACAACCCAAACAACCCGATCCAGCAACCAGAAGTACATGTACTCAGACTTACAATACAAATCTATCGTGCAACGGCAGAAATGGCAAATCCATATTGAAAGCCAAAAGCTAAAATAAAAATAAAAATTCTAAATAAATAAAAAAAATCACACCAAACTCCTAGAGAGTTTATAAAAATTGTTTGAGAAGGAGTATGAAATATTTGAAAGAATGTGAAAATTATTTTATGGAGTGTTGACCAGAGTTTAGGCATCAGAACCTAATGTTCCACTTTTTTCAAAAATAAAAATAAAATAAGAAACTAAAAAGCATTTTAGGCATCGGTGGGTATAATAAATGATGCCAAAGTGACATCAAAGGCAACATCATAGAAAGCCAAATATGTGTGGTCCCTTTATAAAACCTAAGTCTTGTTATTTATAAAATTGATGTCTAATATACTAACAGCATCAGTTTTTAATATTGTTGATGCCAATGTGGTGTTGTCTAAAGTAAAATTTATTATTCATCTAACCTTCTCTAATGCTGAAAAGGCGAAAAAACCTGGATGTTTACTTCTCAATTATTGTTTCTGTGAACTTCCAGGAAGCCATATCGAACTTCTGTGACTCAGTCAAAAGAAAATCCTGAAGAATTGGCTATATCAGCTGACGTTTGAGAGGACTAATTATATATATATATATATGGAGCCCACGCAATGAAAAGTGTAGAATTTTATTTTTAATAATGCAATATGTGTGTTGTTTGTGGGAGATAAGAAGCTTGCAGAGCAAGGAAGAATGCACTTCCAAGTTGACGACACTGATATTTTAAGAATCAAATGTCATGATTTCATTCAACTATGATTTTTAAATGCCACGTGGTTCACCTTTGCTCGATTAGTGGGTGGCCTCTCGACAACGGAGAGAGTGATGAAGATGAGAAAATTGAGGTCAATGGTGAAGAGATGCCTAGCTAGGTAGCTAGCTACATGTGGCGATATAAAGATGAGATTATAAAATGTCAATATATTTAGGCACCAATTGCTTGCAGAGCAAGGAGAGGGACTAGTTACTAAAGCATATATGCATGTGTCTATTCGACCATGATGTTCTTTTGTATATTTTAAAATGGTGTGGTTCCTATCACGGTTTCTTCTTTTTCTTTTTTTTTTCTTTTTCTTTTTTCATTTTGGTTTGGCCACAACACATTATTGGTAAGAATAGTTTTCCTATGCCCAAAACCAGAGTTCGAATTTTGCCATCGCATTTGGCATACCTTAATAGACAAAAAATAAATAAATATCATCTCCGCATCAAAAATTCCAAACAATAATCACCCATATAAATAAGCAACTCACAACAAACTCAGGAATTTTATTTTTGTAAGGGTGAAGAAACACACAGTTCAAAGGTAATTAATGAGAGATGAGCTTGCGGACCAAGGAAGAAATTAATAATCCACTTAGTTAACAACATGCACGAGTGAGATGAATTATAATTTAATTAAAATCGGTAAGGAACTATTCATCTTTACACATTTTCTTAATATTATACTTCTCCAAACAGGAACTGAAAAATCACGCTGATAATTTGAAATATATTACATCAAATCAATCAAATCAAACCCAGAATCAAATAAACAATACAAAACAAAGAACAGAACCACCCAAGAACAGCAGACAGATTCAAATGAATATTCCAGCTGCAAATCATCATCCCACTTCTATTTCCTTCCATGCACTTGTTATATATTTTGTGAATTAATCATCATTCCTTTATTAGCTTCTTAGTGGCTTCTTGACGCAAGCGAGAGTAGCCTTCTTCGATCGGTTTTGTTAAATTAATTATCTCAAATTTCTTGCTTGAAGTGATACAATTAATTGCAATTTACAAGAGAGAGAGAGATGAATTGTGGGGGAAGTAAGAAACCACTATGGGAGCTCCTGATGACCAGGGGTGGCCCTGAGGGTGTGCAAGTAGTGCCACCGCACAGGGCCCTGATTTTTTAGGGGCCCCGATTTTTTTTCATGTGTATAATATATATAGAGTGCTGCTATTTTCACCCACATGTCCTATTTTTCCACCCATCTTATTTTAAAAAATTTAAAGACAAATTTATCCCTCTCTAAAATGACTTCTAAAACCCTAAAAATAAAACAAATTTTTTTTTTTTAAATTTCTTTTAACTCTCCATATTCTTTCCATCTTCCTGACTTCAACAAATTCAGCGATCTACCCATCCCAATCCTTCGAAAAGTTAAACCAAACAAATCAAATCAAATTCTCAACTCCACCTTTAATATTGTGTCAGGGTTGGTGGGCGTTGATAATAGAGGCCAAATTGTCCTTTAATTTTATTCCATTTTAAAGATTTTTTAGTCTGATTAACCCACATGCGGGTCCTTATTCCATATAACATCACTTCAATTAAAATCCATTGTAGTCTTGTTGGTCATATGTTGTTGTGGTGGTGGTGTCGCGGTCGTGAAGCCACCAATACTGCTAAGGGGTTGATGAGAATATTAATATGGTAGGGTAAGGTCGTGATGTTGAAAACACATGAAGAAGATGAAGAATGTATTTTTTTTTTTTTGGGGTTAAAATTTTTATGTTTTTAACTTGAAGTTGATGGTGTTTGGTTGAATTAATAATTAAATGGCATTTTAGGAATAATGGTGGGTGGAAAAGTAGGATTTTATTTTTTCAAATTTACATAGTGGGTGAGAAAATAGGACAAGTGGGTGGAAATAACAGCACTCTATATGTATAACAAATGTTATATATATACAGAGTGAACAAATTGTTGACACAAAGACGTTTTCTATAGTTGTGTTGGTTTGTAGGGCCTCAACTTCTATTCAGGGCTCGACTTCAAAACCTACTTGTGTTAAAGGCTTGTCCAATGTCAACACCAACATTCAATATCTCATCTACTTTCAAAAGCACAAACTGAAATAATAAATACCCGATCACAAGGAATTAGTCAGTAATTATGCTCAGATATTCAATTTCGCAAAAATAATGCATCCAACTAAGTCAACCAAAATAATTGCATCGAATTAATGATGTTCCGGGAATATTGATACAAAATAAATTAGGTGTTAAAAAATATTTAATATTTGAATATGATCTATAATGACAAATACTCATCATCACAATCATGGTGATTATTCAAAATGTGTAACATCTCTGACCCAATTTAATCGATTTAATCCAATTTAATTCTTTTGTGAAATTTCAATTTTGTCCTTGGGAGTAGGGGTACTTTGGTCACATTAAGAAAAAAAAACATTTATTGTATGGCATTACGTAATGGTGTAAGTTTGTGTTAGCTTATGTGAGGCCCCAATTTAAGGTTCGCACCAGACCTTCAAAATCTCAAGACCGGCCCTGCTGATGACGACGACAATGATGATTTTGATTTGCCTTTTTTGGGGTCCTTTGAAGAAGGCTCTTTGTTGGAGCTGCATCCTACTACATCATCAGAGACCTGCTGTGGCGATGAGCAAGGAAAGAAGCAATTGAGAAAACCTGAGAAAATGGCCATTCTAACAGCAAAGTAGAAATGTATGGATGAGGCAGCAAAATGGTAGTAACAAAAATCAGAGAGGGAAATAGAATAAGATATGTATGTATGTGATTAATTAGTATGGTCGTTGAAAATTTATAGTGGGATAGAAATGTGACGTTTCTTTGATTATCTTGCGGGGAAAGCAAGATTTTGAAGGTTTTGTCCACTTGTTACTGCTTACTAGGCTGCTAATCTATGACCATATCGGCAAATTATATATATATTGAAACACGTCCAATTAACATGAAAGCTAGTCTTGTGCCAGCTAGAAACAGGATCCAAAGTCTCACATAACTTAGTACACCTTATCAACTGTGGTTAGAAACCAATTCCTTTCTCATCAAATGCGTGAACCTCCAAGAACCCAGTCAATCAAAAGAAAACATGTGATATGACTTTCTATTAAGGCCCGTTTGGTTCATGGGAAAGGAGACTTAGAGCTGAGAATTCCCCATGTTTGATAAGTGCAGGTATGGGAAATTGTTGTCTTGCACATGGGAAAGTACGAGGGAAAATGAAGCCCTCCTCCCTCTTTGGGTTTTGTTTTCCTCCTCATTGGAAAGTTCAGGAAAATGAGCCAATATTAAATATACATTTTTCATGATCATATTGTTCCCATTAACAATTTAGAATTACAATATAGCATTAAATGCATTATTTTTTTATTTGATTTCATATGAATATAATTAGAAAATTAAACAAACTTTATTTTACATTCCTACACAAACCGAACATGTGAAAGGAAATAAAGTGGTATTTTTTTAATTACTTTCTCAAGATCATCAAACATGGAAAAGGAATCTCTAGTTCCCATCTCTTCGAAAATGACATGGAAAATGATTTCCTCTCAAATATGTTCCGTGAACCAAATAGGGACTTGAGGTCCTAATTCTACCCACGTTATCAGTTTAATGGTGGTTTTTTCCTTCCTATTTTTTTGGGGTCAGGTTCTTTCCTTACTTTGAGGACAGCCACCTATGAGTATTCAATGATTTGATGTCATGCTCGTAGATAATTCAAATCATTAGAATCCTACTTATAAGTCGCTCCTTTTAAGGAATATAACCCAATTGCAAGGTATTAAATATCCAAGGTTTCGGTAAAATTGACTTATAGGTAAAAATTTGAATTAAAACGATGAAAATTGTTAGAAAAATATGAAAATTTTCAATAAAACTTTAGAAGATGTTCATTTAGTCAATTATCTATTGTTTTGACACACAAAAATTGAAGAAAATACATTTTAAGTTATTTGAGTATAGTGCCAGTTGCATCATAAAGAGAGTAAAATCAAATACCAATTAATGTGAGCCCAAAAATAGAACTTTCGCCTACAAAAGCATGAGCTCACCTAAACATGTTCTATTTGGTAAAGGGGATCATTATTATTATTATTTTCCTAGTACAAGCAATACTCTAAACTACAGAAGAGGAGGATTTCACACACACACACACAACTATAATGATGTGGGGATTCGAATCTGAGACCTCTGCAAGTCAAGGTACTTTTCACTCGGCTAGACTCCGTTGGCATAAAGGGGATCATTTTTAAAAATTTAAATAAATAAAAAATAAAAAATATAAATATAAATATAAATATAAAAATAAAACCTGGAATCTGCATATTTTGGCAACCTCTTCAAAAACAAGAGGATAAATTTGGCAGGGTTAGATGGCATCCAGATATAGCTATGTTAAAGGTTAAGATCAAGATTATTAAACTCAGTGTGTGTATATAAAGGCAGAGATGTGGTAAAGCAGTTAATGTAAAAGTAAAGGGGACAAATAGTCACGCTAATGTGAGATCACTTGACATTTTCTCTCAACCTTAACAAGGAGCCTCAAAACCCTTTCTGAACCTTTCAAAAATTCATCATTTTATTCAAGCAGCAAATTCCGAAAAGCAATCCTAAGGGTATCCTGCTACAAGTAGTTGGTCCTGCAAAGAAGGCCAAAATAAATTACCCGAAGGCTCAGAAATGTTCCTTTTGTATAGTCCTGCCTGCTTCAAGTAGTCGCTCCTGCAAATGAAAGTGCATACTAGCGAGAATCAGCGACAACACATATACTTACACGCGCACACAAACATATCCACAAACTTGAAAACAACTGATCTTGAAGCTCAGTTACACACTTGATAACAAAAGATAGGTGGTATTCCCGTTTAAGCCAGCAACATGAACCCATTCTCTTTTTTGGTCGAACATAAACCCGTTCTCATCTCTCATTTTTGGTATTCCCATTTTAATTACAGACATTTAAGAAAAATTGTGACTAAGCTATTGAGTTTCCATGGCGTTTAAGCTAGAAATATATCTCATTCCCATTCTTGTCTCCATCTTAAGGCAACTTTTGTCTAATTGTACAGTGACAGCTGTTTTTTGGGTGATTTGGTTGGAGAGAAATAGAAGAATTTGTCAGAATTATAGTGCCTAGGAAGAAGGCTTCTGGGAAACAGTCAGGTTCTGGAGATTTTATTAAATGACATGGCATGTCTGGAGAATAAATATAGACAATTAAATTTGTTTGTAGAGTAGTGCAAATTAGTCCAGATAAGAAGCGAACCATACCAAAAACGTTTTACTGTTACGACCACAATTCGAACAAGTTGTATGCATCCTAATTGGGCCAGTTTGCATGAAAGTCTGGATATGCAGAAAATCAGAGTTAACAACAGCAGATGATGTGATATTCTTAGTGATCAAATAACTGATAAGGTTTCTGTTCCTAGAAAAACTGACCATGCCAGACCCTTTACAGCGCTTACATGATTCAGGTCTGGGGCCAGGAGGAACACCACTTCCACCTGCAAAGATCCAAAAGCACAAGAAATTAGAAAAGAGAGTTTCCTTCCAATACTAATGAGCCAAAAACAACTAAATACTAGACAAATTTCAAAAGTAGAAAAGACATTTAGAAGTGAGTAGAATCAGTATACCCTTCACAGGCCACTGCAGCTGGAAATGTCACAGTTTTAGCACATCCCTGGACAGCTTCCATAAAGGATGGTTCCAATGAAAAGAAATCCATGTCATGGAGCAGATTCTAAAGCACATACACAGATCAACAACAAAAATGAAGATGGATAAAACCTTTGATATCTTGACCACCAAATTCTGACGGAAAATGATGAAGATCTAATTTCCATTGGAAACAACGCCCACCAATAACATGCACATACCACCCAAAGTGAAAATAACATCCACAAAAAATAATAATAATAAATAAATAAATATTTGCAAGAGCCACTAATTAGGAAACATAGATGTACAAACTTCACCTTGTTGTAGAACCTTACTTTAAGAACAAAGTCATTACATCATTATCAAAGATATCTTTAAATAGATTCCTGAAATCATTGGGAGAGCCATTGCCTTGATCTTCAAATGCAGAATGGCCAACCTGCAAAAGTGTGCTTAATGACATAAGTGCAGACATAAATAAACAGAAGTGAATTAGACAAGGAATACGTAAAAGTATAGTACAACAAGAGTCCTGCAGTTGAGATGATCATGAAGCTAAAAGGTTTACTTGCCATCAAATGGATTTCTAAAGACTTAAAACATTATCGTTTATAAAATGCCTCTGACCTTCACAATGAACAATTTCCACCAATTCATCTTAATTTCTTCTCAGTGTGAAACATGTGGAACTATAACCCATTTTCGGTTTTCTATTTTATAAGAGAATTTCTATGTTTACTGAGAAGCACTTTTCATTTGGAGGGGGGTGAGAAGGACAAACTTTGTGGAATTGCTGTGTGATTGCTTTTGTTTGGTAGTATAGATGAACGAAACATAAAGGGGAATGGGAATAGGAAGGGATTTAGTGTAGTGAGCTTCACTGTCATTGGAATTTAGGAATGTATGTTTCTTCTTATCCTATGCCCACAGGTGGAGGTCTTCTAAAATTGCTAGTGTTAGTTGAGCTGTTTTGTATTCTAACTGTGACTTTTTGGATTTGGTTTTGGAGGCTATTGGACTGAAGACCACATAAAACTCTGCAACAATATCAACTCATGAGGAATGCATACCATGTATATCGCATTTCAGGACTTGGTTCCAACTGAAGAATTGAACTAGCCACAGTATTGATTGGAAGGCATGTTATACCAGGATGGGTATTTCCTCTTTTCTTCATTCAGCCCATCTATCATACGTTCTTTTTTATGTACAGTTCCTTCAATAGCCTCCGAGCATCAGCCTTCTTTCCTGGTCTAGCAAAGGTAGAACTGATGCATCGAAGGGTACTTTCACATGGAACATACCCTTTCTCATTCATATCAGTTAATAATTTTTTTGCCTCATCCCGATATGACCTTTTCAAATTCCTCTCCAGCTCTGGATGCTTTGATAGCTTACACCAGCCACAGATTAGTATGTTGTAAGTTGAAGAGTTAGGAGAGGTCCCCCTTGTCTGCATCTCATTCATAAGCTCCCTAGCTTGGCTCATCTTTCCCACTTTAGCAAAATCACTAATAAGAACATTATAGGTGCTAGTTCTGGGAACAAAACCTGTCCTTACCATTTCACAATAAAGTCTTATGGCTTCCTTTTTATTTCCAATCTTACCATGGCCAGAAACCAAAATATCATATGTAGAGGCATTAGGAACAAAACCTCTATTCTTCATTTGACCAAATAACTCTTCTGCCTTTGTCATCAGACCAGCACCTGAAAGTCCCCCTAAGAGAAAATTGTACGTTTCAATACTTGGAGAAACTCCCACAGCCAACATTTGCGAGTATGTAGCAAAAGCCCTTTTCAGATGGCTGCTTATGCAATATCCACATATAAGGGCATTGTAAGTATCAGTATCTGCTAGAAATCCTCCTCCAGTCATCTCTTTCAGTACTGAACTAGCTTTCCTGGTCATTCCTAGCCTGCATAAGATAGTGATGAGATTGTTATAAACATCACACGTGAGGTTAAGCCCCATACTTACAAGCTTATGATGCATCTGCAAAATTGTATCAGCTCTCCCACTCTTTGAAGCAGCATTAAGCAAAATTCTATGAGTAAATGAGGTAAGGAGAAAACCAACATCCAGCATTCCATCTAAGACATCTAGTGCTTTTTCAATCTCATTTTTATCACAAAGTCCTCTTAACAGAATGTCACAAGTTATTGAGTTCGAAATTAACCCTTGACACTTCATCTCATGCCAGAGTTTAAAAGCATTTTCAGTGTCACCTTCTCTGCAGAATGCATTAATCATGGTATGGTATGTGGCACAGTCAGGAGCCAAACCCAACTCTTTCATTCCAATACAGACAGATTTTGCTTCATATTTCCCAAGCTTCAACAGACCATTCATTAAGACATTGTATGCAACAACATCAAACCCTATATTTTTCTCCATCATCTCTTGGGCCAAGTTAAGAGCAATTGACTCCTTTCGCGCTTTAAAGTACCCATCCATTAGAGATGTGTAGTTAACACGATCAAGAGACAAACCCCCAGAAGTCATATCCATAATTAATCCTTCAGCTTCTTCCATCCTTCTGCACTTTTTCTTGTTGTTCACAAAAGTATCAAGTATGAAATTGTTTTCCTCCAATCCTCCCATTTTCATTTCCTTGTAAAGATCAAGTGCAAATTCTTGTTTACCTGCCTTAAAGCACCCATCAATTAGTGCTGCATACACAAAAGCATTAGGCAGGATATTTTGTTGCACCATCATCCTCAATAAATTCATAGCCTCACCAACCTTTCCTTTCTTCATGAAGCCATTTATGATTGCAGAATAAGTAACAATATTCGGGAGAACATGTTTCTCTTCCATTTCTTTAAGTACTGATTCTGCACTATTCATGTCCCCTAAGTTGCAAAGCCCACTTATCAATGCAGAGTAGGTGATAGAATTTGGAACTAGGCTAAGCTTTGAAATTGTTCGAAAAAAAGTCTTAGCCTCATCAGCTTTCCCAACCTTAAAGAGTCCAACCACTAAAGCAGTACAGATTACTATATCAAAAACAAGGCCACGAACAACCATTTGGCTTTGAAGGGTAAGAGCTTCCATGGAAGAGCCTGCCTTAAACAAGGAATCAACAAGGGTAGTATAGGAGACATGATTAGGATCCACACCCATTTTCTCCATCTCCCTTAAAAGCACTTTGGCTTCTGATAACCTCCCATGCTTGCAAAGACCATTTATAATGGAGCTATAAATTACTAAATCAGGATAAATGCCATTCATAACCATTTCCTCATACAAACACAGGGCCTCTTCAAGTCCTTGCTGCTTACAGTAGGAACTAATGAGTGTGGTGTGTGTTATAAGGTTTGGTTTCAAAGGGTTACCGTCAGTCTGATTCTGGTCATCGTCTCTTTCATCATGAGGGCTGTCTTCATATCTCCGAGATCTCAACATCTCATCTATAAGACTCTTGGCCCTTACAAAATCACCCGTGCTGCAAGACCCATGAATGAGAGTATTATAAGTAACAATATCCGGAAACAGACTCTCACTCCCCATTCTCTCCATCAACTCAAGTGCACGACTAATTTGTCCAGCTTTGCAATGTCCAGCAATCAAGGTGTTGAAACCTACAACATCCTTAGGAATTCCACCATCAACCAAATTATCCATAACCCATTCTGCATAATCTACCGACCCAATTTGACAAAACCCATTAACCAGTGTATTGCAAGTATAAGAATCGATTGAAATAGCCCTCCTCACCATTTGAGACAAAAACCCAAAAGCCTGATAAGCCAATCCTTGTTTAGAGAAACCCCATATGACAGTATTATAGGAAACAGTATCAATTTGACCATTTCTCAAGAAATCTAGAGCCGAACTCAAGTTTCCCACTTTGCAGAAAGAATGAATCAAAATGTTGCGGGTGAAAACATTGGGCAAAACCCCACAAGTGAGCATCTCAGAGTAAAGAAGAGGTACCTGAGAAACAAAACCCGAGGCATTGAATTGGTAAAGAAGCCGATTCCAAAGCGGCAAAACAGGAACAAGGCCGTGATTTCGCATAGAAAAGAAGGCATCAGAAGCGCTGAGAAATCTGCCACATGCTAAGTAAAGGTGTATGAGGGTGCAGAAGAATGATGAGTAGAGGTGGGTCTTGGATGGTGGGATGGCAGAAGTGTAGCTTTGGAGATGAGAAGGAGCAAAGATAGGTGGGTTTTGGTTGGTTGGGCGGAGTTCGGTTGATGAGAAACTCAAAGATAGAGAGAGGAAAGGGGTGCTCTTCGCTCGCTTCTTCAAAAGCAGCATCTGTGATACTGCTACTTCCTCGCTTACTCTTCTCTTCTGTTTATCTGAATAATTGAACTTGGAACTGCTATCAAAAGAATTCAGAAATGCCAAACAAACATGTGTTTTTTAGTTGTGAAGTAGACAGAGTACAAGTACACTACCACTAACCAAAACAATAAACACTGCTACTGTATGAATAAGTCCTTTTTTTTTTCCATGATTTTAAAAACAAAAATAATAACACTACTTATATTTATGTTCGGCTTTTCTCATTTTTATTTTTATACAAGTAATATTAGGTAAAGTAAAGTTGAATTAGGATTTTTTTTTTTTATAAATATAAGTGATATCGAAGAAGGACAAGTCCAATTTAAATATATAGATAAATACATTTAACCACCTAAAAAAGGGTTTACGTTCAAAACAGGATAGGGTAGGTTATAATTGTTTTTAAGAAAAATAAAATAAAATGTTATTTAATTATATAAGCCGTATTAAGAAATGGAATTTCTCAAATAGTGTTGTATCATAAGATTCGAAGTTGAGGCCACCCATTTACAAGACAATACCTTATTCCACTAAGGTCAGGTGAGTATTTTTGTGAATGGTTTTATTGGGTGATGTATTTGTCCAACAAAACAGGGTAGGGGAGCTAGAAAGCAGAGTTTGCCTTAAGCTCCTATAAATACGTCGTTAGCTTAGCATCTTCCTCGTACAGAAGAAAACAGAGCAGCACAATTATCTTCGTTCCTTGACTTTCCCTTGGAAAAGCTGAAACTGAAAAATGCCTCTCAAGCTGCTGGACGCCACCATCTCCACCTTTGACAGTGTGTTCGAGAAATTCAGAGCAGAAGCCCCAAAGAACAAAGCCAATCTCATCCTCTTCTTGGCTGACAAAGACCCTTCTACCTCTCTCAGCTGGTGCCCTGGTAATTATTTAATTTACTTCAAAATTGAATTTTCTTTTCAGTTTTGTGTGTTCATTTTATGCGATAAAATTACAAGTGCCCGTGATAGAGTTCTTGTGAAATTTTTCGATTCTATTGTAATTTCTTTTCACATCAGAAAGTCAAAGTCTAGAAATTTTATCAACAGGCTGAGAAAATTGATCTGGACTCTCAGAGGTTCACATTCAAAATCCCATAATTTTAAATCACTAAGAAATCACCCTGTTGGTGTCTTCAGATGTGTAAATAGTGCCCCCAGCTTCATGTTTTTAAAGAATTTAGTGATCATTGACTTCTTCCAGTTCACTGTCAGATTGACACTGAGAGACTGATCTGCTCTGCTCACTTTGTATACAATTATGAATTCCAAATTCTACCTAAACCTTCACATGAATTTTCCAATACCTTTCTTTGATTCAAAATCTTAAATTCTTGCTAGGAAGAGTTATGGTTGAAATTTGCCCTTTAGACATCTTCTTTCTCACCATGGACCCCAAGTGTATGTTAAAAAAACAAGGAAATTTCTATCCTGTGAGTGAGGGCATTTCCATCGATTTAGGGGGAGCTTGTGTTCTAAGGGGTGCTCTGGATGAAAATAGATGCTCCGTACATGTTAGATATAGAAGAAGAAAAGAAAAAGCAAGTTGCTTGCTTGACTGTCAGTTTAAGAATAGCTTCAATGTGAAAATGGATTCTCGGAGCAAGTTAGCAAAGTCTTCATCTAAAATCTTATGTGATGATTGCTCCTAGAGGAAAGTAGTTTCTTGCAGACATGTGCTGATCATCCATGGTTAGAAAGAAGGAAGGCTGTCAAAATGTCAGACCTGTATCAGATCACTTCAAATTTCCTGGTGGTAGTTTGCACATCTTTGAATCAGCACAGATTGACAAAAATGGATCATGATCCCGATCCTATTGAAACTTGCGGTGGTGGTGCATCCTCAGAAATGTTGAATCTGAAACACTGATTTTCTATGTCACCGAGTAGAACAACCCGTAAGAGAACTAGTTTCATGCTTCTCCTACTAAAGACTGCATTGAGAAATACTTGGCAGGAGGCTTCTCCCATTTATTGAGATTTTTTTTTTAAACGTAAATGAAGTGTGCAATCGTGTATGTCACTGATTTTCCCTTCTCTGTTCCAGATTGTGTGAGAGCAGAACCTGTAATCTACAAAAAGCTGGAAGCTACAGCTGATGATGTTGCACTTTTGAGAGCATATGTCGGAGATAGACCAACATGGAGGAATCCGGTGCACCCATGGAGAGTAGACTCAAGGTTTAAGCTGACTGGAGTTCCAACACTATTCCGCTGGGAAAATGATGCGATCAAGGGTCGCCTTGAAGACCATGAAGCGCATGTTGAAAGCAAAATCGATGCACTTGTTGCTGGAAATTAAGTTTATCGTTTGAATATCTAATATGGTTGAATTTGCGTGTGTTTTATGACTTGTTAGACTGGTGACCTTTTTGTACTCTGCATTTAATAGTTTAAAAATAAATAAATTCATAGTTTAGCAACAATAAAAATAAGGTGCGCCATGGTGGTTATAGCCAGTTGAGATGTTGCCTTTTACTTCTTTAGTGTTTTTAAGGATATATGTTGCAGCTTATAGCAGCCAATTGTTCTTGCTGCTTCTGTGAACTTGTCGGTGATTAGAGTCTTGCAGGATTCCAATTCTACAAGAATTAATAATAAATGGATTGGGTTACGAATCATGTTTGTTCATCAAATCCTATCCATATATTATTCATGTTAGCAAATTTTGGCGTTTTTGTGAAATATTCTAAGTGGCAATTAAGCATACTAAGTTTGTGTTAGGTTTGTATCGCATTAAAAATTTGTTTTTCACATATATATTGTTTCATTCTTGAAATGCATGTTGTCTAATGTCTGACAACTATTTGGGTAGGACTCAATAAGGGCATGAAGCAGTAGTAGCATCCCATTTTAAAGGAGTGAAAGATTTGGGTTTTTCATTGTTCAAATGTGTTTTAGCTCAGTTTAATATTCTTTCTTTTTTTTCACTATCAGTTTAACCTTTCTCCTTAATGTTTCGACCTTTAAATATAATTTCCACATCCCTATTATGCATATCTTGAAATATTGGAGGATATTAAAGTAAGAGTGCTACTATTTCCATGCTCATTTCTTGACAAGACATAATTTGGTACAAAAACAACCCATAGTAATTATGAGCATTGGCTCCAAATTCGGCCTCCATGGATCAATATATCAGAAACCCAGAAATATTACAATGCCTATAGTCAAATTCCACCATATACAAATATACCCAATTGAATAGCAGTCAAACGAACTCAGAGATGAAAACTGAATATTTTACCATAGAAACAAATTACTTGATAGCTACAAAAGCAGAACACCAACGTATCCATGGAGCTCAGCAATAGCTGCTCTGAGCCCAAAATCCACCAACTACCCACTTAATCCCTCAACATCCTATACAAGATACCATATTCACAAGCGCTCAATTAAATCTTGACCAATGCTTTCAACTTCATAAAAGAAACTTCTCTTCCTGCTGACGAATCCAGAGCCTCCCTCGTCGTCCTCCTCATTAAGCTCCTCTCTCTCCGGTTCCCCCAATATTCCTATAGTTCTTCTAGTTCAAATCACGGAAAGCACTCAATTCCCACAGAGAGATGGGAGGGGGGAATGGATTGGACTGGGTACAGTACAGAGGTGGGTGCTTGGGGAAGTGAGGGAGATGGCTGCCGTGCGGTGGAGGAAGAGCGAGGAGGGAGGAGGCAAGAGTGTGGGGTATGCGTGATGAGGCGGAAGGGGTTTTATAATTTTTAATGATCTTTTTAGCTTTTTTTTCTTCATCTGTTTCTTCTTCTTTTTTTAATTGGTTTTATTGTTTTAATGTTTGTCTTAAAAGGGTAAATTTATCTTAAATTTTCTAAAGATAAAATGAGTGAGAAAATAGAATAGATGGAAATAACAACACTCTAATTGTTATAAAACTAAAGAAATCAAGGTGTATGAGAAGTACCACTGAAATGTTGAGAGTGGGAATATATTTCTCTTTGTGGTGTTTATGCTGACAGAATTTCTTCTCAGATAGAATTCACTCTCTCCTTCTTTTCTTACTCTCACTTACTTCTCTTGCTTCTTTCGTGTGTCTTTACAAGAAGAAAGAATGTCTATTTATAGGCAAAGCCAAATGGCTTTTAAGGAAAACATAATAATTTCTTCCCAACATAATGATTTCTCTTTTGACTAAAACCTCCTAGCTTTATGAATGTGGACTTCACTTTCTTTATAACACTCCCCCTTGAAGACCACATGTCTCCAGACTGGTTGCCTCATTAAAACCTTGCTTGGAAAAACCTAATGAGAAAAAACCTAAGCGAAGGAAAAAGAGTACAACTTTATTTGGGACATAAGGGTAATGTTAAATGCGCTCATGTTGCCTCGTTAAAACCTTGCCAGGAAAAACCCAATGGGAAAAACCCTAGTCGAAGGAAAAAGAGTACAACGCGCTTATGTCCTGTGTTAGAGGACTCTTGAATGCTCCCCCTGATTTTGCAAGCTCCGATTTGATCGCTTGCAGAGTTGTCGTAATCCGATGCCATGCACTAGCTTCTGGAATGTGCACTTGGGTAAAGACTTGGTGAAGAGATCTGCCAAGTTATCACTTGAACGAATTTGTCTGACTTTGATTTCTTGACTCTTCTGAAGCTCATGCGTGTAGAAAAACTTTGGTGATATGTGCTTGGTCCGGTCACCCTTGATGTACCCTCCTGTGATTTGAGCAATACAAGCTGCATTGTCCTCATTCAGGATGGTTGGAGTGTTCGTTGCTGAGGGCAAGGCACAGGTGCTTCGGATGTGACGAATCATTGACCTTAACCAAACGCATTCACGGCTGGCTTCATGGAGGGCAAGTATTTCCGAGTGATTGGAAGATGTGGCTACCAACGTTTGCTTTATTGAGCGCCATGAGATTGCAGTTCCTCCACATGTAAACACATACCCAGTTTGTGAGCGTCCTTGATGTGGATCAGAAAGATATCCTGCATCAGCATACCCAACAATACTCGGGGCATCGGTCAATTCACTGGAATAGAATAAGCTCATGTCTGTCGTTCCACGAAGATATCGTAGAATATGTTTAATGCCGGTCCAATGTCGGCTTGTTGGAGCAGAGCTGTATCTGGCTAACAAATTTACTGAAAATGCTATGTCAGGTCTGGTACATTGTGCTAAGTACATTAAAGCACCTATTGCACTAAGATATGGTACTTCTGGACCAAGGACCATTTCATCATCCCCTTTTGGACGATATGGATCTTTCTTAGTGTCAAGCGACCGAACGACCATTGGAGTGCTAAGTGGATGGGCTTTATCTATGCCAAACCGCTTTAATACCTTTTTAGTATAATTTGATTGATGCACCAAAGTTCCATCAGCACTGTGCTCAATTTGTAAGCCAAGACAATATTTTGTTTTTCCAAGGTCTTTAATCTCAAACTCACGTTTGAGATAATCTGCAGTCTTTTGGAGATCTTCAGGAGTTCCAATTAGATTCATGTCATCAACATATACTGCCACTATCGCAAATCCAGACTCTGATTTCTTAATAAACACACATGGGCAAATAGGATCATTTGTAAATCCTTCCTTTAGTAAATACTTGCTGAGACGATTATACCACATTTGCCCAGATTGTTTTAACCCATATAATGATCTTCTCAATTTGATTGAGGACATGGCCCGTGGCTTATTCCTGGCTGCATCAGGCAGCTTAAGTCCTTCTGGGACTTTCATGTATATGTTTGTATCCAACTCTCCATATAGGTATGCAGTAATGACATCCATAAGTCTCATTTCAAGTTTTTCTGAAACCGCTAAGCTTATCAAGTAACGGAACGTAATTGCGTCCATTACTGGAGAGTATGTTTCCACATAATCAATTCTAGGCCTTTGTGAAAAACCTTGCGCAACAAGTCGTGCTTTATACCTCGCGATCTCGTTTTTCTCATTGCGCTTTCTTGTGAATACCCACTTGTAACCTACAGGGTTTACATTGGCTGGAGTTGGAACAATGGGTCCAAAGACACTCCTTTTTTCCAAAGAATCTAATTCTGCCTGAATTGCATCTTTCCACTTAGGCCAATCCTGTCTCTGTTTGCATTCATCAATGGAGCAAGGCTCAATATCATCATCTTTTATGATCTCAGTGGCCACTAGGAATGCAAATATATTATCGATGATCATCTCATTTCTGTTCCACAATTCATTAGTGGATGTATAATTTATGGAGATTTCTTGATTTTCAGGTACAATTGCCATTTCAGAAGTACGTGTCTCATCAAGGACATTTTCCTTTTCAGGGAGTACCTGTCCCCCTTGGGGGGAATTTGAATCATGAATTGTGGGCTCTCCATTTATTTCATTGGGATTTATTTTGGCCATCAAGTTCCTCTTTGGAGGAACTGAGTCCTTTGAGCCTAGTGGCCTGCCACGCTTTAGGCGTGCAGCAGATGAGCCATTTGCGGGCGCATTGCTTTGCCCATTGTGAACATCAATCCTTGCGGGTGCATTTGCAGCTGGGATATGTGATTTCGTCACCTTTGTTGCATCATTAAATGCGTCTGGCATCTGATTTGCAATGCTTTGGAGGTGAACGATCCTCCTCACTTCATTTTCGCATTGAGTGGTACGAGGATCGAGATGAGACAAAGTGGGTACATCCCATGATAATTCACGTTGTTCTTCATGAACAAGTTTACCTTGTCCTTTAGGAACAGATTTTTCTTCCCCTAATAGTGGGAAAATTGTCTCATCAAAATGACAATCCGCAAATCGTGCCCTAAATATATCACCCGTCAGGGGCTCCAGATATCTGATAATAGATGGTGAATCAAAACCGACATAAATTCCCAATCTGCGTTGAGGGCCCATCTTAGTACGTTGCGGTGGTGCAATAGGCACATATACCGCACAACCAAAAACTCTTAAATGTGAAATATTTGGTTGATTACCCAACACAAGTTGTATTGGGGAATATTGATTGTTGGCAACTGGCCTCAACCGCACCAGAGATGCTGCATGTAAAATGGCATATCCCCAAGCAGAAACTGGCAACTTTGTTTTCATTAGCAATGTGCGTGCTATTAATTGAAGACGCTTAATTAAAGCTTCTGCCAAGCCATTTTGAGTATGAACATGGGGAACAGGATGTTCAATGTCAATGCCTAGTGACATGCAGTAATCATCAAAAGTTTGAGATGTAAATTCACCAGCATTATCGAGTCTAATTGACTTAATGGGATAATCTGGGAATTGGGCTCGCAATTTAATTATCTGAACCAATAGCCTAGCAAATGCTATATTCCGAGTGGACAAAAGGCAAACATGTGACCATCGGGTAGATGCATCCACCAAGACCATAAAGTACCGAAATGGTCCACAGGGAGGATGAATAGGTCCACAAATGTCCCCTTGGATTCTCTGCAAAAATGATGGGGACTCAACATCAACCTTTGGTTGTGATGGTCTGATCACCAACTTCCCTTGTGAACAAGCTTGGCAAAGGTTGTCACTTGATACCATAATATGTTTTGTCAATAAGGGATGTCCTTTAGAGTTGGTGATGATCCTACGCATCATGGTGGATCCAGGATGATCCAACCGGTCATGCCAAAGATTAAAAGTATTTGAGTCAATGGACTTCTGGTCCATGACACTATGTGCCTCGATTGTCTGTATGGTTGTATAGTACAATCCTGATGAGAGCGCACGAAGCTTCTCTAGTATACGCTTCTGGGTATTACTGGAAGTAATGCAAAGATATTCCATGTTTTCCTCATTCTTTGTTTCAACATGGTAACCATTCAAACGTATATCTTTGAAACTCAACAGATTCCTTTTGGAGTTAGATGAATACAAGGCATCTTGAATGGACAGTATTGTTCCATTTGGTAACACAACTTGGGCTATTCCTGAGCCTTCAATCAGATCTGCAGGACCTGATATGGTTGTTCCCTTTGCTTTTGTAAGCATCAAGTTTGAGAAATACTTTCGATCTCGAAGGATCGTATGAGTAGTCGCACTGTCTGCAAGACAAATATCTTTGCTAGAGCTCTCGTTTTGGGGGCATCCATAATTTGTATCAATGCCACTTTTATTAGACATACACACTGAAATTGAAAAATTAAGAATAGTGCTTCAGATAATACAAATAGTATATTAAGAAAAACATTGATAATGCAAACAGTACATTAAGGAAAACAGTGATAGTGCAAATAGTACATTAAGGAAAACAGTGATAGTGCAAACAGTACATTAAGGAAAACAGTGCTTCGGATAATGCAAATGCAAATGGTACATTGAGGGAATTAATCTAATTCGGACCCATAAACCTCATTCTCCTTTTCGGCTACAAAATCGGAAACATCTAGATGCGTCTTGTCTAACTGATGCAGTATTTCCGATGAGCCGTCTATGGCTGGCGGATCTGATACAACATGATTTGTCTCCACTTTCCTGTTTTTAAGTGAAGCTTGATAAAGATCCGCCAGGTGCTTTGGCGTACGGCATATACGCGACCAATGTCCCTTTGCACCACATCTGTAACAAGTGCTTTCATCATTTCTGGGTACATGGTTTGTCTGTGCTTTTCCCTTATTTCTGGATGCATTTTTGCCATTCGTGGATGGATTGTTCCTTGGCCCTAAGCCATATGGATGAGCACCACGATCTTTTCTATTCCCTTGCCATCGGCCACGCTTTCCTCCTCGCCCACGTTTGTGGGTACTGCCACGAGATGAGGTGGCATTCACTTCCCGAGATGCAGCATTTGTTTCAGGAAGTGGTGCTGAGCTCGTTGGGCGAGATTGGTGATTCTTCAATAAAAGCTCATTGTTCTGCTCAGCTAACAAGAGGCAAGATACAAGTTCTTAGTACTTCGGGAAATTACTATGCCTATATTGCTGCTGCAGAAGCACATTTGAGGCATGGAATGTACTCAGAGTTTTTTCGAGCATATCTTCCTCGGAGATATTCTCACCACATAATTTCATAAGGGAGGTGATCCTGTGCATAGCCGAGTTGTATTCAGACACGGTCTTGAAATCTTGAAATCTCAAGTGTGTCCATTCGTACCTAGCTCTTGGGAGAGTCACCGTCTTCTGATGATTATATCTATCACACAAAGCTTTCCACAGGACCAATGGTTCATCAATCACCACATATTCGCTTTTCAGCGCTTCATGGATGTGGCGGCGAAGGAAAATCATGGCCTTCGCTTTTTCCTCAGGTGATGCATCACTTTCATCTTCAATCGCTTTTCCAAGGCCATTTGCACGCAGATGGATCTTGGCATCCAGGATCCATGATAGGTAGTTGTCCCCAGAAATATCTAGGGCAGCGAATTCCAATTTTGTCAAATTTGCCATCTTCAAGAGAAAAAATGAGATGCATTAGAATTCGCGATAATCTTTAGGCTTAATATATTTTTGAACTTCAGGCCAAAGATATCATGCATATTTTACCCAAAATTTCAGGTTCGGGTTCTGGGTCAATGAGCCGTTTGTTAATAGGAACTTCAGGCCCTATAATAGTTTGAGGGACTCCAGGTCCTCATTTTAATTGATTATAAAATAAAGTGCTATGAATTTGCCGGTATGGACGATAAACCCGCACCATACTTTAAATAAAAGTAATGTGCAATAAAATAAACGTGCTGGTATGGGCACTAATCCTGCTCCATGAAACTCAAAGGCGTGGACGATAAACCCACACCACCCTTTTAAATAAATGTGCAGTAAAGTCAATTGTTAGTGTTAGTATACTACGTGTAAGTAAATTGCAATAAAGTAAATTGCATGTATGGGCATTAAACCTGCTCCATAAAACTCAAAGGCGTGGACGATAAACCCGCACCACCCTTTTAAATAAATGTGCAGTAAAGTAAATTGTTAGTGTTAGTATACTGCGTGTAAGTAAATTGCAATAAAGTAAATTGCATGTATGGGCATTAAACCTGCTCCATACTGTAAATAAAATAATTGTGGGGATAAAACCACCACAGTCCAAGATATAATAGATGGGTTTTAGGATCACACCATCATTTTATTATAATAATTTGTGTTACAACGCGATGGGTAATGAAAATTACACCACCATAAAATAAAATGGATGGGGTATAAAACCGTGCCATTCCAAATTATATTACAAAGAAATAAATTAAACAAACATGGATGAAACAACATAAAAATTGTGAGAACACAAAAAAGAAAACTTGCATGTCGTCGTAGTAGTAGAGTGAGAGAAGGCATATGACAGAGAGGAGAAAGAGAATTAACCACATAGTATTAAGCTGAGAAAAATTAACAGTTGAGAGACTATCGTGCTGATAACGTGTTATAAAACTAAAGAAATCAAGGTGTATGAGAAGTACCACTGAAATGTTGAGAGTGAGAATATATTTCTCTTTGTGGTGTTTATGCTGACAGAATTTCTTCTCAGATAGAATTCACTCTCTCGTTCTTTTCTTACTCTCACTTACTTCTCTTGCTTCTTTCGTGTGTCTTTACAAGAAGAAAGAATGCCTATTTATAGGCAAAGCCAAATGGCTTTTAAGGAAAACATAATAATTTCTTCCCAACATAATGATTTCTCTTTTGACTAAAACCTCCTAGCTTTATGAATGTGGACTTCACTTTCTTTATAATAGGGGTGGCCACGGTCCGGTTCGGCCCGGTTCGCAGCTCACACCGGAATCGGAACCGGTACTGTTCATCCAGTCCGGTCCGGTCCAGTTTTTTGAAAAAAAAGAAGAGAAACCGGATCAAGCCGAACTGGTAATTTCCGGTCCGGTTTTCCGGTTTGAACCGGTTCTCTAGCAAGTCACATACACAGTAGACAATGAGGGGAAAAAAAACATAAATTTGGTTAAACAATTCTGCTAAAAAAATATTCGATTTTTTCCTTTCATATTCTCAGATGGCCAACATAAAAATAACCCTAAACAATCTAATACCAGGTAGACCAGAAATCATAAACACACTAGATCTAATGAAACCACAAAAAAAAAAAATTAATAAAAAAATACAACACCAGATTTCTCCTTGAATGAGACTTTGATGCTTGAATCTAGTCCGATGATCTTCGTTACCAGCATATGAAGAAGGCTCCATAACAAGAACTCCTTTCATCCTCTTCATCAGATCACAGAGAGAGAGAGAGTGAGAGAGTGAAGTTGCAGAGAAGAAAAAAAAAGGGCAGAGAGAGTGAAGTCGCAGAGAAGAAGAAGAAAAAAGAAGAGAAGAAAAGGGAACGGAAGAAAGGAAAGAAAAGGAAAAGAGGGGGAGAGAGAGAGAGAAGTTGCAAAGAAGAAGAGAAGAAATAAAAAAAGAAAAGGAAGAGGAGGAAAAGAAAAAGAAACGGGAAGAAAAAGAGAGGAGGAGGAATGCAGAAAAAGGGAAGGGGAAGAGAGAGATTAGAGAATTACAAAAAGAAGAGGAAAAGAAAAGAAATGGGAAAAGTAAGAGAGAGAAGACAGAATAAAGGAAAGTAAAGAAAAAGGCAGGCGGGATCAAAGGCTCATGGCAAGGAAGAAAAAGAAAGCTTTGGGAAGAGAGCGGCGCTTTGGGAAGAGAAAAGAAAGGGCAAAAAATAGAGAGAGTTTAACTTGGAGCATGGCAACCCATGCAATTTGCAGAGAGAGGTGGTTTCTGTGTTTCCCGTGCAGCGTGCTCCTGCCACCTGGAAGTCATCACAGTCGCCAATGTATAACTTTGATTCCACTACACGTCAACATCCTAATGGACGAAGTTGTCGGCCATCACTATGAATGTTTAGGCTTAAATATAAGATATTTTAAAATAATTAATTAATTAATTAATTAATATAATCGGTCCGGTCCGGTCCAATCCGGTTCTGTAGTATGTAAAACCGGAACCGGAACTGGTTAAACCGGTCCACCGGAACCGGTTAAACCGGTCCGGTCCGGTTCGGTGTCAATTTGTTGACTTTTTTAGTCAACTGGTTTTTTTTCCGGTTTTTTTTATTCGGTTCGGTCCGGTCTTCCGGTTTTTCAGTTAAAATGCCCACCCCTACTTTATAACACTAACGTAATTATAATGAAAACTAAGCATTACATAAGATTAGCAAGTAGAGCCTTGATGTTCCATGTGTCTTTTATGCGTGTTATGAATTCCAAGCTTCCCAAGTTATGTGGGTTTGAATTTTGAGTTTGGTTGCCATGGTGGTCACGCACTTGTGTCAATGTGCCTATTGTGGTTGACGGGGACTCTCATGGTTCTTTTTGTTCAATTGCTTTGAGCCTTTCTTTGCAATTTTGTGTCTTTCCTATGTAGGCCCAATGCATTTTGTGTTCCTTGCACTTTTGTGGGATTAGTCAAGTATTTGTTAGAGCATTCATAATCATGCTCTTTATTTTTTTTAGTTAAAATTTAACTAAAAACATATAAAAGCTATTTTATGAGCTCTCTAGTTTAAGGAGCCAAATGCTATAACTCTTTTTCAATTGTTCCATCTCTATTAAAAAAATATATAAAAATAGTTAGTATTAATTAAAGGTTTAAAATAAAACAGCATTAAATTATAGGGAGCCACTAAGAGTCCTTTCTCTCTCATCATATTTAGGAGCTCCTAGAGGTCTCCCTATTTTAGGAGGTGGATAGGGAGCATAGTTGGAGTTGTATTTTTCTAATTCCTCCCTAAAATTTATCTAAAGAGGTGGTTTAGAGAGCCCATTATGGATGCTCTTAGTACTTGTGTTTATCAATTCTTGTTTTATCAAAGACCAACTATAAATTCTTAAGTTGAACCACTAGTCGTCCTTGTTCTTGAATTTCCTCATGGGTATTTTCTTGAAATTTTGTGGGTAGACTAAAAAAGTGGATCAAGTACTTGTTTTGCAACAAACCAAGTTGAACCACTAGTGGTCCTTAGGCCATCTTCAACCCATGAGGCTAAACCCAAAATATCCCAAATTATAGCCCAAAACCTCTCCCAACCCAAAAAAATGAAGGGGCCAAAATTTGGAAAAACCCAAACTTGGACCCTTGGGTGGAGCCTACTGCATCTGAAACAGCCCCCATGTTCCAAGCATCTGACGTGGGCCCCAGCTCCTACTGTGTTGCTGCTTTTTGTTTGCTTGTCGCGCCACATGTCAAGTTGCTGTGATGTTTCCATTTTTAATTCTTTTTTTTTTTTTTGTATTTTAAATGTAATTTAAATCAACAATCTAGATTAAATCTAAGCTATTTTAACGGTAAAAGAAAAGATCCAATGGTCAAAATAATATTTTAAATTAATCTAGATCATATTCAACCCCAAAACTCACTCCAGACTCTATAAATACCCATTCATTTCTCAAATAATCTATCAAAAATATTTTACCTATTTCTCAATTTAATTTTCCATTGTCAATCTCATCAATCTCCTTTCATTCTTGTTGAAGATGTCCACAAAATCTCAAAGATGTGTGAATTGGAGGCCTGAAGAAGATGATGCATTATGCAAAGGGTGGGTTTCTGTCAGTGAAGATGGGGCTATTGACACCAATCAAGCAAGCAACACATTTTGGAAGTGTGTATATCAAAAGTTTTTGGAAAATGATCCAAGCAGTTGTGGACCCGAGCGACGAACATATCAAGTCATTGCTTCTTGGTTCAAGACTATCAACCAACAGTGTTCTCTTTGGAAGGCAGGCTTAACTAAGGCCAATACGAACCCACAAAGTGGCTCAAATCTACATGATATGGTAAGTAACCATTCTTATTAAAGCTTTAAATTTATATTTGTAATTTTATTCAACTCCAAACTTAAATTTATTTTTTCATGCGTAGGACATGTGTGCGAAAACGATCTTTCTAAATGATAATAAGCCTCCAAATAGGCCTTTCAAGTTGTACCATGCTTGGGAAATCTTAAAAGATTGCCCAAAGTGGAACAATATAAATGAGCCTCCCACACAACGTTCTTCTGGAGCTAGTGCAAGTATGGTGAATTTGGATAACGACGCAGACGATATCACCATGCCTAGTCCAAGGCTTGAAAGGCAAGATAAACAAAAGGCTGCCCAAACAAAAACAAAAAATGGATAAGTACTTGGAATCATTGGTTGAGTAAGGTAATGCTTTCGAGGAGGATAGAAGACAAAAGCTCAACATATTGGACAAGTTTGTCCAAGATCAAGCTAATGCTTATGCGTATCATAAGCAACAAGATAAGGAAGCCCAAGAAAAAAAAATAATGTCCATGGACGTGTCCAAATTTACTCCAAGAAAGAAGAAGTATTGGGGGAGATAAACAAGATGAAATTATGCAAGAACATGCACCCGGTAGTCTACTGTTAATCCTGAAGACAACTCAAGGAACTATTATCCAAGCCCCCGCAAATGGTGGTTATTAGTTTATTCCTATTGGGTTTCATATATGGTGAATTTGAAGTATTGTGTGTTTTCTTTTAAAATTATGTTGTGTGTTTTCTTTTGGAATAAAATTATATTTGTGGAATTTCAATTTTTTAAGGTCAAATTGTTCAAAATTTTTAATTATGAAGTTATTTTAAAAGATTGAATGAAGAAAAGTTATCCATAAAAAAAGAAAAAAAAAATTAGACTTAAACCATTCTTAAACAATTTAATAAAGTTGCGGACTTAGAATTTAAGTCCGGAGGGTTGGGAGAAAAAACAATTTGAGTGCAGACAAAACCCAAATAGTTACTTTTTGAAAAGGAAAAATTTAAGTTTAACCCCAAATAAGTTGGAAAATGCCTTACAGATCTTGAATTTCCTCAGGCCTTAAGATATGTATGCTCTCGAATAGTCTCTCGTCTACGCCACCTTGAGGTTGTATCTATTTGCAACCGTGGGCTTGGTATTCAATTTGTATCCTCGTCACGATCATCACGAGGTAGATATAAAACCAAAACTAACAAACCTGGAGTATTGTTAGACATATTCTAATAATCATCCTGTTTATTGAATCCTGAACGTTTTTTCTCCGTAATATAATTTAGTTGTTTCAATTTATTTTATAGTATAATTGTTATGGATTTTTTTACCGAAATACTCTATGAACTAGTACCTATTTTGAGGTAAATTAGTCCTATTGTAACATTTTTTGTCGGTTTTAACCACATGGATGGCACATACTGAAGTATGATGAATTGAGAGGTAAAAAGTTCAATGAATAACCATGTTGCAGCGAGAAAAAATGGCAAACGAAGAAAAAGAAAACCTGCATGAAAATACCTTTTATTACAATATGAGTACAATAATTTACACCACAACCTCTACTAGTTACACATGTGGGCTACTAGACTTCTCTACAAGGTCAAAAATTCCGTTGCAACTTAACTTGATTACAAACTACCACTGCATCATTCCCTTCCTCGTGCTTTGACCTGGCAACGCCTGCAATCCACAGAAAGTAAAACTTGGCACCGTATTTCTAAAAGGTAAAGCAAACTACGATTCACACTAAATGTACAACATATGCATGTTGGCGCAACGTTCACGCACAAGTAAAACATGAAATGGAGAGAGAAAAAAACCCAACGCACTAACAATGACAAATTGGTTTCACTTTCACACAAGGAGTAAGCGGGCACTACAGCATATCAAATTGCATACAGAAAATACGATAGTGAAAAGACTCATTCTTACCAAAATATATTAAAGCCACCAAGCACACTGAATTACCTCAGATCATCTTAAATTTGAGCCTTCGATAGGGTTTGAGTCAATTTCAAACTAATGTCACCATAAGGTACTTCTTGCTTTACATCAACAAGGTCGAAACTCTTCAAAACCTGATGTATTGACCACGAAAACTCACATTTAGTAATATACCAAAAATGCTGCATCACCTACTTCAACAGGCAGTAAAAGTTTTGCTTGTTCAGAAAGTATAAAAGGAACAAATGACAAGCCAATTAAACAAACAAACGAAAACAGAAAGATGCATCCAATACATTGCATATTTCAGAAAATAGAAATGCAGCAAAACATTTTCTAATAGCACCAAGACTAGGAACAAGAATCAGAGATAAAATGATATGTAACGAAAAACCCAAACGCAAAGATAAAAAGATATTTAACAAAAAAATATAGAATTTGAATAATTGAATAATTTTTCAATAACTAGGTTGTTACGCACACCAATTATCCCCAATTGTGCATACTTGATTTAAACCTATACAAACATTTTGCTCTATTGCGCATATTCATCTAAAATGTATACAAATAATTTGCTCTTAAAATTCTATGATGTACCCATAAGATACATACATGCTACACCAAAACTTGGAGAAATTCTCAATTTACTATCCAAAAAAGCACTTGGATTCAACGCAATACAACTTAACAGAAATGTATCGAAAATTTACCAGAGTTTCATAGAACATTCGGGCACATAGCTTTCTTGTTTTTCCTTCTAAGATTTTGTCTAAGCTGAGATCTCCAAATAGGTCTTCTGAGGTTGAGGTGATAGGAGATTGCCTTTTTAAATACTGAGCCACAGCCCTGCGCACCAAATGGGAAAAATTATTAAGAAAATTAAAGATAATGAGCCACTGAGTACAGAAATACAGCGACTAACTAAACCCTACATAAAGAAAGAAAAGAAAAGAAAAGATTGAAAGAGAAGTACCTGGTTCTAACAGACAATGAATCAACTGCGTGTGTCCCTTGAGATCCTGGTACTCCTTGTGTCCCTTGAGATCCTGGTACAAGCATAGATATGTCATCCAAATAATGTACACAAAAGTTAGAAAAATTGAACTTAAAGAAAATGTGTACTCTTTATTCACACAGGCAGCCAAGAAAAACACTATACACAATTTACAGAATCATCCAAATCACTGATCAAGCAAAGGTTTCTGAGTTTACCAGCTGGTGTACTGCTATCTGCTTCCAGAAAATAAAGATCCTACAATGAAACATTTTAACAAGTTCGAAAGTTAATTAAGAGTTAACTGGTTCACAGAGGAAAACATGAAGTAATGCACTAATACCTATTGCATATGGAGAGGGGTTTCAGAATGAAGTTCTATGTCTCTCATAAGTTGATTCTCAAAACTAAAAGATAAGAAGAGTTAAAATTACATATTAACAAAATGCCTGGCAGGTTGAAAGTATAAATCTCATATTGCGGAAAATACAATTCAGTATTTTTCCAAAAAACAACCATAAAGAAAGTTTAAAGACTTGAGGAAGGAATTACACATGGACCAATATTATTACAACTTTAGTCCACAAGGAAAAGAAGGTCAAAATGAACAAGGCTCAGGAGTTAGGATTATCATAGAAATAAGAATAAGATTAAATACATGAGACTCTTAATCAAAGGCAGAGCCAAATTGTGCCTAGGGATTCCACAGGCCCACGGCCCTCTCCACAGGCCCACGGCCCTCTCCACGGCCCCTAGAATATAAAATAGATATAGTCATTCAAATAGAATATTAGACTTGTTCTAGTAATTGTCTTGTAGTTGTGAGTTGGGTGATACACATTCGTAGTTTTATATTTCAAACTAAGTTTTAGTTTGACTTTAGGTGATATTCTCCAACCTTGCTCTGAATGATTCAACATGTATCAAAATGCATTATCCCAAAGTAAAGGAAAATTTTGGCTTTGCCATCTTCCTCTCAGAGAGTTGGTAAAAAAGGGTTTGCTAATCTTCAAAAACCATTTCTCAAAGAAAAAAAAACACTAATATAATTTAATTCCTTAGTAAATCTATCATGCAATTTATTGACTCCAAAAAAATATATATGAATCTGCTTAACGTTCAAATTTAACTCAAAAGAGAGTTACATGATAAACATTCTTTATCCTTGATGGAAATTATCAAGTGCATTATATCATATATAATCATATAAAAAATGAAAGACATCTAAATGTTTCGAAGTAAATGGATATATAAGCTTCAAAGAGCAAAGAAAACACTTAATGAACATAGATCACTCAAGGCTAAAGTTAACCATAATAGAGCTTGTTAGAGTAAGTTGTGCTCAATAAAGTGAGCTGTTTCACAAGCCTTAGGTTCTCTATAATGTATCCCCAAGCCTTACCTCAAGGCAATCTTAAATCTAATACCTCCCACTCAAGCATAAACAAGAACTTAAGGCTTGTAAATTTCCCACGAAAGGCACAAAACAGTAAAATGAAAAGCAAAAAGAGATGTAAAAGTCAAATATAATTTATATGAAAGCACTTATAGGACCAAATACTGTATAACTTACTTCAGCTTCTGCAGTATTCCTTAAGTCAGGAGTATCTGATAGACCAGTGTTTTCTGGACCTAACTGCTCCTCAAATATTGTCCTTGGAGTTTCAAAAACAGACTCATGAAATCCAATTGATGAGGGTAGGTCTGGTGTCTGCAGTATTTGTGTTCCAGTGCTTGTTTCCAATGGAGGAACTGAAGCTGACCGTAAGTATGGAGATGGAGCAGGCGTAAGGTCATCTCTCCTGGGAGAAGGCATGAATCTTGGTGAAGGTATAAACTCAGGTAAGATATTTTCCCCATCATGTTCTTCAACATGTCTGAGTTGATCAATTTCTGGGTTGCATTGAGTAGCAGGAGATTGTGCACCCCTATACTCTGTGGAAGCTTCAGTTACAGGAAGAGACCGTGCAACCCTACGCTCTGGGGAGATTTCAGTTGTAAAAGGACGAGGAGATTGTGCAACCCTAGCTTCTGAGAAAGCTTCAGTTGTGGGAGAAGGAGATCTTGTAGGCCTAGAGTCTGGAAGAGCTTCCTCAAACAAATGGGATTTTGTGGATATATAGTCTTTGTTGGAAATGTTACAAAGATCTGAACACAGACCTACAGGCAGACACCCAGATTAGAAATAAAGTCATTAAAATGGCAGACAAGCAGCAAGAGAAAACTAATGAAGGGAAAAGACAACTCACCACTTAATGAAGGCTGGAAGAATATTTGTTCCTTTCTTAAACTGTTGTTCAACTTCCAAACACCCAAAGCAGAGCATGGAATATTCCTCCTTTTACGCAATAAATCACTAGTATCTTGAATTGTCTTATTCATAAACCTGCAAAATTCACAACCTTATCTCAGTGACCAATACCAGAAGAAATACGGACCATATGATGAATAATACATGCAATCATACTCATTGGACAACACAAGGGTCTCATCAAAATACTGCTTTCTCTTCCTTGGTCTTGCTCTTGGCTGCTCAGGAGGTGGTGTTGGTTGAAGTTCTGCAACAACAGAAGAGAGAAACACTCAAGGTAAAAATAAAGTTGAGTCATATTGACATTTACATCTGAAGAGGATAGTAGATGATGAATAGTAACTTTACACACCAAATGAAACATGTGTATCAATATTTTGTAGACCCTCTGGCAAAGAAGCAACAGATGCTGGTCGTCCTGAACTTGGCTGAAATAATGGAGATGGCCCACCAGAAGGTATAGTTTCCTCCATAATTGGAGAAAGAATGTCTTTCTCACTCCTTTCAGGGTCAACAGATTTGTGTGGTTCAGTTACATCATCCCTGTTACTGGGGGAAACCAGAGGAAGGATTTCTGAGCTAAAATCAGGAACAGCATCTCGCAGAACTTCCATTTCTTGAACATGTTCAGGGGAACCGTCATCTCTATGCCTCAAATCAATACTTTCTCTCTGGTTAGTTGGAACAGGATCTTCAAAACCAACATGTTGTGGAACCTCAACTTCTGGAAAGTTTGGAAGGGTGAAGTCATCACTAAATCTTATTTGTTCATCTGTCTGATTGCCTGGACTAGGAACCCCCTCAGCTGGAGGTGTATGGAGGATGCTGTAACCATGGAAGCATAAAAATTACTGTACTGCTTTCTCAAAGAAAGATTTAAAATCATACATGGAAAAACTCAAATGCATTAAGAAGCATACTCCTCATCCATGGGGGTAGCATCTGAACCAAAAACCTCTTTTGGATGTGATAGATACATCTGAATATCCTAAAAATAACACAAGCTTCAGTCAGTAACAATGCAATTCCAGTACTTCAACATTCAAACAGTAAAATAAAGGAGAGCAAAAAATATATATACTTTAAAACGGAAAAGGAATAGATGTTCAACCTCATCAAAAGTTATAGCAACATAAGGGTTTGTTCCAATAGGAATTTGATCTGTAACACAAAGTTCAAATATTTCAAGACTTTCACCAAATGAACATAAACAAAAAAACAAAAACAAAAAACAAAAAAAAAGTAAGATGAAAATTCCAAAGAGCAAGTCACTTCTACAACCTGTTAGTGTGATGTCTTCCTCACTCCTGAGATGATTATCGTGAGCCCTGAGGAAACAAAACCATTGCATCATACATCCATTTAAAAGCAGAAAAGAAAGATGGACGAAAAGGGCCTTCTGCGAATATTACCCCTCACAGAACAAGTCTGTATTCAAATCCAAAGCATCAAGGTCAAATGTGTCAGGCAAAGTGATGGATTGAACTGGTGCTTGTCTTGCATTCTCTGGCAAATTCAAGTCTATAGAAGCAAAGGCCTTTCTTAGGCTAGTCAAAACAACATTACAGTCCTGGTAAAGATAGTCGACTTTCTTCGAGTATATCCGAACAACACCTACTAGAAGGTGTCCTGACATTCTCAGTGCAATAGGAACATCCGGAAACATGATGCGATCTAATATAAGCATTCATATGAAAATTGTTAGCCAATTGCTTTTTCAACATTCAAGTTTTTATACGATTAAGAGAAAAACTGCGCACAATAGACCCACCGAACAAGAAGAGAGAGCCTAAGAGAAGGAACACAGAATTCTAACAGAAATGAGTATGACAGAAAGATATCCTCAAATTCAAAAGTATGACCAATTAAAATTGTATACACAGCCCACAATAAACACATATCATTCCCAAAATTGATTAAGAAATCAGAAAAGGGGAATGAAACAAAAAAATAACCAACTTTAACCCAAGCAAATCTGAATGGGTATATGATTCTGTTGAGGGCAATCCTTACTGGACTGACCATGTGATCAAAACGAAAAAGGAGTTCAATTCAGCGAAATTTAGAATGGATTGGTTATAATGTATGAGAAAAATTATGAATTCCGTAAATTTAAGATCTAAATTAGCATCTTACAAATCAAAACTTAACAAAAATACCAGATTAAAGAAGAAGAAAAAACAGTGCGACGGTATCACAAAAAAGTCTCAAAATTTAACAGAAGAAAGTAGCTTTGGATTCAGATTTTGAGACACCCAGAACACCCAAAAAAAAAAACCGAACTTTAAGCAAAACAAACAAAAGGGTTGTACGGACCAACGGTGGAGGGGATGTCGGTGGAAGTGTAATGGGACTTCTTTAACCTGCTCTGCAGATGCGCCGCACACCATACGGTTCCCAGTGGGCCCTTCCGAGCCAAGAACGTCTGCGAATAAAACATCCTTCGACCTTCGTCTTCTTCTTCTTCTTTTCTTCTTCTTCTACACTATTTCAATGGCAAAACTTATAAATATATAAATAAGAACAGTGCTTCGTTAGTGTTTCTGTGTGTATAAATATAGTTTATCACAGAGAGAGAGAGAAGACGGAGGTTTTAGGGTTATTGGAGACTGAAGGAGGAAATGGGGCGCGGGAAACGAAAAATGGCGCCCATTTGGAGTGAGTTTTACGGGAATAACCCTTGTGGTTTATAAGAATTACGAATTTACGACTGTTGCCCATTTGGAGTTCTCTTCTTTTTTCCAAACGAAACGACAGATACTTTGGAAGTTTCCACTACTCAAATTTTCAAAAACCAAATCTGCTCACTTTTCAAAAATGAAAAAAAAAGTGGGTAATATCCACCAGAGAATTCAATAAAAAAAATTATATATATCCACCAGAGAAAATTCTCAGGTTTTTCAATTGGTAGTAATTAAAGTCTGAAGATAAAAACTTTGAGCTAAACTATTTTTCTATTTTTTTTAAATCAAAGAAATTTAAGCTAAACTTTTTTTTGTTTCCGTGTGTTTGATTCAGGCCGTAAATCTGTTTTATGATTACATTATTGTCCATGCTTTTCACATTGGGTTTCGGATGGTTTCTCTTGCTATCTCGTACTTTTGTAAATTGTTTCTATTTTACAGTACATTTGCTTCAACAACAACAAAATAATACTAAAACTACTTTAAAATCCTAATTAAAAAAATAGCAGATCAAAACCAACACCTTTTAAAATAAAAGCCAAACCGAAAAAGAAAACGCAAAGTTATCAAATTAGAAGGTCATATTGTAGCTCTCTGTGTTATTCGACTCATGTCATCTTTGAGACATTAATTGCCTAAAGAGATTTCTAGAGGCTCCTAAATCTAATTTTCTTGTCTTTTCAAATTCCTAACTAATATTTCCAACAATAAAAAAAATCCAAACAAATATTTATAATAAAACACACTCATTTCGTTCAAATTCCAAGCAAATACCGTAGCAAGAGATGTAATCATGCAAGAGAATTTTACCCGCAGCAAGCACAATCAGAATGCATTGAACTCTACAAATAATTCCACGAGCCAACAGCGGTCAACTGAAAAACCATTCATATAGCCAATGAGTGTTGGTTGAGTTAGTAAGGAGCATTCTCTTCGCTAGCAAGGCCTAGGTTCGAGGCCCATTATCAACAATTTTTTTTTATGGGTTATATGTAAAAACCAAAAAAGGAGGGGGCAGCCTCCCCTCCCCAACTTTTTTTCACCCAAAAAAAAAAACCCGTTCTTATAATCTAATAAACCAGCTCAAGTTCAACCAAATCTACAACAACGAAGCTTGAGCAAAATTACTTGAACACAAAGGACGCCCGAGTTTAGTTCAAATTCGAGACAATTTCAACCAAACCCAGCTTGAACAAACCAGATTTGTATTACGCTGTTTAAACCCGTATTGGTCAGAGAACCATCACAAGATGCACTAATCATGCCATGTCATTCTCATACGTTTTGATAACTATAAATCCAGACAGCTTCTACCAGGAACGACTAGAAAATATCAAGGTCTTGACAAAATCGTTCATTAAGATCAAAACCAGTAGAAACTAAAAAAAACACTGATTTTTGTTCCACAAATAGCCTATCCTAATTTCTGATACAATAGATACAAGTACAAACTCTCCAAAACCAAGTGTTCTGCCAGCTTTACTATGCCTTGTTTACACGAATTCGTTGCCCTTCAAACAACTGCAAAGAACAGTAATTAATAGAAATAAATTGTCTAACCGTGAAAAACTGGATACCAACTGATCAAAATTGCTAAGGAAACAAATGCTCAAACAGTTCCAATTATTTGCAATACAGGAATAATCAGTTCCAGGAAACTAATGAGGAAAGCAATATCCATCCTAATGAAAACATAATCACCATACTTCATGATTAAATTATTGTTTGTAACATGTGAAAATCAGCAGGATGGAAACCACAAGGAAGTATAAATCATGGATGGTGGGAAAGGGTATTTTGATTCGTGATAGATATCATACAAGAATTAGCAGCAATTTATGCAGACAACAGAAGCAACTAGAGACAAAATACACCATGCACCTGCAAATTTGAAAATTGGCTAGTAATTCTAGCTTTTGCGTCATTGATTTTCAATAATGGTTTATGTTGCCAGTCATATGAAAACTTCCATAAGAACATATAGAAGAAAGAATAGCAGGCAATTTATATGTATGTATAGTTTGATTCCCAGCTTCCTCTAAAATATGGAACAACAGCTAGAAACTTACAGTATTGTTGAAAGATGAGATGGCAGCTTCTACATCCTCCTCCGAGGAGAAAGAAACAAACCCAAAACCACTAGATTTTGAAGTCCCTGGAACCCGGGAAACCTTTGCGCTAAGAACTTTTCCCTTCTCAGAGAAGAGGGTTTTGAGTGTATCCGTAGTTACTTCCTTTCCAAGATTTCCAACATACACTTTATGGGGGCTGTCAATGAATTGAGACTCTTCTGCCTGAAGAAGTGATACGTCCGCTTGTAGCAGGGGTTTCTCAGTTATGTTTACTTTGATTTCACGTCCTCCAATCTCCTGTATTAACAACCAGATGGAATTAATTCGTTTTTGACAATTAATAAAATTTTACTAAACAAATTGAAAAAGTGCCGATAGAGGGCAGAGGGAGTATGCTTTATACTGATGAATTCTTTAACAGTGTTTGCATCAATATAAACGTATGAACCTTGGCAACACTTACAGTTCCATTCAGTTTTTCAACAATGGAATTTGCATCTTCAACAGTCTTTGCTGTAACAAATGCAAATCGGCGACTTCTTCCAGAGTATTTATCAATCATCACCTATGACCAAAAGGAAGGGAGGAAAGTCATCTCTTTTATTTCTTTTCTATGTTATTTATATTACAGTCAACTAAAAAAAACAACATTCTATATATTGAAAGAAAGTCGCCAAATAAATCCTCATTCTCTTGCTCAGCCATACATATCTCCCAACTTGGATTTTACAATAGTAAATTCTTCACATTGATACTTGCACAAGCATTTAAAATACTTCAGCCAATATTTTCTGGTAAAAGCTTACTGGGTTACTAGCAAATCCTCAGTTATCTCAAGTACGTGAAAAGAGTAAATGGTTTGATTGTCAATGACAAATATAATAATAGAAGATCAGGAAAACATCTCCAGAAACAGTAACAAGGTCTTGGCATGCTGCTTTACATCAAGATGAAATTATAAGTAGAACGGCTCAAAAGATATTGTTAAAGCACCAGATTAGGATCATATGTTTTGATAGCTGCATTATCTTCAAGCTTTCAGTGTTGTCATATATTGATATGACTACATGTGAATTATTTGTCATTGAAAGAAATGATCAAAATAACTAAAGATTTGTGACAGGCAAAATCAAATTCATGAGAAGATTTTATGCATATATTAAGGGTATTGCTGGTAATGACCAAGATTGAAGTATTCAAGCTCATGAGGTTAAAAATACGATTCCCAGGATGAAGTTCCAACTTTGCTATTAGTCCACTCTTATTATTTAACATCACGTTTAGAATCTAGGACTGCAACTTTGAATGCAATTGTCAAACCGGACAGACACCAATGCATGTAAGTAAAACCTATTGGCAGCCTCAGGTTCGTATACCAGCTGACGGAGGAGCTCCACCCCACCAACCGTTGTAAACTACTCTTAGTTCAGTTCCAATCAACGAATTACCATGCAACACTGAAGTTCCCTAACACCAATTAAGCTAGGGTGCCCATGATGCTACGAATTAACCCAACCAACCTATTCTTCTCAAGCTAACTAATCCAATACTAATATGAACCCAAACACAAATGTAGTGGCTGCCAAGTATCAAATACTTATTTATCATACCGAGTTCTCAAATCTTCAATAACCCAAAAACACAAAAATGCATGGAAAAACACAAAAACAAGACAGAATAAATAAATAAAATAAAATGAAAAGGAAAAGCCAAAAACCTCAGCCTTCTCTACAGCTCCGTGTTCTTCAACAATTTTGGTAAGCTCAGCATTATCCACAGTCCTGGGAATGTTGCCAATGTAAACTCTCCTGGCCGCTTTAGAAGACGGGTCGGCTGCGACTTCTTCGGCAACAGCAAAGACTCTTTGTGAATGTCGGGGGGTCAGAATCATATAAGAGGAAGTGAGTTTGTGAAAGCCCTGAAATTGGGTTGGTTTGAGGATTTGGAGAGACAGTTTTGGTGCGGCTTTGATGGGTTTTGTGGGATGGTGAAGGAGATTGGGTGGTGACAGTAGGGATGAGATTGTAGCCATTTTTTTTTTCTGGGCTATTGGGTGTGATTATGAACAAGAGGAGAAAAGTGAATGGGGTTTCAGAGCAGAGTGAAAAGAGTGAGGGTGGGAAAAGAGTTCAGACTGAGAAGGCTTCAATTTCATTATCTCATTATCTAGCTGGGATTTTGGTCCAAGGTATCTCACCCGCGGGTGAGATATGATTGAGCTTCTTTTTCTTTTGTAGTAAAAGTAAATTACTTTACTAAAAAAAATATTAAATTACTTTTTTTTTTTTATAAAAAAAGATAGTGAATTGCATTTAAAAAAATATATAAGTAAATTAAACATAATTTTTAATACCACTAAGAGTCTAAACTAGTCCAAATTAATTATAATAAGAAAAAAAATATTCAAATTTGAGTATAGATTCAAAGCCCTAATTAAAACAATAAAAATTAATATTTGTGAGTTTAGTATATTATCGATTCCTCAATAAGAAGTTTAAAAAATAATAATAATAATAGGCCTAGAAATTATAGAGACCTAATTGAAATGGAGGTGGCCAAAATTGTCATTTCATTCCCTGTGAGTAGAGGTGATAGCGAGTACCCATTTTGCAGGTAGGTCTGAGGGTTTTAAGGGTTCGGCCCATATATATACACACCAGTTTCTTACTCAGTGTTTGTGGCTGAGCCTTTCGGAGACGGAGAACCAGTGAGAGACTCTTACAAGGATTTCACGATGGCGCCGAAGCAGAGGACCCCGAAGGTGACCCGAAACCCAGATCTGATTAGAGGGATTGGGAAATACTCGAGGTCGAAGATGTACCACAAGCGAGGGCTTTGGGCTATCAAGGCCAAAAACGGCGGCGCTTTCCCTCGCCACGACAAGAAACCCGCGGCTGACGTCCCTGCTGTGAAGCCGCCTAAGTTTTACCCCGCCGATGATGTCAAGAAACCACTCGTCAACAAGCGCAAGCCCAAACCCACAAAGCTCAGGTGCCTATCTCTCTGTTTTTCTGTATCTATCTCTATGGATTTGTGTGCATTTATGTATTTACCAATGTTTATCAATGGGTTTCTTTGACTGTGTTATGTTATTGGGTTTGGTTTGCTTTTTCTGTAATGTGGTGAAATGGTTTAAATGGATGCCTTAATGTGTATGGATTCTGAGAAAATGTGTTTACCTATGAGCTTATTTTTTCTCTCTGTTTTGTAGATTTGTGAGTGACTACTTTTTTATGTGATTGAGTGTGTGCATTCTATTAAGTTCTGTTTATTGGGATTCCGTCTATGATTTCCAATACCCATGTCAATGATCAAAAAATAAATTGGGAACATATAAAGTGAAGATATGCATTGGACGGTCCCCTTGGTTTGGGATTTGAGAAAGTATTTACTTTGTTATCTGAGTTTTGTTGTTTCCCTTTGGGTGTTTGAGGATATTATCATCTTTCATTTGTTCAATATTGGTTAGGATATTGAGATTAGAAGTTAGATATCTCTTTTTACCAGAAAAGCATAAATTGTGAGATGGGAATGTTTTATTTTCTTTTTCAGTTGCTTACTTTAAAGCGGAAGTAGTTTGTTTATGTTCGAGAAGCAGTTTTTGATCTTCTGTAATCTTTGTATTTTTTTTTTTTGGATCGTTAGTAATTTTTTGGTATTTTCTTTTACTCATATCTTGTAGGGATAGCATTACTCCTGGTACAGTGTTGATCCTTCTTGCTGGGAGGTTCAAGGGGAAGAGGGTTGTGTTTCTGAAGCAGCTCTCATCTGGCTTGCTTTTGGTCACTGGTAAGTTTTTTTTTTCCCCTTAATTAAGTTTTTGTTTTTTTCTTGTATGTTATTGTTGCAAGAACAATGATGAGAAAATGCTCTTTCATCTGTTTCAGTTCTTTCTTATCAAATTTATTAGTGCTTAATGTTTGTGTCAATTGTGCTGCTGGTTGATTTCATATTGAGATGATTATTTGGTTTGATTGAGCACATATGTAATACAAAGAAAAACATGCTTTGATGAAGTGTTGGTCATTCAGTACATGGAACAAGGTCATTGTTTACATGTGTGATAAAAGTGAATAAATTTTGTTAGTGTGTTTGAATGGAAGTTCAATAGAGCCATTTGGCTGTGCACGTCTGTTTTGAAAAGAACCTTTAGGCTGTGCCAGATAATGTGATTTGTAGTTTTGTTGAGCGTTTCCCTTCCCTTTTTTTTTTTTTTTCATATTCGCTCCCTGCGTGCCTTAGATTTCAGATTTGAGTGTTTCTTACTGTCCTTTCTTGTCATTTCAGGACCATTCAAGATTAACGGTGTTCCTCTTAGGCGTGTGAACCAAGCTTACGTGATTGGAACTTCAACCAAGGTTGACGTCTCTGGGGTTAACGTGGATAAGTTTGATGATAAGTATTTTGCAAAGGAAGTCCAGAAGAAGAAAAAGAAGGGTGAAGGCGAGTTCTTTGAAGCAGAGAAAGAGGTTGGGGTTTTTCTTCATTAAAAAAAATCTTTTATCTATTTTCAAGTGTCTACTGTCTATGGCCCTTCTTTGGCCATTGTTTTGTTCTTTTCTTCTAACCTTTGATTTCCTTCGTCAAATTGTAGGAGAAAACTGTACTTCCACAGGGGAAAAAAGATGACCAGAAGGCTGTTGATACACCATTGATTAAATCCATCGAGGGAGTTTCAGATTTGAAGACTTATTTGGCTGCAAGGTTTTCTCTCAAGCAAGGCATGAAGCCTCACGAGCTTGTTTTCTAGATTGAAGAAACTGAAAAGTGTTAGATTTTGCTTTTCTATCCAAAATTGTTCCATTTTTGTTTGAACTTGATCTTAGTGGTTGTACTCTTAAGTTTAATTTGTAATTGACATCTAATCGGATGTTACTTTAGATCATGCATTGTGCGAATGTTTTTTTCCTTTTCTATTTTATTAAAGAAGGTTTGAAACTAGGATCTCTACTCTCTCCATTTCATGCCATGTTTTCTAATATTACAGCCTTAGTTGCGGTCATGTGAGATGATTAACTTGTTGGTTGCTTAGGGTTTAGGATAATATAATTGAAGTATAAAAACAGAATTCTTAGGATAAATGCGTTGAATATGGTTGTATGTGTGAAGAAACCTTACTATTTTTATTGAGTTATAAGGAGTAGTAGCCAACAAATTGAAAACTGACACGAGGAGTATAAAACTCAGCTACAATACAAGAATAATTTACATTGTTCATTGTGTGAGGGGGGAGCCCCTGTTGTTACAAAGGGAATTCAAACGGGGCATTTATTCAAACTCGAACAAGGTTAGATGAAAGCAAGGTTACATGAACGTTACAGTTTCCACAGGACTTGCCACAAATTAGTTTCAGAGTAAGCTGTCGGTCTGAGCAGGCAATCTCCTGAAGAAATTGCTGGGTACAGAAGGCAGCTTGCTTCGGAACCTGGGGTGCCTCAAGTAATACAGCCCTGCAACTAAAGCAACCACTCTAAATGGGGCCACATAAAGAACCACAGATGCACAAAGGCAAAACAGTATGAAAAGGCTGGTTGCTCTTGGGTCTCTCCAGCTCAGTAGAGACTGAAACCTCTCTCCTTGTGTTGCTATGTCACCTACAACTGTCTGTATCCTTCCTGCTACACTTCTGATCCTGTCGTACCTCATTCGAACTATATCGTGGGGTCTAGAGCTTGGAAATGTGTCAAACTCTTCATCAAGCTCATCTGGGTGAACTGTCTCTGCCCATGAAAGCTTGGTATCCATGTGAGGAGGATGTCTGGGCCTGAACCTGTAGTTCCACATTCCAATGAGGAACATGTAGACGAAAAGAGTTGGAAGTATCAACTCTGGGTAGCAAATCAATATCAGAAAGAGAATGTGGACAAGAACTGTGGTGACCCCGTTCTTCCAATTGCATACATCACCAAGCCACCGGCTCATAGAAAACATGGCAGAAAGTAGTGACATAATTCGAAAGAAGTTAGCTTTGCTTCTTCTCATGCTCCACATGTGAGAATCAACATCTAACATGTACTCCACCACTTCTTTCCTAAGAGGTGGCTCAGCTCTGCCAAGTCTCACTGCTACAATATTCATGGCCTGGTATCGTAGGTTATCGACTTGGTTCACTGTGAAAGGATGCAAGTAATGCATTTTTGGCAGCAAGGGGTGCCCATAAACATATATCATGTTAGCAATAGAGAGGGTGGTGAATCGAACTGCTAGTTGGAGCTCCCCCATTTTCTTCACTCCATTAGGCTGTAGAACTAGGAGTGGGTACGAATGTGTGTACATCCGATGAGCTTCAAGTGTTGATAGTCGAATACGTACCTTCCCAATTCGTGAATCTCTTGCTGCACTGCTTGCAGCAGGTGTTTGTTTCTCACCTCCACCTAGGTTGCAGTTATCGAAAACACCCAATGTTATCACGGTGCAGGGGTCGTAAACTTCCCATGTGTACTGCTCATTCCATTTAGGATTGAATGTGTCCAGAATTGTTCTGGTGCGAACCCATTTCTGGCCATACTTGGCTACACAATAAGCATCTGTGCTCCCTCGGCCATCCTTCATCTTCATTGGAAGAAGCCCTTGTGCACTTAGAATGCCCACTTCCAAAATCCCAACAGGCTGCTTCCAAAGCTGCCTTGCTGTTGGCCTTTGATCACTTATATACATGGTTGATTCATCTAGTACATGGTATCCACCTTCAAGACAAACTCTCAGGTGAATTCGACTAGAAAACTTGAGCTCCTTCCTCCTATCAGGCTCCAAGATACCAAAATCATACTTCTCAAGATTGAACCACCGAGAATGAACTGGCCTGTGGTCAAGCCGCTTCTCAAACATGTCAATTGGCATGCTTATTTTCCCCAACACCTCATCTTTCGAAGGGTGGACTCGATCCTCGACTGTAATAACCAGTTGCTCCTCAAAAGGCTCAGCTGCCACAAAGACTAAATCTTCATTCCATAATGGATTAGCAGTCCGACTTGGGCATATCTTGGTCCTGAGCAATTGGTTTCCAACTTGAGCTTTGACAAAGACTTCTGGGAGGCGGCTTCTGTCATTGGGCAGCACATCCTGAGCTTCAATCACATTCACCCTCAGGTACCATAGTTTTGGTGATACATATACCTTTGATCTGATATTAAAAACACCCTCACCATAGACAGCTGCAGCATCTGAATGCCATGCATCTGGAAAGGCTTCATCTGCCTGTGTTCCCATCCAAACTGCAAGCATGATCTCACCCCTAACCTTCCCTTCTCCGCGGCGGTGCTCTAGTCTGTACCACTGAGGAGCCAGTTGGCTGTCTGGTGGAACTCTGGTTGGAACCTCATTCAAGTCAAAAACCACCCTTCCAAGATAATCATCTCTTCCAATCATCTCTTTATCTTTGACAAAAACTTCTACCACTGATGATTGAATTCGATCTTTTGAGAAAGCAAACACCTGGTTCCACTCTGGATTCATTTTCCTCTCAAAATGTCTTGTTCTTCCCTTATAGTTTCCCAGCTTTACTTCCACGTAAGGATCACAGCTTCCAGTAATGGAGCTGGGAGGGAGGTCTTTGGCTTTCACAACGCGAACAAAAAGATAAAACATTTGTTCAACAAGGTCATAAGTGCTTGTAAATCTCTCACTACTCATCCATCCTCTTCCTCCATGTGCTCCCCCATTTGGCCATCTCTCACCAAGCTGTGGGTTGGTGTCTTTCAGTACATAGTCATCTTGATGGTTATGATGGGCTTCCGGTTGAGCTGGCCGCATGGTTAATGGGAAACCTTGATGTTGTATTTCTACTGATTTGACTGGTTGCTGCAGAACTTGATGCTTGTGTATGTGGTGCGCTGTTTCAGCTTTTACTTCAACTGGCTCTTTGATCTCCGCCTTTGGATCTTGTGCAGGATCACTAATGCTAGACCCGGCTGCTGCAGCAGAAGAATTTTTTTCAATCAAAGCAACTGCAGCAACTTTTTTGTTGAATTCTGCTGTGATAACTGTAGTGTTATCTAGTACAGGGACTTTTTCTTTGGGAATAGCAGCCAATACTTTGCTATTAGTTCTTGTGCTTTCTGTATTTGGAGGAGCAGAGGGACTAGAAGTTGGGTGTTCTGGTGGTTGTTGAGAATTAGAAGGAGAGTCTTCTAGTAGTTGTGGTGGAGAATATGGAGGAGATTTTGGTTCAGGTTCTAGTGAAGTATATACTTTTAAACCAATCTCACCCTTGACGGATGAGAAAAACCACTTCTTTTCTAACTGGAATCTTTGATAAGCTTTCTCACTTTTCGTGACAATATTTGAGCAAGGAATTCTTACTCTTCCAAGGAAGTTTCGGCCAGGAGTAGGTGATCTCCTCGCATGGTAGACAGAGGCTTCAATGGTTTGGTGATGGAAGTTTCGTGTTCGGTCGATATCAAAGAAAAGTTTGTGGTTCCAAATGGGGTTGAGGTTCTTTAAAACAGTTTTGGTTCGGCTAAGCTTGTTTACAAAATCAACTTCTACAAATGGACTAGCAGACCCTTCACCGTCTTTGGGCATAAGATCATGAGCATCTACCACTTCTACTACCAGCTTCATTCTCCTTTTGCTTACTTGGCTGCCGTTAGAATCTAGAGGAAGCGACACCCCTCAAGCAATCTGAAATAAGCTTCAGAAGCAAAGAAGTTTTATCTAGGAAGGAACAAAATTAAAAAGACAAAAAAAAAGGAATGTTCGGGTTCTTTCTCTTGCACTGTGGTACTATGCTATTTTGGTGAAGCAAAGAATGTTTTGATGAAGAAGCTGCCATGCCTGTCAGTTTTGTTATAAATCGAAAGATAGCTGGAAAAAAATGGAGGGAAGCCTTAAACTTTTTATAAAGTGTGGGAAAGTCTGTCATTCATATAATTCTCAAAGAAGGCAATATTATCTCATTAATTTTGTCCCAAATGCTTCAAGCAAAATTTGTTTTATTTTATGTTACTTCTGCATTGCTTGGGAATCATCTCAATTCTGTTTCTTTTTTGTTTGCTGAGGTAAGAGCCTCTTAACATGATGAAGAATTAAAGCTAACTTTTGTGTTTTTTATATACAAAACGAATAAAATGTTCTCGAGGCCTCTGTAAGAAACTTACATGGCTAGCTTTTCTTTGGCATGAAGAATCAAATCTCAGAGATCCTTTTCTTCTTATGATCAAGGGTATAACTGTCATCTGATTAAAAATTTATTCACTTGAATCTGTGTGTGTTGAAGGGACATCCCTTTCTTGGCTAGGCAGCAATCTGAATGTCATGAAGTGTAAAGTAAAAAAAGTTAGGAAAAGAAAGGGCTATGAAAGGCATAGTTGGAGCCTAAGAAAGAAAGAAAAAGCAAAAATCTGAAGCTGCATGGTTTATGAGTTGTGATCAAAGATGCTTTGCTTTCTGCTTTCTACTCTCTCTTACCTTCAACTTATTTATTATTGTTGCCTCCCTCATTTTGATTCTGTCAAAGTTTTGGTTTGTCATTATTATTTTTTCTTTTCTACTTTAACCATTGCATTGTTAGGAAGACCATGTGATTCATTGCTTGACTTCATTATGTTTTTGAATATTTGAGTGTTGTTGGATCAATCGTTGTTCTTCTCATGTTCTGTTATGAATGCAGTGATGTGTCTGTCAGTGGTTTTGCCATATCTGACTGTTTGAACTTTCGAACATCATATTAACAAAAGGACTCATATTTTGAACTTGTGCTCGTATCGTTCATGAAAATATTTTATTTAATTGAGCCAATGATGGGGTGGAACATGAGGCAGATACCTTCGAAGGATTAATATTAATTACATACTTACTGAATCACACGTTCTCCAAAAACATTAACTTGACCAACAATTCAAATTTGTTTTATCCACAAATTTCCAGTGGCTAACGTATACAAATACTTAATGCAATTCCTGAGCGAGAAGGTGAGGAGAATTGGTTCGTTGTGTCGGGTTTATTTTGGGATAAGAGCAAGGATAAGTAACAGAAAACTCTTTGTGAATTCCATGTATATTATTATTCTTTCAAGACTCAAGAAAAAAGGTCCCTTCTTACAAGCATGGTGGATTCTATTTATAGGGGGTTTAAACAAGATAATTTACGAGCCGGTCACTTCGGCTCGGAGCCTAGCCGTTTGTGTCACACCAAGTTGTCAGGTGGCGGACGGTCGGGGTTCATGATTCATCCACGTCCTCATACACGTCTTCATTAGGGGGTGGGTGCGAACAGAGTAGCCTGCTGCACGACCATAGTCCCATTTGGTCAGGCAGTGGGTTAGGTAGTTCACACAAAGCTTTTGAGAGGACATGGGCACTCTTTTTGAGGTGGGGCGAACTTCTTGTCAGGAGAGGTCTTGTCGTCGACATGACTAATTCGTATCCTTTCGAATGTCCCCAAGGTAGCTCCAAGGCCGAGGTGGAGGATGGTTTGGTCATTTTTCCCCAAGTGGTATGTAGAGTCTCCCCAAGGTATCTCCGAGGCCAAGATGGAGGATGGTTTGGTTGTTTTCCGCCAAGTGGTACGCAAGGCCCACGTGTTCTATTTTCATTGGGCAAACGAGCTCGATATATACCAAGCTTCAACAAAATTCATCTCACAAAATTGTGTTGTGAATCTTACAATAGATCAACCTTTCTCTATGTATTTTTTCCCCTTTTTCTTAGAATAAAATACAATAAAGTAGTGAGGGATTTTTAACTCAAGTAGTTGAGATTGTTTCTGAAAATGCTACAAGCACTTTCTGATAACGAAAAACATTTTCGGATAGTGTAATTCTAGGTCACAAAAGAGCTTTCTACTAGATGTTTCTTCAAGAATCAATAAATTCTGCACTTATAAAAAGGTCTATAAGAGCTTAAGTGCTTCCCACAGAAGCATTACCAAATGGACGAAGCTACCCATGCATCGAAGTCCTCTCTTCCAACTCCTTTCTTTCCAATATGGCTTGGATAAGAAATAAATAACAAATAAGAAATAAGAAATAAGAGAGCCAAGTCAAGGCACAACCTAGTTTCCTGTCATGGGTCATAGGCCAAATATAGCCCTAAAATAATGCAAAAATCAATCTTCAGCCATAGGCTAACAATTTTTTTGGCCACATTTGGCTCTTGGGCCTAGGCCAAATTTTTTTGTGGGCCAAGCACATGTGCTTTCTAAGAGGGGAAAGTATCACGCGTGGGCAAGAGCACGAAACATCTCGTGCAATTGCAGATCTAACAGCCAATATTAAAGGCTCATTGACGTCATCAATAAAGTCTGCTAGCCGTTAGGTTTTTATTTTTTATTTTTAATAACCTTTTTAAATGTTTTTAAATTCATTTTGTTTTAAATATATATATATATAATTGTTTTTTATCATTGGAGGTTAGAACCATTGATTGACAAGTTATTTTTTTTTATTTATTTAAAACCGTTTTTAAATGTTTGAAATTCATTTTGTTTAAAAATATACTAGCCTCTCCGCACGCGCTTTCGCGCCTGCGAGAGGCATTTTTGAAGAAAATTTTAAATTTATTTTAGAATTAAAAAAGATAATGGGTAGTTGTGTTCCATAAAAATAGGATCCATTATCTGATTTTTCTTTTAATTGTAATTTTTTTAAATACGAAAAAGTATGAATTTACCATATTATCCTCATTTAATTAATAATTTCAATTCTTGATGTTTGCATTAACCAAGGGCATTTTTTGGTATTTTGAATGTTTCACCATTCTCTGCCTTTTGCTTTATATTTAAAAATATATATAAATTAAAAAATATTGTCTCTAAATCGTAGTTTAATTAAATTAAACAATACATAGTTATGAAACATATGAGTGTTGTACTATAATTTTTCTCAAAATAATAAAATATGAAGAGTCCTAAAATATAGCCATGCATGGTTGGAGATCGAAAAATTTAACCATGAATTATTTTTTTTAAATTAATATTTAGAGGGCTAAATTTTCAGCCTCGACTACATTCAGTGTTACCGGCAGTTGGAAAACTACAGCCTGGCCACATGTCCTCAAACTGCAAGTAGCCAACGGTCTCTACCACACACGCACGCATTCACTAAAATTAGATCCTTAACACACGCTAATTATAATTATCTCTTTTTGATAATTTATTTGCAAAACAATAGAAAAAGTGTCTCCCACAAGATTGGGCCAGGGCCCTTCTCTCTCTCTCTCGCTTCCATCAACTACTACTAGAACCTTCGATCACTGTCTCAAAGACTCCAAATTTAGGGTTTCTCGAGGGTTTATCACAGCGCCAAAAACCCTAGAAAAGCCCTACTCCACGAAAGACTTGATCTTTTTGGGTGGTTCGTCCAGCTTTCCCAAATGGTTCGCTCCAATGGCGTCAGGCTTGCCCACTGGCTCGCTCGTCGCTCTTTTGCCTCCAACCCCATCCACAACCCTACATCCTCCGTATGGTTCCTCATTATTTCTCCTTTCTTCGATATTAATTATACTAATTATTGTCATTTCCTATTATTTTTGTTTTAATTTACTGTGAATTTCTTTTCGCTCTTTAACTTTGAATAATGTTTGATTTGCTGCCAGGCATGCGGGAGGATGCTTGGAGGCGGTTATAGGACATTCAAGACTGGGGTTTGCAACAATTCTGGGGTTTTAGGAAATTATACTACTACTAATAATGGTAGGTCAAACACCCACTTTTCGTTTTTTGAATTCTACTGAGCATTAAATTTCTTATTCCCCCCCTTTAATGGATTCTTTTGTTTTTGTTTCCTTTTCTCTTCCCCCTCCCCCCTCCTTTTTTTGCAGTTTGTAGAAAAAGTTGGTTGCTTGGAGCTCTGAATACCAATTGGTTCGCTGCAAGATCAATTCATGGAACTGGTACCAGACACATACATATGTTTTCATTTTCTTTATTTGTTCAAGTGTATACAAATATATTCTTGTTTATGCAATTGTGCACGTCAATTATTTGGGATAATTTACTCATTCAAATCCTGTCTGATTTTGACATACCATGAAACTGTGTCTTTAGTTTAAGTTGAAAAACTACGTATTATGAATTTTTTTTGGTATAAATGTTATGTGGAAAAGAACTGGAGCTCAAGGATTTCTATACTTTATTGGGCACTTTCTTGCAATATCATGCCATTATTTGTTCATTTTGATACTAAGAACATAAGTGAGCATGTGGAATTTAATTATGGGGCTTGTCCTGCCTTTTATGCGCCAGCATCTATGTCCACAAGAGATTACTATGATACACTGGGTGTAAGCAAGAATGCAAATGCATCAGAAATAAAGAAAGCTTATTATGGGGTAGGTTTTCTTTGCTTCACTTCCCTTTTTCTTAATGTACATATTTAAATACTTACTCAAGTCTTATAGCATGGATAAATGTGTGAAATCTACAACATACCTTGGACATGCAGTTAAGATTTTGGGATGCGATTCTTATTTTTTACTGTAATGGATATAAAACTATAATTCTAAAATGGTTACAACATTTTAAGTGGTTTTCCAGAATTCTTAGAAAGTTTCTATAATGTTAGTTCGGCTGTTGGAAGAATAAGAAGTGTATAATGATAAGGCATAATGTCAGTACCTATTCTAGTTAGTCAGTGGAAGTTTAGTCGTTTTTCCAGCTGTACTCATTGTTTGTTGTAATCCGAATGTGTATTCTACTTCCCCGGTTCAAGTTTTTTCTGCTCTGAATCATGCTAACTTTGATCCATCATCTCCTCTATTTATTTTGCAGCTAGCAAAGAAGCTCCATCCAGACACAAATAAAGATGATCCTGATGCAGAAAAGAAGTTTCAAGAAGTTCAAAAGGCCTATGAGGTTATTTTTTCTATTCCCGAAGTTCTTGACTATTACTATTAACATACTAAAAAGCAACTTTGTCAATTTTTGTTGTAGGTTTTGAAAGATGAGGAAAAGCGTCAACAATATGATGAGGTTTCACTTCTGATCTTTATCTTTATGCCTTATACCTTTGATTATTAAACAATTAACTGCCGAATACCTCCCTGATGAGATGCTTCTTGCTGAGTAGGATGTGGAATAGGTCCTTGATATTTTGCTCGTAACACCTTGTATTTAATGCTTTTGTAAGTATTACATGACACTACATTGGATGGGGGTAAAATTTGCTTTGGTCAAACAGTTTTGCATCCATGTTGATATTTCTTGTGGTGCTAAGATATAGAAGTTTCAAGTTCTGTTTTGGTCTCTCACTTCTTCTTTTAAAATAATTTTTAATATGTGGTTGGCAGCAACACTGCTTTTTATTTATTTTTAATTGGCTTTTGAAAATTGTGATTAGCTGGACTTAGCGGAACCAGTTGGGGCTTCTTTAGGGTTTATACTAATTTTGACTAATTCATTTGGTTTTGTTCTTCGGATCCTTATGTGTATTAAAATGATGACAAATCATTCAAATATTTTTTTTAAAGTGATATAAGAGAATTGTAGGATTCAAATTCTACCCAATTTATAATCCAGATGGAGATTTCCACTATGTTTCTGTTACAACTTGGATAGTTTGGGTTCCTTGGGATCAGAATATTATAAGATATAGTAATTTAGTTTGGCATTCTGACAATTTTGATTTTCGAGTGGTCAACAAGGGAATTGCGTGGTCATTTTATTGTCATTACTCATGGGCATTTTACTTTCTTTTAATTTTCTTATCTGGCACAAATTGAACTAAGTTATGCAATTCCCACTTTTTTCCCTTACTATGTTATTTTCAACTCCATTCATATTTAGAGTTTCCCAAGGTTTTAACATATGTTTACCTTTGAAGTCCACATCGGTGCCCATAATCCCATTCCTTATCTTCATAGACTTGAAAGGTCCTTATATTTTGTTAATTTATAATAGCAAACAATAACAATTACACAGCAAGTCCAACAAAATGTTTGCTTCTTACCGCGCCGCCCCCCCCCCCAAAAAAAAAAATTCAGAGAGCTTCTCAATAAACATAGAAGACCTCTTATAGCCTAGAAAATCGAAATTGATTGTAGTTCTGCATGTTTCACATTGATAAGAAACTACTAAGATGATTTGGTGGAAAATTTTCATTTTCAAGGTGAGAGGCATTTTATAAACGATAATACTTTAAGTATTTAGAAATCCATGTGATGGCAAGTAAACCTTTTAGCTTCATGATCATCTCAACTGAAGGACTCCTGTTGTACTATGGTTTTATGTGTTCCTTGTCTAATTCACTTTTGTTGATTTATGCCTGCACTGATGTCATTAAGTACACTTTTGCAGGTTGGCCATGCTGCATTTGAAGATCAAGGCAATGGCTTTCCCAATGATTTCAGGAATCCATTTAAAGATATCTTTGATGATAATGTAATGACTTTATCCTTACAGTAAGGTTTGTTTGATTGTTGATATATTTTATCATTGGGAGTTTTGAAATTTTTTATCAAAATTTTGGTAAACTAAAACAGTGTCATTTAGAAAAAATTTGGTGTTGCATGCAGTCTAACTGTTATGCAACTTCATCCATGAAGAAAACTTAACATGGCATTTTTTTGTGGCTAGTGAATATATTATGTATATTCTAGCTGTTGTAATTTGTGAACTTACAAAAAATTTCAAGGATGTGTAAGGAGCCTCTTCCATCACATAATCTTTTTCATCTTGAAGTGGATGTGGCACTATATATCATTATATTTGGATACACTCCAATCTCAAGCTTAGTTCTTAGTTTAACTTGGAAAATGGTTATGCCACTCACACAACATCTTGATAGCCCCAGCCCTGGTGGAAACATGTTATGTTTAGTTTGTTTTATTTCACAAATTTGAAGTTTTTATCTATTTAAGCAGTATGTTCCTGCTTCATGGCTCTTTCTTATTTTTCTTTCTCTTTCTTTCTATTATTTGTAACTGGTTTTGTTAAGGTCGGTGCTACTGCAATTTAGTATGTGATGTGGGGTTGTTGGTTTCTTACTGATGAACTTTCAAACTTCATGATCACAGAAATCATATCATACTTTCTACAACAAAATGAAGTACCATCTATGTTTCCTAATTATTTGCTCTTGCCTTTTTTTGGATGTTATATTCACTTTGGATTATATGTGCATGTTATTGGCGGGGTGCTGTTTCCGATGGAGATTAGATCTTCAACATTTTTCGTCAGAATTTTGGTGGTCAAGATATCAAGGTTTTATCCCTCTTCATTTTTATTGTTGATCTGTGTATGTGCTTTAGAATCTGCCTCATGACCTGGATTTCTTTTCATAAAATACGCAGGTTTCTTTGGAACTTTCCTTTATGGAAGCTGTTCAGGGATGTTCTAAAACTGTGACATTTCCAGCTGCAGTGGCCTGTGAAGATTGCGGTATGCTGATTCTGCTCATTAGTATTTGAATGAAACTCTCTTATCTGATTTCTTGTGCCTTTGGATCTTTGCAGGTGGAAGTGGTGTTCCTCCTGGCACCAGACCTGAATCATGTAAGCGCTGTAAAGGGTCTGGCATGGTCAGTTTTTCTAAGAACAGAAATCTTATCATTTATTTGATCATTAAGAATATCACATCATCTGCTCTTGTTAACCATTGATTTTCTGCATATCCAGACTTACATGCAAACTGGCCCATTTAGGATGCAGACAACTTGTACTCACTGTGGCGGAACTGGTAAAACTTTCCCGGTATGGTTCACATCTTATCTATAATAACTCATTTTCACTACTCAACAAACAAGTTTAATTGTCTATTTTTATTCTCCAGACATGTCGTGTCATCATTTTTTAAGTTTAGTCTTTGTTTGCTGCCTAGTGTCCCAACGTTGTTACTTCATACTTGCTTTATTGTTGCTTTTGTTGGCCAGCTGTTGTTAGATATTTGCTTACGTACTGGAATGGTTCTCTGTGTGTGTGTGTGGGCTGGTTTGTTCTCACTTTCTCATGAAGCACGTATTTTGTTCAATAAAGAAGTGGGGGAAGTGAAACAAACATGAAAATCAACATGGGAAGATTTCCTATGTGTGAATAATAGTGTGCTTGAAATTGAGTTTCATGAATACTTATAGATGAGTTCCTGTACTTTTTTGCCAAATGTAATTTTAATGTGTTCCTATAGATACATGTAATGCACTTAGGCACTTTTGTGCATAGGTTTGTATCCGAATATCAATGAGATTTACTTTGTTAAGAATTGAGTTTTGAAACCCTTCCTTTCTTTATAGATCTACTTGGGTAATGTTAAATGGTTATGCTCCGATTTGATGTTGTATTCCTATTGTGTATTAGTTCTAAATGTTTACTGTATAACGCTTTAAATGTTATGAGTTATAATGAAATACATCACTTTTTGGTTTCAGACACTTTGCAAATCATGCAATGGGAAACGAGTCACAACTGGAATGAAGTCAGTCAAGTTAGATATCATGCCAGGTATTTCCAATAGTTTTGAGGCATTGGGGTTGCTTCCAAATGGATAATTGTGGTTTTTCTGTTGCCAAGGATCATTATTTTTGCTGAATCGTTATATACACACACACACACACATATATAGAGTGGGGTTGCCTCTCGTAAAAGGAATTATTTGTCATTTTGTTAAAATAATCATGAATCATAATTTGCAACAAAGAAGTCGAACTACAAATCTTGGAACTATATTTGCTTGTTTCTGTAATGGTGGGTGTAATGACTTTATTTCCATTTACAGGTGTAGATGACAATGAAACTATAAGGGTGTTTAGCAGTGGTGGGGCTGATCCTGATGGAAATCAACCTGGTGATCTTTATGTTACCGTTAAGGTGACCTGCATAAGTTCTAATCGCTGTTGACATCCTTGCTTTCTTTCTCATTATTGGTACTGTAGTATGTATAATCCTTTTGTCTTATAAATGTACATCTTAATTCTGTTTGCAGGTTAGGGAAGACCCAGTTTTCCGTAGGGAAGGTGCCGACATTCATGTAGATGCTGTTCTGAGTATCACTCAGGTACTGCTTAAATCTTTTAGTGCTCAAGAGTGTTGTTTATATGCTTTAATGCAAGAAAATCTTGAAGAGTGAGTATTATGAGATGGAGAAATAGAATGATTTATTTTTGCTTCGGCAGTATCTAATCTAATTACCTCGAGGTCAACAAGCAGCTAAATTATGAAAGTTCTGTTGTTCAGTTTCTATGATTATTGGGTTGTTGATAGATTCTTGAGAGTTATAATGTTTCTAGGCAGACTAAAGGATCTTAAATGATGGTTTTGGGGAGTTCCCTACTGTGCTGTTTCTTTCTTGTAACTTGGGATTTCCCATCTTTCTTGTACTGAGAAATATTCATTTATTCGTATATAGAGGTTTAATAAATGTTTTTTTTTTTTGCAGGCAATTCTGGGAGGAACTATTCAGGTCCCAACTCTCACTGGAGATGTTGTATTGAAGGTTTGTTTTGGAACTCATGCATGATCACCAACATGCTCTGAACTGAAAAGGACAGATAAATTTGATTTTCTGTAGAGGTTATTGTTGTTATAATACTCAATGTGGCAATATTTTAAGTTGCTTTCTAATTTGCAGGTCCGTGCTGGCACCCAACCTGGTCAGAAGGTAGTCCTAAAGAAGAAAGGTCAGGAAATTGGATTCATGCTTTTTGCTAATTATATTGATAGTTTCTAGCACTGATAAGAATTTTGAGTTTACCCACTGCATCTCCTGGATAGGCTCTAGTTTCCTCTGCATGTCCATTTTACTTTGCAGTTTAGTTCGGTTGAATATACAATTTATCAATCTCCACTTCATGTGAATAAAACAAGGTCGGTTCTCACTTTTCTTCCTGGTGATTGATAACAGGGATCAAGACAAGGAACTCTTATTCGTTTGGTGATCAATATGTGCACTTCAATGTCAGCATCCCAGCGTAAGTTCTCCTGGCTTCAAACAATTTTGTTAGTATAGCTTGTTAATATGGTAACCTCTGTTTTGACCAAAAGGACTTTCAGTCAGTGTTCTATCTAAGTAACTCGGAACTTGATACGTAATTGTATTGCAGGAATCTGACACAAAGACAACGAGAATTAATTGAAGAGTTTGCCAAAGAAGAGCAGGGGGAATATGGTAAGCGTGCCGCTGCCGGAGCATCGTGATAATATGGGCTGGAGAGGTTTCTTTGTTTGTTAAGATATTTTCTAGTCTTGCATAGCTGGAAGGAGAAGGAATGAGAGGAAGAAGTAGGCATAGCAAAAGGATCCACCCATTCTGGAAGCGGAGTTATTTTAGGTTCCAAATTCCAATTGAGCAGTTCTATTTGTAAGGTTGTGTAATAATTTTTTTTATAATTCCAAGTCATAATCCGTACTTGTCATTTAGGCGGGGTGATCTGTGATCATCATGCAGTAATTTTGTGACAATGTACATATTGACTTATAATCTTATAATCATAATGGACTTGTTCATGTCCATAATTATTTTTGCCACAAATATATTGAACACAGATTGAAATGTTTTATTTTGGAACTGAATCTGAACTGCCATGTAAATTAACTGCATTATCTCTTTTAGAAGTAGGCAGTCGATGCTTACAGTTGACTGATTGGCATCCGAAAAACTCCCTACCATTTTTTCTCCAGATTGTATAGGTAAAAGGATGCACTTTTACCGGGGAAGCAATAACAGTACAAGAACATCTTACATAAAAATGGGCTTGTTCCACGTAACTCGTGTTGATAAGCTACTTTGTAGCGTAACATAGGGCTCCTCTTCAATAAGCTACTTTGTAGCGTAACATAGGGCTCCTCTTCAAGTCCTTTTCATTTTTCGCCTTCCACCTGAATAGGCCGGCATGAGGCCGGCCTCGGGTCCAAAAAGAGGGGCAATGTCCTGTCTTCGTTTCACGGAATAAGTAAATAACGTTAAAAGTAGTGGTATTTCAATTTCACTGAAGCTCCCACTTAGGCTACACCTAGGTGAGTGGTTTTCTTTTTTAGATTTATGTGGGCTTTAAATTTGAGGATATTTTTGTCTATTTAGGTGAATTTTTGCTATATTTGAAATATTTTACAAGAGCTGACATTTTTAAAATTACAGGTCAAGTTTTGGCTATTTTTGACAAATTCTCCTTTAATTGTAATCGGAGCAAAGCTCGAGTTACAGCATATGAAACACACCATTTGCATTAAGCCTTTGATTAGCATTTGACAAATTCAATTTATTTCTTTCTTCAATCAGGAAAACAATGATCGCAGTATTACATGTACCTTGAAAGGAAACATTTATGTTGAAACTCCTTTTGGATGATTCTTAAAATTTGGCTAAATATAGAAACAAAAAAACAGAATTTTTCCATCCGTCAGTACTACATATGGGGCCTATTTGCTCCGGAAATTGCTCTTTTGCTGCCTGAATCTATCTGCAAGCCTGATTATTATACTAAAAAATTACAGAGAACATCCACGGATTTCATACAGTTTTCTATCTGCAAGCCTCAAAGAGTTCCCTACCTTCCAAAAGTTCAGTGGACTCGGTTCTCATCCTTAAAACCAATAGAAAAAATTCTTCCCTCAAAATAGCCAAACCTCACAAAGAAACCCACCTTGTCAGCTAATAAAATCTGACTTAAATCTCAAGATGCAACTTTGGTTTTTGATTTCGGTTTCTTGGCATCCAATGCTCCTAAGCCTTTGCCCAATCCAACTGGAGCCTGACCTTCCTGGTCAGTTGTTGATTGATCTTTTTTGGCATCCGCCGGACCATTTACAGGATGACCGTTGGCTTCCTTTACTCCATCAGTTTCTCCATTTTCTACTGCATCTGGGGTTGCACCTGAATTGATGATATTGAGAAGCTGGGTAAGTGGAGGCAAAGCTTGGACTGGAACACCATGTGGACGTATTAGGAGGCCCCTTGCTGCTGCCTTCCTCCTAACTTCAGCTGCTGCACGAGCAGCCCTCTCATCAACTCCCCTACCGCGTGGAAGAGTTTCACCAATTATTGCGGCATTAAGAGATTTGTTGACGGAAGGGTTAGAACTCCCAGACCCACCGGCTATGGCAGCAGATTGGAATGCCTGCATCAAGTCAGGATGGGCCTGACATGCAAAGTTAACTATTAACTGGAAATCAAGGTTCTTGGTGTAAATTATACCACGAGATACGAAAGAGACCGAAGGATTAGTATCCTAGCAACATTTACAAAATGCTCTCCAAATAAGTTACAGTTATCTCCTTTTCTTTTCCGATAAAAGATTCCAAAAACACATCAGAATATCTAGTGTGCAGAAAGCACACGAAAACTAGGCTTCTGAGCCTTTCATGGAAAATTAGAAATGAAGAGGACGCAGAATAGGAATAGGCGACAATAAGAATATGACTTGGGAAGATATTTAAAAAACTAACCACAAATTATTCTTCAATTCAACAAGACTTTGAACTTATTAGCAAAAAGGAGCATCCAAAGTACCTTCAAGATGTCGATTGCCTTTTGAGCTGAAGCAGCATTCAAAGCTTGACCTTTTTGCTTTTGTGCATTCATCTTTCAAACATGAGAAAAAAGTTAATCAGAACCAAATAGTAATTAAGTATATGCAACCAACCTGCAGTATGATTTTACCATGCAAGGTACAAATACCTGTAGCTCACGCATCTTAAATGTCTTCATCCAGTTTTGAGAGTCACGTGTTCTTGAATCCTCCTCGCCCAATTGTTTCACAAGTATATCGTAGGTTTTCTTCTCATGCTGCAACACCAAGTGTCATATGGAACAGTGAAATCGTTTTCTATTAAGTGAAAATCACATTAGAAGGCAAAATGTCATTATTATTCTTCCACTTATTCAATGACATCTAAATTAAACACTACTTTTAATATTGTTCTTTCGTTTTTCACTCATTTTATTTCTTCTATGTATTAGAATGCTATATGAAGGAAAAACATATTTTTGACAACAGCAAAAAAGTATTGAAAGAAAAAACTCGTCCTCTACAGAGCCACAGTAATATTCAATTTTCTTTCTATGTTTTCCATGCCTGTATACATAAATACACATAATCACACGTATGCGATAACACATGCAAACATGGAAGCAGAGATCAAGAAATCAAGATATCACTTTTTGGGGGGGGGCGCTGTCAATTTGTGGAATTTGGATGGCCTTTAGTTTTGTATTTTCTATTTACAAGAGGGACATACCTGGTGAGAGAGTTTGAAGGCACCCATACAATTAAATGCAATAGCAAGTGCATGATAGCATACAGCAGTCTGGATATGTTCCTCCCCTAGAAGTCTCTCATTCTTTTTCAAAGCCTCTTGCAAATATCGAAGGGCAGTGTCCATCTTCCCAAGATCCTGGTACATCATAGCGACATTAATGAAGGTTGCAGCAACATCAGGGTGATCTGGGCCAGATGACAAACTTAGCAGGAGCAATGCCCTGGACATGTGTCGTAATGCAAGCTCTGTCTGATTAAGTCCGTGATAGAAAAGAGCCATATTTCCATAGCTGCCATAGCAAAGTTGCAAATGAAGGAGCCCAAAATCAAATCCAGAAAAAGATAGAGAGAGAGAGAGAGAGAGAGAGAGAGAGAGAGAGAATAAAATCAATCATTACAGGCAAGTGTTTGAACACTATTAACAAAAATAAAAATAAAAAACTAACTAATTCATATAAGAATTTCAAACTGATACACTACATCCACTTTCAGTTCATGGCGTCCAAGTAGATAATATTTCTTTTTATTAATATTAATTAACTAAACGTTTCTTCCTTAATTTCATTCATTTCTAGATTATTAGTGAGTTAGCATGTAGGATGGGTACTTTTCCTACCTCACTGTAACTCAAAATATCAGAAGACAGGAGAAGGAAGGGGGGTTGAGGGGGCACAGAAACGAACATTAGCAGAAATAATCCAATAAATGTCACACAGTTAACGTCAGTATTGGGCAATCTCGCCAAGACTCCAATATTTACCCCAGCATTGATAGAAAATATATCTTTTAAAAAAGGAAATGTGACAATTTGCATTGTAATCCTCAAGAGAGCACCCAAATATCACAGAATTTTAACAATAGTTAACAGTTTCAGTTTATGTTATATAATCGTATAGTACGAGACTAACACAGGAAATTCAATTCAGAATAAGTATTCAACAACCATCTCAGTTAATGAAACAAAAATAAACACAAGAACCCAATACCTGTGAGCAGTGTCAGGGTGGTCTAAACCCAGGCAACGCTCGTTTATAATTAGTTCCTTGTGTTGTTGCATTATGGCTCCCGCCATATCTCCTGCATGATATAGGACCATGGCAAGATACCTGAAATTAAGTATAGCAACAACATCAGCTTAGATGTAATGTGCATCATGAAATAACTAATTAAAATTAGAAACAAATCTGTCGAACAGTTTCAGGAGGCGATGCATACCGACAGCAGTTTGCAACCTCCCGATGCATTGGACCAGTAACCTGCAATCACAAAAAAGAGAGGATATAATAGTACTAGACACGCACATTTCATGGTAAATTTAAGATAACCCAAATAATATTATTCACCTGCTGAAGTATCGAAAATGCTTCAGAAAATAATGTGTAGGCTTCGCTCAGCATTCCCTGAAATAAAAAGTGCAAGATAAGTGACAAACCACATTATTATTTGAACATGATGTCAATCACAACGAACTGATACTAGTTGCAACTTGTGCATGTCCTAATGTCCTCATATCCCATCATGATTTTGTTCTATATCCGTCGCTTCTTTTGAGGAAAACCAGTTCTGAGCTTTGTTGCGAGCATCACACTATCATGTGAGTTCAGAGATACTCCATTCTTATGCTTCATGCAGACAGGGGAAGACTGTTTATTGAGATTTTTCTGTTGTGTTAGTTTATGTTAGGTGTGCAGTTGAGTTTTACTATCCAGTGGTGAACTGCCTCGACCACTACAGCACAATACTGTTGCACTTGGTTTTGATCTAATTGTTATACCGTAGCTAAAGTTTATGTTTCTTATCATATATATACAAAGCTTGAGAACCAGGATCCCCTGGCATTTTCTGCCGCAATTCCATTTTTGCAACTTTCACCATTTCCGCAGTTTTACCTGATAAGTTTGATGCCCTTAATGAAAGGGGTCCCTTTTTGATGAGAATTGCAAAGGACAGTTCTTAAATGGGGATCTGAATATTAGACAACTGAACTACAGTGCCTTGTGGCCTCAACAAAGCCATCCCTCGGTTCTTATCAAAGGGATCCCTCTTAAGAAGGGGACTCATATATAACAAACTCATAATGGGATATTAGGACATGTGCAAAGTTTCAGATTTCGAGCAGATTTTCGCCAAACCTATATAAATTCTTCCAGTGAACAATCCCAAATTAACTATAATAAATATAAAAAAACCACACCTTAAAGTTGAATGCTTCTTTAAATTTCAGATTATTGCAGAACTAAAACATGTTTGGTTCCATGGTAAATGCAGCATCTCTATATTCTAATACAACAATTATTGGTCATCATCAGATTCATGGTAAATGTATCCCAGAACTAAAAGATATAAAAATATACACCCTGACATTCTTTATATTAATATAACTTCAAATTAAAGTCTTGGCCATCGTTTGGAATTAGCATCGACTTCAAGGTTCTCACAGAAGACTATATTTCTGGCTGAGAACGTTTCGTTACATCCTGAACCTAATGCTATCACAATACCAAGATACAAATTTTTGGAAGACTCATTGATAAACAACAGAGTACAGTGCATACCTCTGCCAGTTGGATCTTTCCTGTTTCCACAAGATCCTTAGCTTCTGAACACACAGGAACTGAGTGTTTCACTACGGGTTGAAGATTTAAGATATCTGATATTTGGAAAGGTGCTGCAGAATTAAGATCATATCTGCGAGCTGCAATTGTAATGCCCACCTGCGAATGAAACCAAAGTCAATTTGTCCGCCATTTAGAAGCGTCGGTGATTGTGAGAAGAATTTATAGTTACCTTCTGACAAAGATTACGTATAACAGAATCTTTCTTTACACGAGTCCTAGCATCCTCTGGCAGCTCAAACTATCATCAATGGCAAATTACGTAAAACGATAGGTTAATAAACACCAATCAAAGATATCCTTTTGGGGACCAAGTAATAAACTTGGAGATCCCACAAAACATATACAAGTCCATTTTACTTTATACAGCCCAGAAAAATGAAAAATGTTATGAAACAATATGGAAAATGGCCCATGGAAATAAAATCAACGAGATCCCCACGGGGGTGTACATATTTCTCAACAAAGAATTCTGACCCGTTAAAGTTATTCAGGGAGCATAAATTCATCACGTCAAAAAGTTATTCAGGGATGTCAAATTCTTCCTGGAGAGTCAGATATTATTGATAATTGATACCTGATATTTGAGCTTTGTAAATTCTTGAATGTCAGACCATAGAGTTTCTGAGCTAACATGCATAAATGAGGATTGATTCTTTCTTGTAGATGCTCCATCCTTCCATCTTCCTTGTCCCTTGGACAGCTTTCCTGAAGATTGATGGCCTGTTTGTTCCTGAAGATAAAGGAACTTACAGTTACAAAAGGTTCCTCAAACTCAATAAATAGACCAGTTTTGCTGAGATATGCTTGGTATTAAAAACATTTGTGATTCCCAAAAAGTTCAAGTTAATAGTAAACTGCATATAGTTGCAACTTTTTACTGCAAAACAGTACTCAGATGAGCTTTAAAGAGATTACAGGGATCAAGAATTAGCTTAGAACAACTTAGCACCGAACTTTCTTTCTAGTTGATACTATAAAACATACTTTTTTGGGGGTTCTAGACTGCACACTATTAGCAGCCACTTTAGAGCCAACAGCTTGACTGCTTCCGAAAAAACAGTTGAAGAAATGGGAGATTGCAGGCCCAATATCATGATCATCTGTTTCTCTCAAGGCATCCTGCAGACAAGAAAGTAGAAAAGACCATGAACCACTTTCCACCAGAGACAAAAAGATTGAACACTGAACATTGACAATTGTGTGAGTGTGCTCAGTCAATAATAACTCTCGGATACATGGGCCAAACATCAAGGACCTGATTGGTTTTTACTATGACTAGAGAACAAGTAGGAAAGGTGGAAGGATGGATCTGAAATAGTAATTAACACTTATGAGACAACCAATCCAAGACTACAGATTGGCATATAACAGCAAGAAATAAGGTTTCACATGGATTGATATTTCTCAATGTCTGTAACAGTTACAATGAAGTCTGAAACAGGTATATAAAAAAAAGTAATCCGATATAAGAGCTCAGTTACAGACATTAGGTACCACTAGGAGAAGTTGCACCTCAAACTGAAAAAGTAACAAACTCATACTGTAACAAGAGCAAGGACACGAATGTGTTGCAGGGAAGTTTATTTATTTGCTGTACTAAAAATTCCTTCTCTCTGACTATATTGTGTTTGGGAAGAGAAGGATGGTACCTCAAACTGAAAAAGTAACAAACTCATACTGTAACAAGAGCAAGGACACGAATGTGTTGCAGGGAAGTTTATTTATTTGCTGTACTAAAAATTCCTTCTCTCTCAATACTGTGTTTGGGAAGAGAAGGATGGTGTAGAAAGAAAATGAAGAAGTTATTTGAGGCATAAAGATTACTTCAACTGAAACAGCCTAATGGATGTCGCTTAATCGTCAAGCAGGCATCTTGCAAGAATATGTTTGGCTAAATCCCTTTAAATATAGTAAGCAACAACTCCAAGAAAAAAAAAAAAATCATGAAACTGCTATCTGAGGACTCACGGGAGTTGTATCCCTCCTAGAGACCTGAATCAAATTACTTAGCTTACGACTACAACAAAATTTTTATGGAAATAACACCCGGTAACATATCAACATTCATGGTCCCAACAGGACAACATTTCAGTTATTATAACCTCATAACATGAGACAGACCATACAAGGAAATGCTTATCACCTTGAGAATGTGTTTTGCCGATCTCACCACAATCTCATTAGAGCAAAGATCCCAAAGATGAGGTAAATGTCTGGTCCCATCAGCCACCTGTTGAAAACATCCATAGGGTGTCAAAAGCAATATCCCTACATATTCAAGGCAATCAGTCACCCAGACCTTGCACATTCCAATTTATATAAACCCTTACTAGGAGAAGAAAAAGGAATACTTCCACAGTTTCTACAAGCTAGTAGAAGTTACAAAGTGCGAAGGATTTATTAAAAACCATAATCCTTACTTTCCCAATATAGCGAACATTAATTCCATGAGCATGGAGTGCTTCAGTTAGTGTTTGCCCATCCATGGGTGATACTTCAAGTGTGCAAAGGTCTTGTATAAACTTCGGAAGCACAACATCTGTAAGATACAAACTGGCTTTCCTCACATTTCCTTCGTCTGCTGCAATCTCCTGGAAACAGGAAGAAAAATAATAATTTATACAGGTTTAAACTCAGTGAGAAACAAAGCAGAAAATTAAAATGTCCAAAAAATACCTCCTCACTTCCCGCCAACTTAAACTCAGTGAAGACATTAGGGTTGAAAAGAATGTCCTCACATGATTCAGAGCTGTCCGTGGGTGGGGAAGCACCTTCTTGTGCATCTGTGGCCTTCCCTTTTTCCATTATGTCCTGTGAAGAGCAATAAAATGAGACATCGCCCATATTGCTAGAAGGCAAATAAAGAATTCATCCTATACCATGCCAAATAACCAATAAGTTCACTTGTAACATTCTTAAACTAAAAGACATGTTAATTTTAACACCAAAAACAATGAGAAACCCCCTCGCTAAATCAGAATGAGTGAGAAATAAAGCAGATAATCAAAAGGTCCAAAACACACCTCCTCACTTCCAGCCACCTTAAACTCAGTTAAGGCATCAGGGTTGGAAAGAGTTCCTTTGCATGATTCAGAGTTGTCGGTGGGTGGAGAAGCACCTTCTGCATCTGTGTCCTTCCCTTCTTCTGTTATGTCCTGTGAAAAGCAACAAAATGACAGACGAACTCATCCTATACCATGCCAAATAGCCAATAAGTGTACCTGTCACATTCTTAACATACTAAAAACAAGGTGAATTATAACTCCAAAAACAATGAGAAACCCCCTCTCCTGCTAAATAAGGATTAATGACAAGTATAAAAATCTTAGAAATAGTAATACACTTTACTGACATGTTGAAAAAGTATAAACAAGTTTAACAACAATACAACCTTCAAAACCTCTATAAGCTAAAGCTGCATCAGCCAAATTCTCACCTCTTTAAGATCGGTGATGTTTGGAGAATCATTGGTCACGTGACCTTCTCCCTCACTTGACTTACATTTTGGTTTATCTGCAGCTTGGACCTTAATCCAATAGGAAAAAAAAGGCTAATATGAGAAACATATGAAGCGAATTCAAAGACAGTATTGATATCAGGTATCATATCTTACCTGGCAGTAAGCAGTAATTAGTTCAGGCCTCAAGATACAAAATCTGGACCCAGGCCCAGTGAAGTTTGCATCACGTGGAGTTACTCTCATCAAGTCAAGGAGATAATGCCTGAAGCAGGGAACAGAATTAAAAAAGAACATGCATGGGCGTACTAAGTTAGGTCTGCACGAATAGATCTTTAATGCAAGAAGTTTCATAAGAGTTGATGAGATTTTCTTAGAGAAGTTCCAAGAAGTAAAAATTACCTGTCATCACTACCAACAATACCCTTGCATTCTACCGGTGCTGCTAACTTAAAAACATTTCCAGATCCATCAAGGACGGTGTGCTCTTTCAGATGAAGGCGTTTAGCAGCTTCCACCACCTAAGCATACAAAAATCTTAGAATTTTCAAAAGAAATTCTAGTCCTGAAGAAGGACATACGCAGTTTTTCTCACTTAAGAAGACGAAATATGAAAAAATTGGTAGCATAATAAAATAATCCGGGCTTAGATCTCCCTCACTTTGGAATGGAACTCTTCATTCCAGCATATCTTCTTTCCATTATCAACAGAACCATATAGAAGAGAGTCTGATTTATCCCCTTGAAGAATGCCCGGTAAAACACTCTGCAGTGAACGCATAACAAATAAAACAAGGAGAGAGCAATCAGATAAATAAAAAAAAAGTTCCTCAAAAAACAACAAAATAAAAAATCCAAAGCAAATGCAAACCCTAGAAACTTACATGCAAATGAAAAGAAAAACAAATTTATGGTCATTTATGTTATGTATGAAATACAGTCGAGTTCAGCATTTAAAAAGACAATTTTCACTATACTTTTTTCTATGGTGGAGTGGGGCCGGCCAAGCTCTAATAGACAATTGTTTTCAAAATTGACCCTTGAACTTATGTCCAGGAAAGGTGCAGCACTAGGATTACCAGTTACTCCTAAGACGAAAAAAATTATAATAAATACAAAGAACATCCGGTTCGAGACACACCTGAGCTACTACTCTATGTCCCCTGTAATCAATTATGGCCATAGCGAGATTATAAAGTCCAGAAACATCAGCTTCTTGGTATGCCTTGGTGCCTTTCAAATCATTATTTGCAGAAGCATAAGTAGCCTGCTCGGTTTCACCCAATTGTGTTTCAGCAGAAACATCAGGAGCCGATTCCATGGCAACATGACATTCCACTGTACTTGATCTATCGCATTTTTCCCCATTGGGAATTCCACTCTCTCCATGCAACAAGCTATCAGGAGCCTTCTCAGAAGAACTGCGTAAAGAGCCAGTGCTCCCGATCTTTGAACTAGAATCTGCATGTTTCTTAGACAGCTGCTCAAGGTCCGCATCAACAGCAAAACTGAAGAATATATTATTGTGGACATACCTAGAGCCAAAAAAACCAACATCTTATATCAATTCATATTTCCATGAATCTATTATTAACAAAAGCATGCATGTGTCATAAGAATCAAAGTTACAACCATACCATCAGAAAATGTATTGCCTAGATAGTACATAATTACCAAACTCAATAAGGAAATATTTTTGCTCACCACTTTAACCCAAGGTGTATGCTCACCACCCTTCTTAATATTTGACACGTGTCCATAGGCATAACCATGGTTAACTTTTTACTTTGATTTATGTAACCATGGTTATACTTATGGACACGTGTCAAGTGTTGAGAAGGATGGTAAGCATACATCTTGGGTTAAAGTGGTGAGCAAAAATGCTCCCAACTCAATCAAAATAAGAATGAATAATATGTCAAAGACAATTTAATGTAAAGCTTCAAACTTTGAACTCAATGTAGAAACCCTCATATGGCAATGTTGGTCTGATCCATCATGACTACTAATCAGAGTTACAGTAAAAGAGATTCAATATTATATGTATGCACCAACCGCACAAGTAATGCATATTGACAAAATTTTACAGTAAACTTGGGTATATTAACTAGCCAGATAAAATGATTTTAATACTGGAGTAAATTGATATATCCGATGCCAACAAAAAGGTAGTGGTATTTAGTTTACTGGGGAGCAGGGTCATAAAGTAACCACCACTAAGGCAGCTAACAAAATGTAATTTACTGCATAGACATAGAGTAACCTAATTGATGTCTTCATGGAAATATGTATTTTTTAAAAAGAAAAAAAAAGGCAATCCTTTCAGGTCAGACTAACATGTGGAAGCACTCTGGATCAGTGGGATTTATAGGTGGTATGCATCTGCTAATGACTCCAATAGCACCACTCATAGCTGCATCAACGAAGTCTGAAGTCACTTTGTAAAGAGCCCTGTCCCGCAAAATTCTGCAAAATATGGCCAATGTGTGAGATAACGACACAAGAATCTAAAAATCACAGATTAAGTGATAAAGTAATTCATGAATGGAAAATACTAAAGGACATACATAACTTTTAGAACCCACTCTATCAGAGATCAATACCTTTCCTGAGGAGTTGTATGTGGAAATTCCCTACAAGATTGCAACTCCTCATTCCAATCCCTTTGCATGCCAATTAACTCACTACCATAGGAGAGAGTAAGGGCATCCTCTGCTCTGGCTGCATCACGCTCGTGATCTGACAATAGTAGATCCTTTAAAATGTATTCATATGTGAAGAAGATAAAACACAACATCAAGCAAACACTAAAACTCAGAAAACCAACTTCTGTATGCCCTAAAATATTTTATATTAAAAAATTACATCAAGAATTATAACCACATAAAGTGACAATAAATTACATATACTGTGGGTGAACTCTCCCACTTTAACTATGGACTCTATTTTAAAATTCCTTTTCATTTTTGGGTTACGCATAGCCCCAAAAGACAATAAAAAATTGGCAAGAGTGTAGAAGAAGTTTTGAGACAAAGAAAACATACAGGTAAAATTGAAAATACTCACATGTCAAGTGGAACTCTATAAATATTTATGATCAAGCAAGAAACATTATGCAACATTATAACGAGGTAATGATGAATGGATGAGATTACTTCCTTCTAAAACCATACAAATGATACAAAAAAGGTTGTGATTGAGACTTTGTTAAACTCTAAACTGAACACAAAGTCAATTATCATGCTGATTTGAAGACAACAAAAAAAACTTATCATGCTTAAGTATCATAACAAAAGCAGGCTGCACACGCATTAAATTTTATAATTGTTATAATCTATTTTCTTTATTTCTTTAGGAAAGAAATGATATTCACTAAGCAGAATTGAAGATAAAATTTGCAAAACAGTAATCTCTATCAGTAGCAGTAATGCCTGAAAGAGGCAACCAGAAAATTGGCCAGGCTACCAGACATGCAAAATATGGAGATCTTGTGAAATCTTCTCGAGGAAATTATTATTACATCACAAAAGTGACACCTTCTACAACCCCAAAATCCTCATTTAAAAGTATTCAAGTCCAACGAAGTTAAGCTCACCTGGAACTGGATATAACCCTAGCCATGAATTTGGGGGCAATAAAGATTGAACATTTTCAAAAGGATGTGCAGAAGCCCTCCGCTCCAAAATTTCACGAAAAGCTGCAATCAATAGAATATAATTAATCAAACTTCTGTAAATTTCAAAGAGAGAAAAAAAAAAACAAAGGTAAAGAAGGTCTGAACCATTTCAATTACCTTTTTTGAACTTAGAGCTGATCTTTTGCAAAAGTCCAACAAGTGTGGTAGCTTCCAAATTGCTTTTACTCGGCCGAGGATCAAGAGTATTCCCGGTGCTTGAATTTACATAAAACAGTTTGGTAGTCCCCGTAATACAATGTTTATTACCCTCCATTGTCACTACATCCAAATAAATCAAATCCCCAACAAGCCTGGCAACAAAAACGCCAGACAGCACATAGTTAAGATAAGACAATTCCCAGGAAAAAAGATACATTTTATTTTATGTCATAAGATGCAAGCAAGAGAATTTATGGTTCACCTTCTATAGCTTGGTGGTGGGTTGAAGGATGAAAACACAATACTCTCCACACATTTGATCTCTTTCGAGGGTGATGATAGCAAATTGCTCAATGAACCGGCAACATCCTCCATAAAACCCAAACCATCAAGCTCTGGGACCTCGGTTTTTGTGGTATCTAGATCACAGTGAATTACAGTCCCAAGTTAAAAGTAATCCCAAATGTAGATAGAAGGTACAATAAATGAGAATATTAGAATGAATTTATGTTAACTGAACAAAATCTCAAACCTCCAGGACTTGATACTTTGTTTTGTGCTGTCTCATACTGTAATGCAAGTGATGTTGATAGTGACGCATGAAGTGTGGACAGGGAAAGTAATTCTCGTGTACGATGAACATGAGCCCTTATAGATCTATCATCATATAAAGCTGCAGAAAAATATTCACATTAGAAGATCCTTTAAGATCTTATAACCCCAAAAGCAACACAGTGTTAGTATACCAGGAACCATCTCCAAGGAGCAACCACCAATCGTAATGTCAGAAACTTCCGAAATTTCATTAAAGTCTTCCAAATGATGAGTGGAGCCATCCTTTGTGTGTAGCAATAAGTCATAGCATGTGAAGAAACATGTCTCTGGCGCATCAAGCAGAAACTGTCTTATATCCATAACAGAATCTCCAGGGTTCAACTGCATATTATAAGGTAAAATGGATTCAAGGACACAAAATATCTAATTAGATTACATAATTATATCAATATCCATAATCAACTATCAAAATAAAGTGTGAGTTGACAAACATGGACACTCAAATTGCCTTAACTTTTAGCATTTTGCAACCAATTACATATTCAGTGAAATTACAAGCAATATATTATCAAACTTAACTCACTTGTAGCTCAAGCTTCTCGCCACTTTGTGTCTTGACAGAGACGGGATACAGATGAAGGTCACCTGCACTCTCACGGATAGGGAAATCAGAATGAGATAAACAGCTTTTTTATAAGAGAATGAGTAAAAAAAGTTAAAAGCTTAGCTCAAAATAACAACAAAAAAAAACTAAATGGTCGCCGCTTTTGAAGGTAAATGAGCTTGATTGAAAAGTTATATAGGCATTCAGTCATGACCTACAAATGTGATGAAATTAAGCCATTATTTGTACAAATAAGTCCATGTCCACGTTCGAGGACCAAAAAAACAAAGGAATAATCCAGCTAAAGTTAATAGTACATTCCAGAAAGCACGGCTAAGAATTGGGAGAGGAGGGGGGGTAGTGGTTACATGTCAAATGCATTGGATTGCCTCTAAAACAGTGCAAAACACGTCCATACATCTTGATGATTTTTTTGTTAAAATACACAAATACATAGAGTTTATCATTAATAAATAAATAAAAATCTGTGTGTCGAAAGCCTTTATCAGTCCAAAGTTCTCGCTATGATACCATCTTTCTGGTATGCTTGCTATGACAGCATTGCACCAATAAAAAGACACTTGAGAGGAGAAAGAAAGGAAGAGAGTCCACTCTTAACCTTCATCCTTTGTTTTGTTGAATATGAAAGAAGCTACATATGCGTGTATGTGTGTGCATGTGTGACTTTCTCCATCTGCTAAATCAATATGTTATCCTTTCCTATATGCCCATGCAGTATTCATGTCTTGTGTTTTTATAAGTACTTCCTGTGTGTCAGCTAAAAGATATGAAGTGGTGGACATGTCTTTTGTATGTAACGAAGCCTTCACTTGCCTAGAAAAATGTAATTATTTTGTACTATCTTAAATTACTTACACAAACATGGTTACATTATACAAGTGCCCACAGATTTTTTAAACACATATGAGTTTGTGTAAAGTTATAAATGTTTATGTATGTACATTGCTTCTCATTGCCTTCAGGTGGTTAAGGGTTCGTTTGGGACTGATTCTGGATAGGCCAAAAATCACTACTATGGAGAATCACTTCTCCATATAATCACTTCATGTGATTTTAAGTATTTTATGGAGAATCACATGGGAGGTGGTTCTCCCCATAATCACTTAAAACCACTTAAGAGTGATTATATGGAGAAGCACGTGGGAGATGCTTCTCCCTGTAAGTGATTATGGCCATCCCAGAATCACTCACAAACAAGCCCTAAATTAATTGTTGTATTGAACAGGATTAAAGATCGAGAGAGGGTGAATATGGGAATGGCATATTGACTAGAGGTATTTACAAGTGGAAGAAATATATGAAGGCCCATAGTACCAAATTCACCTTGCTTAGGTTGGCCGGTTGAATTCTCTGTTTCAGACTCTTTTGCCTCTGGCTTGGCCTCAGTTGATTCTTCCACAGCTGAAACACCATTAGCATCAGCTTTGATGGGCTCTGAAGCGCTTGAGTTATCTTTCACAGGAGCATCAGTCGGGACCACTGCATCAGAAGAATTTGCAGCATTATGTGCCACTCTACGGTTCCTCCCTTTATTCGACTTTCCAGCCATTTTCACCACCTATTCTGCAAAGATTTATTAAAACACCAAAAACATAAGCACCACACATTAATACACACAGGAAGGAAAAAAAAAACATGCACACTGCATTTCGTAAGCCACTAAACAATATCACACGAGATGAAGGACATAAAAGCCCCGAAAGACAAACAACTAAATAGGAGATAGGAAACAAGTATTACTTTTGTGCTCATACGGATACATATATACACACATATAAAGTGCTTTATACATTTATCAAATAGAACCAGTTCAAAAACATGGAAAGCCTCTTCCTTTCCTACAAATTCAAAATGCACGAATTCAAAGCCGCAACCTCCTTCCTCCTCCCCAAACGAGGCATGAAAGCATTATTTTTCAAATAAAGTAATAATATAAAAGGAAAAGAACAAGAAAACAAAACAAAACAGTAGTTGCAGTGGTAAGACTAAGCATAAAAAGAAAGGCCTACATATAAGTTATAACACAAAGCAAAGTCTGGAAAACCACAACAAACAAAAGTCTTCAATCTTTCAGTTTCTTCATTTTGCAAACAAGTAAAAAAAAAAAGAATTTCAATCAACTGAGCCAGGTATAACACCTGTTCGTTCATTCTCCAAAAAACAAAAGAATCAATTTTCCATTTTTATTTGATATATTTTCACTCCATTTTCTTGTGAACCAAACGAGGAATTAACAGAAATGAAACGGATAGAATAACACTAGTATTATTACCTGTGAAGGTGGGAACGATGAATATATGAATATATATCTGTGTGTGTGGGGAGAGTGTGAGAGTCGCACGCTGAGGTTTTAGGAGGGGCTAGAGAGCGAGGAGCAGAAAGGCAGTGGCTGAGAGCCCGAGAGGCGGCGAAGTTTCGCCCTTTTATGTGAGAGAGAGAGAGAGAGAGAGTGGGAGAGAGAGAGAGACCTTTTAATAATTTGGTGACCCATTATTGGTGGGCTTGGGCCTTCTTTCTCATTTATCTACGGCCGAAAAGCTTTTCTCTTTTTAATTGTGAAAATTTCAAGCCAGTGACAAATGGATTCTGGTTATAAATGTAAAGGAATCGCAGAGAGAATTGAGATAGAGAGAGAGCATAGAAGTCTGATATTTTTATTGAGTGTTTCCGTATGTTTCTCACGCTTACAATGAAGGGGTAAACCTCCTATTATAGACGGAGGAAAACTTGCAAAGGAAAGGAATGACAACTATCACAATCTGTATTCCACTTCTACAGTACTAACATCATCATGATATTCCTCATTATTTCCAACTGTGTGGGCTCCACTCAAGACTTTTACAACACTCCCCCTTGGAGACCACAATGTATGGAATATGCCTCATTAAAACCTTGTCAGGAAAACCCAGTGGGATAAAAAACCTGGACGAAGGGAAAAAGAGTACATAACCATATTTAATATAAAATACAATGTATATTGACACGCGTGCGATGCTGCCTCGTTAAAACCTTGCCAGGAAAAACCCAGTGGGATAAAAACCTAGACGAAGGAAAAAGAGTACAGTTTGAGAAGATCTTCATTGATAGCACGCTCCTCCTGATGCTTGGCAAAATATCCTCAAGTCGTATTGTTGATCATCTGTTTGAATATCATAGCTGACCCCGCTTCTGAGAGTTAATCTTGTGCGACACTGCCTCATTAAAACCTTGCCAGGAAAAACCCAGTGGGATAAAAACCTGGACGAAGGAAAAAGAGTACAGTGTGTAAAGGTCTTTATTTACACAATGCTCCCCCCGACACTGCCTTGTTAAAACCTTGCCAGGAAAAACCCAGTAGGATAAAAACCTGGACGAAGGAAAAAGAGTACAGTGTGTGGAGGTCTTTATTGACACCATGCTCCCCCTGATGAATATCTCCCCTCGAAAACTTCATGACTAGCTTTTTCCAGTAAGCGACTATAGAAACTTCCAGAGTCCGCATATCCAATAACACTTAGGCTATTTGTAAGTTCACTTGAAAAGAATATGCCCATATATGGTGTTATGCGGAGATAGCATCAAATATGCCTCACATCATCCCGACCTATTGGTGATGATATCCGGTCTAGTATACTTCCGGAAAAATTATTTAAGTGCCAAACAGTTAACCCACATAAAAATGCTTCAATACTTCCTTAGTATAAGCAAAAATCTCGTTGGCACAATACTCGATCTTCAGGCCAAGATAAATATTTTTGAACTCTTTAGGAGTTTTAACCAAGTATTAACTCTTCTGGAGTTTTGATCAATTATTAACTCTTCAAGAGTTTTAATATGTTGCAACTATATTATGATAAGTGTACTCTCTGAGGCAATTTATGTATATTAGTATTGAGTACAGATTTGTGCTTCTGGCACATGTCCTTCAGGGACTTGCTTCATGTAATTTCAATCCTTCAGGGATTTTATTTAAGGGATTAAACTTTATGACACATTATATAGCTTTAACCGAGCTATCTATACATCTTTAGGGAATCGCTTCTGGCTATATATTCTATGCAGTTAATAACCCTTAAAGATAATATGTTGATCTCCATAAATGTGCAGTAAGAGGAGGGCACAATTGAATCTGTAAATATGGAGAAAACCCAGCATTCCTTGTTTTTACCAGAAACATTGTGTCATACAAAGTGGGTATATTCCCTTTTATTCCGAACACCCAAGTATAACTTTCAGCATTAATATCTCTTTGGGGTTCGTACTATGGGTTTGTTCTTTCACGTTCATTCTCATCTGTAATGGATTGCCTCTTTCCATTTTGGCCAATGATATTGTCGACATTTAATAATAGAACGTGGTTCCAATCAACACAGCCCATTGATGATTTGAGTAGCTACTCCAAAATCAAAAATGGTCATTCATCAATTCGTGATCCCATCATTCTCATGTGCATGCGCATGCATCAATTATAAGCATTTCTTTGCTATTGGGTACCCAAGTCACTCAAAAGGGCTTTTATTGTCTCTTTCCAAACAGACATCTCTGATAAGATGAATTATGTGAGAATATGGATCATAACCTCCGATGGAGCGTTATTTTACAGTAGGGCGTGGAAAATCTCCATTTAAGGAGCTGGAACATTTAGAACCCATATATCTGTCATGCTGCAGGCATACCACAAATTAACACATACATGTCAATTTAATTCCTTCTGGGACTTTAAGCCATATAATTTGCTACGCATTAGGCGTGCATCGTATTAATTTGACATGTTAAAGGATTGTCCTTCCGGGACTTCAATCCATATCATTTGCTACGCAACAGGCGTGCATCATATTGATCACTGCTATACCCATATTCTATTCTTATGGGACTTTGATCTGTGCAGTGTATTATCAATGTATCCAACTTGCAATCTGTGAACTTTTCATTAATAATTCATGGATACATATCAGAATGATAAAAGCCATTCTTTTGGAATGGTCATAATACAAGTCGTTCTTCTGGGACGACCTTATCTCCTCATTTAGTTATATTTAAGGATGTAGTACAAAATATCAAAACAAGAGTACAAGCATGAAATAATACAAATATTGCTTACATCCTTAGGTGGGAGAAACTTTTCTCAAGTATCTTTCAAGCTCGTATCGGCTCTGCAAATATAATGTGATCTAGTTATATCCTGCAAGAGCAAAAATCACAATCCTTCTATCTCTGTCAAAAATATAACCCTCAGTGTTAGGATCACTACATGGATTTCTTCTTTGGATGTTCATTATAAGGAAATAGAATCCCAGAGAGTTATAAAAGAAAGAAAAGATACAAAAATTGTGATATTGATTGCAAGGTAAGGTAAGCAATCAAGGAAGGAAGCTGGTGGGAGCAGACAACAAGCTCTTATTTCTCTTAGTCTAGAAGAACTTCAGGAGATTAGAGCATGTGGTCTCCCTTACAGTTCCCTGATGTAGCAGAAACGTGATCAGGGATAGTCTCGCTTCCTGAATGGATGATCAGAGATAGTCTCGCTTCTTAAGCATATTGAATGCTCACTGATAGGAAAAACATGTGGATATTGCATCACTAGATATCCACAAAGACTGAATGTCTTCTGCAAAAATTTCGTTAGTGACATATTTATACACAAATGAGAGAAATACATAGAACATGTGGATTTCAAATTAACCACAGAAATTTGCTCGGTTCTCGGGGTGCTTTTGAGAAAGTAGCTCCGTGAAATCCGCAAAGCAAGATCGTCTTTTGACGAAAATAATCTTTGAACACGCCGAAAGTGCCAACAGACGTTAATGGAGCCTTGGAGCCTGGGAAAGAAAAGATAACATGGGGATCCGAGATATCATTGGGATCCAGAAAACTGTTGCCATATTTCCGCTTATAGATATTGCCTCTGCAAGGCCTGATTAGAGTATCTGTGTTTCAACTTATCGCCCCCATTTTCTGAAAATTCAGTTTCTCTAAAAGCTTTCTCTGAAACCTTCTAAAAAATGGCTTCCTCTTCTTCTCACCCAAACCATCTTGATTTAAATATTGCTCCCAACACAGCTCATGGTGCCAAAATCTAGCGTCCATCCTTTGTATCTCAAAATCGTCATCTCACAGTTGATGATTCTGTGATGATGAATGATGCTACTGCTATCACAGTAGCTAGGAATTTTCTTATTCCAATGGATGGAATTCTGTTAGGAGTGAGGTCTGATGAAGAGGCAATTGATGACTCAATGGCTTACAGCATTCAGAGTGCTGCTTCTGTTTCTAATTTGGCAGATCGTTTGCTTGCTAGGGCAAACGAGGTTCAGGAGCTGACAACTGAAAATTCCTCTCTTCAGAGGATGCTCCATGAGTCTCAGCAGGAGGTTGAGAAACTTAAAGAAGAAAATAATGCCTTACTGAAACTGGTGAGTTCATACTCCGTTGATACTCTGAGAAGGCTAGACATGCTGCAGGTCTCCAATGAAAAAATTCTGGAAGACCATGAGAGGCTCATGTCTAAGCTTAGGAAGCGCCGTCATATTCCTTCAGAGACTTCCAGAACATAATAGATTTTACAGAGCCTGCACCTTCATTGCAGGTGGAAAAAATCTATCTGTTGTATGCCGTCTTTCATGTTATAATAATTGCGCAAATTCTTAAACTTGCACCTGTGGTTTTCATGTCTTTTCAAAATGACGGTTTGGAACCTTGTGCCTTATAGGTTCAAGTAACCACAACAAATCTCTCAAATTACATATTTCAATGCATGTGAGTCCGGAACTTCTGGCCCGGGCTAAAACACGACCTCAGAATTTATTTGCCCTTCTCAAATGTGCATGAATTATAAATTGAGTAAAAATTATGATAATATTACAATATAGTAGTGAAGAACATTAACTACTATATACCCAAAACTTTAGGTTCGGGATCTCCCATATATTTGGATCCATGGGCTTCCGGCCCAGATCATATAACATAACAAAATATGTGGGGAGCCTCAATTCATCCTTTGAGGTTTATCATGATATTATCCATTTCACGGTGTATTCTTAACAACCGGAATTCACAAAATATATTTCTTCATTGAGGTGTCGATTGTAACAGAATCGAACTTTATTAAATTCATCATTTTCTTGTGCTAAAGAAATATGTAGTGTACCATGATTTGCAATAATATCTCAAGGGTTGTCCCTTTAACTGTTGGAACTTCAGGTTCTTAATATTGTCAGATTTTGAACTTCAAGCCAAAATCGCATATCTTTATGGTATGGATATTTTTATAATTTCTTGTACGTATTTCGGGACTTCAAACCCTTACATAATTGTCCATATTTTGAGGAACTTCTGGCTTCTCATTTAATTGCTCATCTATGAGTTTAAGGAACTGCAGGTTCCCTTTTGTATACAGTGACGGTTTACCCAAAATGGTAAATATTTATGTATACTAATCTATTCATATATCCGATTCTATTTACATATCTATTCATGTGTACAGTACATTTGCCAGTACAGTTATTTTTCATGTGTATGGTACATTAACCAATACGGTACTGTTACATCATTAAGGAACCCCAGGTCCTTATTTACATGCCAAGGATCAAGGACCCTCAAATCCGATCACATGTTTACAAATATAGTACCGGAGTGACTGCCAGCTCTCATATCAATATCATCATCACGGATCTTCAAGTCCTGATGTAGTTGTATGATGAGGATCAAGGAACTTCTAGTCCTGATCTGTATACTGTAAAAATTCATCATACCGCACAATTAGTCCATAAAATAAATTGCTGGTAAGTAAATTGCTGGTATGGACGATAAACCCGCACCATACTTTAAATGAAAGTAAATGTGCGATAAAGTAAATTGCTTGATGTATGGACGTTAATCCCGCACCATACTTTAAGTAAAATAAATGTGCGGTAAAGTAAATTGCTTGTAAATAAATTGCAATAAAATAAATTGCATGTATGGGCACTAATTCTGCTCCATACCTAGTGAAGGCGTGGACGATAAACCCGCACCACCCTTTTAAATAAATACTATCGTATGGGTAATAAACCTACACCATACCATAAATAAAATAATTGTGGGGATGGGAACCACCACTAAAAATATAGGAGGTATAAGTAAACCATCCATAATATTACTATATATATAGTATATTATATTACCATCAAATTTTCATGTTAATATATTAGTATGGTTAGAAAAACTCTGGCAATAATGCTAAAAGTTGCAGGAAGCTTTTCCACCTTTTTTTTTTCTTTCTTTCGTTGGAATCTTATCAACACCATGATTCTTTAGTTTGAAAGCTAGACAAATCATGTTGGCTTTTCTTCTTTTCTCCTGCAAACTTTACCAGCTTTGGATGTTAGTATGAGTATTAAATTGTGTGGAGAAATAATAAAATAATAGGAAAGGTAAGAGGCAGAGGGAGCTTATCCTTTCGGTGGGTTTGCTGTTCTCATCAAAAAAATGCTTTAGCACTCCTGCACAAGCTCCAACTCATCTGCTCCAACACTCCTATACTTGGGTCTTTTATAGGATTGACTGCGCCTTCAACGCCGACGACGACGGTTTTGAGCCAACTTTGGGGAGATGAACAGAGAAGTGGAGGAGGCTCTAGATGAGCATGGCCAAGCCATGGTGAGAATTTTGGAGGAGGCAGATCAGTTGAGGCTAACCACTGTCAAGGAGCTTGTGAACATATTGACACCTCTTTAGGTTGTTGATTTTCCGGTGGCAAGTAAGAAGCTTCACTTGTGTATACATAAATGGGGCAAGAACATAGACCATCTCCAGCTCTGATTACAACCACACACTTGCAGAGTTGCAGTTGCAGAAGATGATGGATGGAAGGAAGGACGAATAAGATATATGGGTTTCATCAAAGAATTCAGCTGGTATTTTTTAAAGCGAATTCGTGCTGATAACGTGTTATAGATGTAAAGGAATCGCAGAGAGAATTGAGATAGAGAGAGAGCATAGAAGTCTGATATTTTCATTGAGTGTTTCCGTATGTTTCTCACGCTTACAATGAAGGGGTAAACCTCCTATTATAGACGGAGGAAAACTTGCAGAGGAAAGGAATGACAACTATCACAATCTGTATTCCACTTCTACAGTACTAACATCATCATGATATTCCTCATTATTTCCAACTATGTGGGCTCCACTCAAGATTTTTACAACAATTCTTTTATTATTTAAGAAAATGGGTGTTGGAAAAAGAAAAAGTTAATACAATTTTGGTTTGGGTTTTTCGCAGCAATGATCCTCAACTATACCCGTAGTTGCATTTGGGTCACTAAAATCAATTATTAGTTGCATTTGGGTCACTGAATTCAATTATTAGTTGCAGAGGTCACTCAATTGGCTGTTGTGTTGCACCATTAGTCCTTTCGTCAAACTCTGTTAAATTTTCAATCAAAAGTGAGAGTAAATTCGGAAATTCATCAATAACCCTCCCCTTCATCCACAACCCTCCATTGTCGCAACCTAATCGTTGCTTCTCCTCCCTTGTACAAAAATCTAGGCAGAAAAAGGAAAAGAGAAAGACAACTTGATTGGGTATCACATATATAAGAGGAAAGGGGTTTCAGAGAGAGAGAGAGAGAGAGAGAGAGAGAGAGAGAGAGAGAGAGAGCAATGAAGGGTTCTCTCTGGGTTTCTTTTGTTTTTTCCATTACAAATCTGAAACAGGTTGGGATTTTTATTTTACGATTTAAGATTGAAAAATCTAAGCTCTAAAGCTCAAATTTGGTGTAATTTTTTTCACTAGGAAACTCAAGAACAATCTTTAACCTGGTGGAAATGGAGAAAATACTGGTTTTTGAAGATTGGAGATTCTGAGATAGAGACATTTTTTTCTTTTCATGAATTTGATCGCACCGATCATGCCTTTCCCAATGAAAATCCAACCAATCGATTTTCACATGAGTCGTGAAGACGCAACCAAGTTCGAGGCGGTCAAGCCGGTGGCTAAGTCTCGGCTCAAGCGTCCATTCACAAACGTATTGAGAAGCTCCACCGCGGCGGAATCGGCATCGAGGAGCCGCATTTCAACAAGGACGACTTCGGCGGCGGCAGTGGGTAGTGCGAGTTCGAGCCGAGCTCGTTGTGCTTGGCAAAGATGGTCCTAAGTTTCATGAAGGAGAGCAACGAGAAGCAATCGGCTGTGGCGAGGTGCAGCCGAAACCGCTGCAACTATTTTAACGGAAACTGCAACGATAGCTCCGAAGACGAATTAGAGGCGTTTGGCCAGATTTTCCTTTTTCTGCCCAAATTTTGGTACAGGGGAGGAGAAGCAAAGATTGGGTTGTGATAATGGAGGGTTGTGGATGAAGGGGAGGGTTATTGATGAATTTCTGAATTTACCCTCACTTTTGACAGAAAATTTAACAGAGTTTGACGAAAGGACTAATGGTGCAGCACAACAGCCAATTGAGTGACCCATGCAACTAATAATTAAGTTCAGTGACCCAAATGCAACTACGGGTATAGTTAAGGGATCATTGTTACGAATAACCCTTTTGGTTTTTAGCCTAGATTATACTTGATTACAATTTTAATTGATTCGGTTGGATCCTCTACTTTCATTTCGTCTACTAGAATCTACTTGACTTTTTTCTTTATATGTCACCTCATTTAAATATAATCTAACGGCTATAACACAAACACAACACACACATATATATTTTTAAAAACTTGAATTGGAACTAATCATTTTCTTTAATGAGTTCTTTCTCCAACTCAATATCTTATTTCTTGCAATGGACTTCTTTTCTTTCTTTTTCAAGTAAAAAACTTCATTAGAAATGTGAGTCAAAACACATTTGTTGCGAAATTTAGTTTAACAAATTAATCAAATTTTAATGCTCACAAGTATACAAATCAAAAGATAATATAGCTAAGTAAGCACATATATCGTCCCACAAGAATTGACTTAATTCTTAATATTCCTAATAATTAAACTAAAACTAATTTTAAATTGAGAAACTTTAACGGATGAAATTGATTTGAATTTGTAATTGAGAAAAACTAGAATTAAAGAAAGCAATTAAAATTAAAGACAGGTGCACGACACAAGGGATTTATGAAAACCAAGAGAGAAAAACACTAGGGCATCTGATTTATGTTATATTCCTATTTAGATCGGTGCACTAGATACTAAGTTATATTAGGTTTGATAAGAGTTTAAATTAGATTATACCTTGAGGCCCAAAACCTTGTGAAATAAGGAAAGTTGTGAAGCTAATTAAAGGGGTCCTTTTTATTTCTTTTTGCGTGTACTGTTGCTTGATGGGCTTAGAGTGTTAGTCAAGTCGGCCATTGGTGATGAGTGGAAATGACTTGACCTAGCCCTATATAAACTTGATGGGCTTAGAGTGTTAGTCAAGTCGGCCATTGGTGATGAGTGGAAATGACTTGACCTAGCCCTATATAAACTTTAGACCTTGCTCTCGTCAGACACGTTCTCTAAACCTAATATCATCATAAAAAGAGAGTTGAAACAGTTTCTGAGAGAGAGCAGAAGTCTTGAGCCATTTCGTGTCGTTTGCCAAAGTTGTTGCTGCTACAATTGAATGAGCTAAGATCGTGTGCTCAAGGAAGATGGTGCCAGGTATGTCTTCTATGTATTTCAGGTTGTATGAAAAAATCATGGACACTTATATAGAAAATCTAACAATTTCATCTTAACCAATCCTACCCAATCCATTAGCATATCAATTCCAAGCAATTCCCCTTATTGATAATCAATTTCCTTAAATTATTCAATGGCTATGGCATCTGGTTATATCAAAATGTCTTTACATGCAATTTTCTATGGCATCTAGATGAATTCGACACATAAAGACCCATTAAGCTCTACGGAAATTATGTAGCGATCACACAAACCTTAACTGCATGGCATCTATAATTAGTCATTCATGGTATTAATTGCAAGAAGCAAAACTCAAGTTAAGTATGACATCTACTCTAACTTGCATCACATTAATTCAACTTGGATTGTAACATCCCACTTTGACCAACGGAGAGGGGGTGATGTACTTTATATGTACATGTCCGTCTCCATCTAGCACGATGCCTTTTGGGAGCTTACTGGCTTTTCGGAGTCATGGGAACTTCGAAGTTAAGCGAGTTGGGGCTATAGTAATCCCAAGATGGGTGACCCACTGGAAAGTTACTCATGAGTTCTCAGAAACAAAATTGTGAGAGCATAGTGAGAGGCCCAAAGCGGACAATATTGTGCTACGGCGGAGCCGATCCCTAGATGTGAGAATTTGGTATCAGAGTCACTCTGCTGTGTGGTGTGAGTGTGCCGATGAGAAAGTCGGGCCCCTAAGGGGGGTGGATTATAACATTCCACATCGACCAATGAAGATGGGGTGATGTGCCTTATATGTACATGTCCGCCTCCATCTAGAACAAGGCCTTTTGGGAGCTCACTGACTTCGGAGTCATAGGAACTCTAAAGTTAAGCGAGTTGGGGCTAGAGCAATCCCAGGATGGGTGATTCACTGGGAAGTTGCTTGTGAGTTCCTAGAAACAAAACCGTGAGGGCATAGAGGGTGGCTCAAAGCAGACAATATCGTGCTACGGCGGAACCAATCCCGGGATGTGACATAGATGGTGATCAGACATCCAAACCAAATTAAACATTAAGCACAACGAAAGATACTCAATAAAGAGAGAAAAACTTGAAATTAATATTAACTAAGAAATTGAGTATTCATGATTAGGCCATATCGTAGCCCTAGCAAAGAAAATTAAGTCCTCAGTCATAATTGAAATCACAATGAAAAACAGCATGAGTTTAGAAAAACCCTTGTTAGAGCTTCCTTTCTTCCTTCTTTGCTATCATGTTTCTGTCTCTCCATAATATGTTGATCTCCACGTTGATATCTTCACACCAAGGAATAATTTTCCTTTTATACTTCACAGCCAATCAAGGTCAATAAAAGGCTAACTAATCCTAACCTCATCAGGACCGTAGTCCTCCTTGAACAAGGAAGTAAATAAAGTAAAAGCAAGCTAATTAAAAGCAAATCCCCCACCCCCACTTCACGCCTGCAACTCTAGCCCACTATTTTCTGAAGGAAACTTTTAAGAAAATCATGAGTTTCATTTGAACATCAACATAGATAAATAGAATCATGGCAACGGAAGCTTAAGCATGCATCTATGAGTTCAAAAACAAAAACTTTTCCCATGAATCTTTTAAGCCAAGTGATAGTTGTACTCTTTCCTAGAACACACTTCTAGTAAGATTGGAAGGAGGAGTTACCCTTGGTGCGTGCTTTCAACCCTATGATCGAATTCCACCAAAGTTGTTGAAGCTTGAATGGCTCCTTCAAAATCTCCACCTTGTTGTTGAAGCTTGAATAACTCCTTCAAAACTTCAACTTAGGAGGTTCTCCAAAAAGTCACCAAAATAGGTAACCTCTAAGTCTCTTCACCAACTAGAGCTTGAGAAGAATATGATGAGCTTAGTGAGAGGATGATGCTAGTGATCCCTCACTAAGATGGTATGAAAGTGTAGAGAGAGTTTTTGGAAGACTAGAGCTTTCTTTCTCTCTCTTGTTTTTCACTAATGACCCCTTAGGCTTCAAAAAGATGATAGTCATCTTTCTCTTGAGTCAACAAGTTGACTCTAGCAACCAAAAACCCATATGAACGTCCATCCCTTGAAATTGGGCCTCTTGGGCTCAATTTAATTTATGTTGTCATACAACCCAATGTCCATGTCCAAAAGGATAAAGCCCAATGAGCCCGGAATTCAAAATTCCCGTTTGAAGCCTATTCCGACATCATGTGTCGTTTAAATTAATTCCATAATCAATTTTGTCTTAACCAATTAACAAAGCTTAATTGATCTATTCAATTCATCATCTCCACATTGGTTTCTCAAATAACTCAAGTTTAACGGTGTGCGATCCATTAGGTTCTAATCAGCAAGGTCGTGGGCAATTTGAACTCTTCATAATTGATTGTGAATTAAAACCCCTTTTTAATTCTCCCTATTAGTTAGGATCATTAGTCCTTAGGGCTTCCACCATCCATGAGTGACACCTAGCAGTATATCATGGATATCCAAGCTAAGTAGAATAAGCAGAGAACCTATTCAGTTGGAATTACAATGCAATACGGTCCTTCCCTATTCTAATGCTTTTAATCTCATTACTAGGGCATGGTGCATGTCAAAACCCCTAATGAGATTGTCACGTCTTATATGATTTGTATTAGTATGACAAGAACATCCTTCTAAGTCATACCGAATACTCTGATCAGAGATTTGCTTAATCATATCTTCTGAGCATTCCCCTTCTTTACTGAAGGATAGAGATTCCATGTTGTACACTCACATGTCTCCATGAGTTAATCGTGAAACCCAACAATGCTTGTAACACATTCGTGATTAGGACATGTCTTTATAGCATCATCAAAAATCCACAACCTTCCCACAAGACAACCATGGTGCCTCAGGTCTAAGGACTAATTTGCATTATTGCAACTTGGAGTTTCTTGTTTTGACACATAAGTAAAATTTCCATACAAGAAACTCTCGTTTGATCGCGTTCAGTGAACTCATTCTCCATTGAGCACCTACATACTTGTCTTAGTGTCTCCACACGAATGACTTGAGACCAGTCATCCTCCCAATTGAGAAGACATAGCATGTACCGGTCTTTCCGGATTGTCAGTGCCCATTTGATAATCCTATGACTAGGAACATTTAGGGCATGAAGATAATAGAGGAAAGGTCTCCTGAATCTAACTTCCTTATATTACTTTCTCTCTATCTCACATCCCTTGGACTTATTGTTTAAGCATGTGTAACTGTTAATGAGACATTTACTAATAAACAATAAACTTGCCCTTTAAGAGGATTAAACATAAGTCTAATGCATGAAATATCCTTAAAAGATTACATCATATGATTGGCTTTTAGGGCATATTTTCAACATTTTCTTTAGTAAACTTGATTAGTCCCATTGAGACTTTTCTACCAAAATTGCTCTAAACACCCAAAGATGCAATTCTACTTTATTTTCCATGTATTTCCAAAATTGAACACCTGTAAATCAAAACAATTAAATTTAATGCAATTAACCAATCCAATTATACAAATCTAAGAGAAATATTTATCAAAAAGCTATATAAATATAAACACATCAATAGTATATGCCAAACCATAGGGCAAACGTGCGAGCTACCCAAAAGAACTAGAAATCAGAAAAAACAAGAAACATATAGGCAACAATTCTCCTCAACAAAACACCACAAAGTCCAGTACCAATACAAAGCTAAAATTAAGAAGCATGGGGAATTTCATGAACAACTTCTGCATGTTAAATATCTAAGTGCCCTATGCATTCCATAACATACGGGTTTCGTTTATGATCATGTTGAATGAAATGCCATAAGAACATGAATTGCAATACTAAAATATCAGTTACTATAAAAAATATGTGCAGAAGTATTATGTTTGAAACTTTGATGTCCCACACCCCGCTCAATCTTTTGAAATCTTTTGAAATGAGATATGGATCATCCAAGGCACATTAGCATTACGTACTTCTCATGTTCAAATGAAGGTTTGCTGTTTTTTTTTTCATTGAAGAATTGTTTTTTATCATGAGTATGAAATATATTTTGGGAAAGAACTTGATTTGGGGAAGAACTCATTAAAGAGAATGATTAGTTACACATTCATGAGATGTGGAATGATTAGTTTCCACTTTAAGCTTTTATATATATAATCAGTTATTCTCTCATCTAGATGTCCGCACGTTATTATTGTGTTGATGTCATTCGACCAAAAAAAAAACAAGGAGGAAAGCAGGGAAGGGTGGTAGAAAATACATAGCGCCCGCACGATAATAACGTCTGAAGGTCTGTATAAGAGAATTTATGTATATATATATATATATATTTGGGTCAGAATTTGGGGACACATAAAAAACCACACATTTTGACACACTTCTTTCACGATTAGATATCGTACCATCTAACGGTTGAGATTTATTAGTTAAGATTTCATTTAAGGAATAATATTTAATATTTTAATTGGTGTGGTGTATTAATGTCTTTTCCATTAAACGCTCTCGATTTCCTCACACCCTTACTTTAACTCTCTCTCTCTCTCTCTCTCTCTCTCTCTCTCTCTCTCACTCACACACACACACACACACACAGCTCCATCACCTCTGATGGAATTCAACCATCTCCGACGAAGAAACCCAGCCTTTTTTTTTTCTTTTTCAAACGAAGAACCCCAGCCATCTCTTGTCGATACCAAGTCATGTATATATGATCTCAATTTTCCATGTATTAGTCTTAAAAAAAATATACTGAATTGATATGGTATATTTTTGAAAAATAAACATGTTGCAAATTTGAAGTGGGTGGCTCTGTTTTTCTTTCTATCAAACTCCGTTCGTCCAATTCCTCAATCCTGACCCAATATGAGATAACATTATTTAGAAAAACATAGCCAATATGGCTCTGTTTTAGCCATTGAATTGATATCTAAATAATGTGGTATGCAGAGAAGAAAAGTCAAGCAGATCATAACATAGGAAATCCAAGCATAGGATCCAAATGCTTTTAAATGATGGACTTTAGGCTTCATGGCTAAATTTGATAATAATAAAAAAAATTAGAAAACTGTATCATATACATTTTGAATGAATTTGAAATGACTATATACAAAGAGTTATTTGAAATTCATTTGATTTCTTCATTTCCACAACACTTTTACACAACCAAGGAGCTTCTTATTCAAAAATGCCCAAAAGATGTGATGGGGAACTTCGATATGATTATGGCTCAAAATAAATCACCACAAACGGTTTTTTTATATATTCAAAACGCCTCAATGAACTCAATCATCAACTCGAAAGGAAAAATAAAAAAGAGAGAACATGAGAAGAGGGGTCGTGACACTTCTTCCTCCTCCCCTCTTTATTGGGTTTTTTAGACTCAAAAGAGAGTGACTGGTGACAATGTCCAACAAAAAAGCTTGAGAGTTAATGCATGTTGAAAGCCTCATATTTCTCCATGCATCTATTTGCGAAGGTAGTAAAAGGGAACTCAGTAAAAGTGTAGAATTTTTTAGAATAATAGTAACCACATGAATGACATGTTTACTAATTCGTAATTGGATTAGGAAGAATTGAATTGAGGATGAATGGAATTGAGGAGGAGTTGGATTGAGGAGAATTAGATTCCGGATTCCTATTAAAGTTGTTTACTAAACCATATGGATTGAGGAGAGTTAGATTCCGGATTCTTATTGAAGTTGTTTACTAAATCATATGAAATTGGGGTATGAATGGTACTAATTACTAAAATGTCCTCGTTGTTGGGTTAAAATATATGGTAATTTGAAATTTTAAAACTTGTGTGAGGATATAATGGGTAAAAAAAATGAATTCCTAATGGGTTAGTTCTCTAAGAATTAGAATACCACATCCCACCCAAGAATTGAATTCCTCCAAAATCAGGAATTTGATTCCTAATTTTGTGTGGACCCCACTTACTTTTTAATTCATTGATTGAAGTAAACACATAAATCCTCCATAATTGAAATTCAACTCATGATTCGAACTTCAATTCCTAATTAGTAAACACACTAGAAGTATAATATATATATATATATATATTTTTTGGTCTGAAAAACATGAAGTATAATATAATTGAAAAAAAAAACATATATGTTTAATGCTTCGAAAAACTTATTCTAGCAGTTTTCCTCATGAAATCATTCATACATCCACATAAAGAAAAACAAAGCTTCGGAAAAACAAAATGGGTAATGGTAAGTTTGAAAGAACAAAAGTAAAAAAGGAAGACATTTGTCATTGAATTTGCTATCGTCATTTGTGTGGACTTCATAATTGAATCGGAATTAGAAAAACATTAGGAAATTGATTCTAAACATTAGAAAAACATTAGGCCCCTAAATGTGTTTCCATCACCTAGTCTTGCTAAGGCAGGAGCTGGGCTCCGCCAACCTAGGCAAGTCTAAAGGCAAGACTTGCCTGGGCAAGCTGACTTAATGTTGACATCATTATGATGTTAATAGCCAATTTAAATAACAAAAAAAATTTTAAAAACCAAAATTTCAGAATTTAAAAAAAAAAAAATACTTAGCCATATTCTTCACTTTCCACACCAAAACTCTATACAAATTCCTCTCATCATATTCATGTAAATAGCGGTCATCCTTGAGTTGCCATGGCAATAAGTAGAAAACCGACAAAAAAATTGTTAGGACAGATACTATTTATTTGGATAGTGACAGTCATTACTTCTCTTGCATTTTGCCATGACAAAGGGGTAGAAATGTTCTAACAATTGGGCCTAAACTGTGCTAGTTCCAATCTAGGAGAGGCCTGTTAAATTCATTTTGGCCCAAAACCACTTCCCCACCATCCATTCCGAGTCTCCTTCCATCGGAGTCTCACCGAGTCATCTCTCTCTCTCTCTCTCTCCGTGTGCAAGTTCACATCATCAACCATTTCAAACCCAAACCCTGGATCAGATCTGAGCTTGATCCGATCCCACCATGTCCTGCCTAGCCCTCTCTCTCCAACCCGCCAATGGATCCGATATCCTGCTCCAAACCCGAGAATGGTTCCCGCCGGCCCGAGCTCTCGTCGCCGTCTCCTCCTTCCGCCAAACCCGCCTAGCCTTCGCCGCCGCCAAACAACAACAACTCCACACCCCAAAAGACCAGCAACACAACAACTCGGAATCTTCCTCCTCCGACGCCACCGCCGACTCCATCGCATCCCTCGGTGACGACCCACTCGCCGCCTCCAGCGGCCAGCTCATCGTTGGCGTCGAATCTCGGTACCGAGTCGTCTACCGCCTCGTCAACTCCATCTACGTCCTCGGCGTCACCACCGCCGATCATGACAACTCGATCAACGTCTTCGAGTGCATCCACATCGTCAACCAAGCCGTCAGCGTCATCGTCACCGCTTGCCGTGGTGTCGATGTTACTCCGGATAAGCTGGGTCGAAAGTATGCCGAGATCTACATGGCTCTCGACATTGTTCTGAGAGGTGTCAGCAATATTCGATTGGCGGCGATGCTTTCGTCGATGCACGGCGATGGCATTGCGAAGATGGTGCACTCGGCCTTGGATACTGAGAACAAGATTCGTGGGGCGGAGAATTGGAGAGCTGTTGAGGCGCATTCCGTCGAACACGAGGTGGGCATTGAGGCGTTCAACAATTTGGGGTTTGAATTGCCGCCGGAGACAATAGCTGCTGGAGATGAGGTGGCGGCGAGCTTGGCGCCGGTGGTGCAGAGTGAGGAGAAGGATCTGAAGTTAGAGAATGAGGAAGAGAGTCAAGTAGAGAAAGACCCATTTGCTGCGAGTGAAAAGATTAATCAGCCTGAAGAGTTGGTGAGTGGGTTCAAGAAGAATAAGGATCCTTCGGCCACGGACTTAACACTGGCGTTGGCGACACTGGAAGTGACGACATTGCCCCCGGCAGAGGCGACCCAGTCTACTCATATTGCTGTTGAAGGGTTTGAAGGGGAGTATGGTGGGATTGAATTTGGGCATGACCAGGCTTCTTTGGGTGAGACTTTTGAAGGGTTTAGTGATGCTTGGGGTGGTGGGCTGGATGCTTCCGAGTTTGTTGGAACAAAGAAGGTTGCGAAGAAGGAAGGGCTTGGCGGGCTTGAGTTGTTGCAGACTGGGCCAGATGCTCCGAAAACTGCTGATGCGGCTGCAGGTGGTGCGGCAGCAGGCAGTCCTCTTGATACCCTTGTGAAAAGTGAAATGAAGGGTCCTGAGATGCACATTGTGGAAGAGATCAGTGCTGAGTTTAGAGAGTCATTGCTTGCTAGAGTAGGATTAATGGGTGTTGTTTATTTGAAAACTTTGCCAACCAAGACTAGTGGTGATAAAGAAACCGAGTTTTCATTCCGGGTTGAGGGAACCAGTGCGGTTAAGAGGTTTATTATGCAGAGTTCTCGAGTTAGTAGTCTAGGCAATGGGATGTTTCATGTAAGGACCGCAGCCTCAGATGAGCCTTTACCCGTCTTGAAGTATAGTCTGCTGCCTAGGTTGACACCATTGCCCTTGAGGGTTCGCCTTGTGCAACGCCATACAGGGAGCTTACTTTCTGTGATGATACAATATGTGTCAAATCCTGAGCTCCCAGCGCCTTTGACTGATGTGACATTTGTTTTGAAACTACCCCTTGATCCTACATTGTTGAAGGTGTCCCCGAAAGCTGTATTAAGTAGGTCTGAGAAAGAACTGAAATGGCATGTCCCTGAGATTCCGTTGAATGGATCTCCGGGTAGGTTGAGAGCAAGGATGCCTGTGGATTCTAATGAAGGAGATGGCAGTGAGGACATTGAAGTTATTGCCCATGTGAAATTTTCTTGGCAAGGAAACAGATCATTGTCCGGAGTTTGTTTGCGACCGGCTTCCGAGGGTAATACAGATTTTTATGAGGTTAATCACAGGTATGAGAGTGGGGTATATATGTGCAATTGACCCATGATGAAATCACTGTTGCATTGTAGAGGGTTGTGCCTCTTTTTTCTCTTTTTATTTTGAGAGATTTATGTTGATTGTATGTTGTTGTAGCATTCTTTGATAATGAGCTTGTAGCTTAGATTATCAGTCATGTGAAAGCTTTGTGTCTTTGGGTATTGGCTTTTCATTTGTGTGAATGGATATACAAGTTTCTCTTTACATGCTTTCTTCCATCTTTTGGTTTTTTACTTTTACTATCATATGGACTTGCAGGTTTTGAAACATATTTGCTACATAAGACAAGCAATTGGTGCTACAAGAAAAATCTAAAATTATGATGATAAATATATTTTGAAACCAAAACAACTGCATAGTTAGCAAAAATCATATAAAACCAGAAGCTAAAGGCTGCTAGAAATATATAAAAGCTGGAAGGCAAGAGAAGGCCGAACCCTGTTGTTTTGTTGAAACTTTTGCAGTGTCACTTATGTTTGCAAACATGTAGGTAAGCTGTATCTTATTCCACAGCCAAAAAACTACTGCAGTTTGCCATACCATTTCACTGCTTTCACCGTGCTCGCAGAGATTTAGAAAAAACCAAACAAAAAGAGGAAAAAGGCCGTTTTCATTGATTTTCATTGTGCTTGTATTGGTATGTATCTGCAATTTCATATTCATAATTGACCCTTTGGCAATTGTTTTCAATTTTTTGGTAAATAATAAATTAATTGTATGATAATTTTTTTTAATTTTTTTAAAAGTTTTTAGTTGAAGAAAGTGTGGTGTTTTATCATATTGATGTTAATAAAACATGGAATGAATTATGGGTTTGGCGCAAAGAATTGTGTTTATATGTTGGCTTTGTCAGCTGTGTTGAGAAGACAACAGTTTTGTATAAGGTCTCTTGTAGCTTAGATTCACAAGTGGAACCTTTATGGAGGCTGATGCTGAGAGCGTTTTGAGGGTAATCACTCCACCCTTGATCCCAATAATAGACACACGGGTCAGGCTGGTAAGCTAACAATCTGCTACCAATGTCATTTCTATAACTTCGTATAATATGCATGAAAATATAAATTTATTATACATATGTTTGCTGACATAAATCTGCCAATTTTTTTTTTTTACTCATTTGTGAACGATGATTGTTGTGCTTGATACTGTGTAATATAGGCAAGGACCGAAATTAAAAGAATGCTACAGCATTTTGATGTGTACTAGGACTAACTTGCAAATATAGGACTGACTTGCGCGCTTTCTGGTTCCAACTTGAATTGGTTGTCTTATTTGTTTTACCAATCTTCTAGGCAATTCTACCTTATATTTATCTCCCCATGCTTGTTTTTCCAATCTTCTATGTAATGTTTGAAGTATGATTAGTCCTCTATTTACTGTGTAAGAGGGACTCTGCTATTTTCTAGTTACATCATGCACCAATAAGTTGTTGGCTGGCCATTTAGGTAATAAAAGGCCTCGTTCTTTCTTTGGGCTTTTGCTTTCTCTTTAAAAAAAAATTCTTATGTTGGAAAATTTCATTAAACAAGGATTCCTTATGAATGAGTGTTGTATGTGTTGCAAGCAAAAATGAGTATGTGAGTCGTCTTTCTTAATCTTGATGTATATTTCACTCATCGAATACTGACATTGTTCATATTGAAAAGTGCCATATTAGATACTGTCCTTAATTTGAAGAGACAAGGCTCCAATTTCTATTTTCTATTCACCGCAAAAGTTGCCGTATTCTGATAAAATTTTATTTTACTTTTCCAGTTTGTAATGATACCCATCATCAAATGTGTAAATATTAAGCAGATGAGGGTGAGGCCAGCTAGGTTAGTGTGTCTGTCCCTTGTATCCGAGTTTGAATCCCCTTCCTTGTAGCTTAGGATACTAGTGCATATCAATTGGCAATTGCTCTAATTATATAATAAACTGGAAAATCAGCTAACGTAACAGCATATTACATACTGCTTGAAACTTCTATTTAATCTCTTGGTTGTTAATTTCCAGAAAAAATATGTTAGAATAATATTTAAATTTATAAAATTGATTGTAAGTGGAAAAGTGCAGATCTCATGGGAGTCGGGACACAAGTAAGACGTACACGATTGTTGGCATTGGATACTTGAGGGAAGCTTTGTGACTGCACAAACTTCTACCCAGTTCAATTTTGGTTCCCTACTTGCTATTTTTGCTGAAGGGAGAGCCTCATACAAAGTTGATGTTCCTACTTGGATCTATGTGGATGAAGGTGCACCATAATTTTCATGTTTTTCATGCAAGATCCAAAAGATACAGCATGCAACCAGTCAACCAGAGCTGAAGTCGACATCAAGCGGTTGAAGCTGAAAGAAGTGGATGAGGTTAGGCGGTTGCCTATGAAAGGAGTTTCTCACTTATGAAGGGAGTTTCTCATCAACTGAAAGGGCCTTGGAGACAGAGACTAAGTGAGAGAAGGAGATATACTTGGAGCAGTTTAAGAAGAAGATTGAAGACTTCAAGAAGATGCAGTCATCGTGAGCGCTGACATCTTAAGTGGGGAGAATGTTAGGGGTCGCTTGTCCAAGTCATTAGTCAAGCCCATAGCAGCTTGATTGTGCGTGGGAGTATTTTGGTAGTCAGCAAAATATTTTATTTTCTTGTATTTGGTCATTATAAGTTCTCTTCAAGCATTCTGATGTTTCCTCTCCTTCGGTAACTTATGAAAGGCTCATCATGCTTCTTACAAGGGGTGACTAGTCGGTGGAATGGTGAGCTAGTTCACTTGTATAGGTAAGCATGCTTGCCATCAATATAAGGTCCCGTTTGGTTCATGGAATACATTTGAGGGAAATCATTTCCCTTGTCATTTCCTAAGGAATGAGAATGAAAGATTTCTTTCCTACGTTTGGTAATGCTGGGAAAGTAACTGGGAAATATCACTTTATTTCATTTCCCATGTTTGTTTTGAGTAGGAATGAAAAACAAAGTTTGTATAAATTTTCAATTATACTCATATTAATTCAAATAAAATTGAATGCATTTAATGATATATTGTAATTCTAAATTATTAATGGGGATAAAATGATCATAAAAAATATGTATTTAATGTTAGCTTATTTTCCCAAATTTTTCCATGAGGAGGGAAAACAAAACTCAAGTTAGGAGGATGGTTTCATTTTCCCCCATTCTTTTCCATGAGCCAGGCAATGATTTTTCATACTTAGACTTACCAAACATGGAAAAGCAATTGATTTCTCATTCCGAAATCTTCTTTCCTATGAACCAAACGGGCCTAAGAGAAGCATTATACAATCACTCATTGCCTTGTGTGTTGCACTTGCTGTTGTGCTGCTTGCTTGGTGTATAATATGAATATTGGGTGTTTGTTACCTACTCCGTACTAGCAAGTGCCTCAAAGTGGTTTTTTTAATTTCCAATCTTCATGCAAGGGCTTGTAGCTCATGTGGTCTTAAGAGTATTTAACTACGCACAATGTGCTAGGTTCGTTTCCTCCCCCCAATACGGTTTGTATTAAAAAAACTTTCCAGACCTTCATCAATGTTGGGCTAGCAGGATCCACTTCAGTCACTCAATTCCATGTGTCAGGATAATACCGAGTTTGGACGTACCGTATGTCCAGTGCACTACACGCAATCCTTTTCTCCCAAAAGAAAAGCGACACCATTACTACACGAATCTCCACGCAAGCGTTATACACTTCAAAAAACCGAAATACAGAAACAAAATAAAAAATCTCCCGCCATCCCTAAAACGTTTGTAAACCCTCAAAAACCAGGAATCTCATCGAATTTTGATCCGGGTTGAAGATTTAGATCGGGAAAATGGAGCTGACGGTGGTAGATCTGAGCTTGTACTTGGGATCGAAGGGCGAAGTGAAGGAGTTGTGCGGCGAGGTGAGCCGGAGTCTGAGAGAAACGGGTGCTCTGTTGGTCAAGGACCCCAGATGTACGGCCGAGGACAACGATCGCTTCCTCGATATGATGGAGAGGTACTTCGATAGACCGCCGGATTTCAAGCGACTCCAGGAGAGGCCCCAATTGCATTACCAGGTGGGTTCTGTTTGGTTCCCGAGAAAATGAAAAACTGTTGCCTAGATATCAGAAAAATGAAAATTTGAATTTCTTTATAATAAAAAAAATTGAAATTTGAACCAATTCTTTGCTTACTGATTGGTGGCTTATCTGGGTTCTCTTTTGATTTTAATTATCTATTTCTTTTGATTTGTGGTGGGAATTGGATTGTTGTTGCTCAAAACTTGAAATGGGGATAACATCACAGGTTGGGGTGACACCAGAGGGTGTGGAAGTGCCAAGAAGCCTTGTTGATGAAGAAATGCGGGAGAAATTGAAAGAAATGCCCAAAGAGTTCCAGCCATCCATTCCCAAGGGGGCAGATCGCAAATGGCGATACATGTGGAGAGTGGGTCCTCGACCATCAGAAACCCGCTTTCAGGTCTCATTCTTTGTTTTCCTTTAGATATTCACTTTGCACTCATATGTATTGACTGTTTTAATTAAATGCTATATTCTACTTGCCATGATGATGATGATTATGTTATTCTTGTTTTCTAGGAACTTAATGCAGAGCCGGTCGTACCCGAGGGGTTTCCTGAATGGAAAGATACCATGGATTCATGGGGTTACAAGATGATATCCGCAATAGAGGTGAGCCATTAATTTGATTTTTCAGCTTGCTCATACCACTTGCTTGTTTTGCATATTATCTAATATTCTTCATGTAATTTATGCCTCTCTTTCTTTTCAGGCTGTTGCTGAAATGGCTGCCATTGGGTTTGGCTTGCCAAAGGATGCATTCACTTCTCTTATGAAGCAGGTGACCAATGATTGCCAATTGAAACTTACATTCATGTCTCTATGACTTTCTGCCACTAGTGGTGGGCAGCGGTATTGAAATCAAATAATGGAATCATGATTACTGGTTGCCTACTCTGACAGTAGTTGCTTATATCCATCAGTTTCCATTCCATCTTCTATATCCATCACTTTTCTTATCTTTAGCCACTGTGACCACCTGTGTCCCAAATTTGTGTGGCATTCTGTTGAATGCCTTTTGTATTGCTCCATAATGCCACTATTATTTTATCTTATTACACTTCTCAGTTTTGTCTTTTTTTCTTACAAAGATGAATTTGGGGTGGGCATATTCTTCAACCACTTTATAGTCTTATTAAATACATTGACTTGTGATCGGATATAGAGCATATATTTTGTCTCCATGCTGCATTTTCGACAATCACCAACTTCTGAATTGAGTATCTAGAATCTCTTCCTTTCCATTTGCCAATTTCCTGGCTAAGTTCATGCGATATGTGCTAAGTACCCTTTCTTTGTGAACCCAGGGACCACACCTTCTAGCCCCAACAGGAAGTGACCTTCGGCATTATGGCCAGGAGGGTACTGTGTTTGCAGGATATCACTACGACCTGAACTTTCTAACCATTCATGGCAGAAGTAGATTTCCTGGTCTGAATATCTGGCTAAGAAATGGGCAAAAAGTTGAAGTGAAGGTTCCTGTAGGATGTCTTCTCATTCAGACTGGGAAGCAGGTAAGAGCATTTTTGACTATTGTGCTTAGTAGTTATGCAATAGTTTACAAGGTAGTTGACCCCCTGAATATGGTGGCTTTCATGGGAAAGCAATTTGGATTTCAGTTGCATCAATTAAATAACACGTTATACATATAGGGTTTATGCACATTTTTTGGTAAAAATAAAAAATAAAACACAGGTGAAACATTTGATTAGTTGTGCTTGGTGTTCCCCCCCACAAAAAGAAAAAAGAAAAAAAGAATTGCTACAAATAAAACAAATATTAGGCGTGTTAATTTTTAATTCAAGTTCCCTCTTTGATTGGAATGGCTGTTTTTAGGTTGGTTGGCTATGGCATGTGTTGCATTTTAAATCTTTAAGCTAATTGTATTCCATTCACACAAATTTTCATGTGCAGATAGAGTGGTTGACTGCAGGAGATTGCATAGCTGGAATGCATGAAGTTGTTGTAACAAACAGGACAGTTGATGCAATCAAACTAGCAACGGAGCAACATCGCTTACTTTGGAGAGTATCTTCTACAGTGAGTGAAGCTAGTCATATTGTTGTCATTGTTGCCGTTTCGTTCTTCTACTTTTAGTTGGCATTTTAAAAGAGATTTATATAAATAAGATTTCTTGATGCGTCGTATACTTATATGTGACATTTCTTGCGATGTAGTTGTTTGCCCACATAGCATCTGATGCTGTGTTAAAGCCCTTAGGTCGCTTTGCAGAATCCTCTCTTGCCAGTATATATCCGGCGATTTATGCAGGAGAGTTTGTTGAACAGGAGCTTGCAGTAATCAATCTCAAAGGAAACAAAGGAGAACTTTGATAACCTGTAATATGTGAAAATCATAACTTGTTATGTCAATGATATGAAATGCATTTGAGAGGCCTTTGGGAATGACATGAGTTGTAATAAAGATGGTTGGGATCGATGATTATTCACTATGGCCACACACATGAGGAAAGATTGGAGAATTATATTCTCATTTACTGACTTTCTGTTCTTCCTCAGCAAGAAAATTTGTACAATTTCTTTGGATTCTCAAATCAAATATATATTTCTGATTTGTTAGTCATGCTTAACTATTTTGTTTTGGTACATTGTGCTCACATATTTTGATTTTCACCAAAAGTTGTCAAATGTGCTCGAAAGCAATTTCCTCGAGAATCATGGTTCAATTGAACACGGAAATTATCTTCTTGAATACTTAAAATGTTGTGAACTTATGATCATGACGCAAGTCTGGATTTGCTCCTAACTGATTTTGTATTCTGAGTTGCTATAGTGTAGCATCAGTTTTATTTTTGCCCTTGTAGTTTAAAACTTCATAATCGTATATACTTTTCTTAGTAATTTCAAATTGGTCTAATCACATACTCTTAAATACTAACTTGGAGCTAATTATCCGATATTAATATTTTGGATGGTCACACTTTGGGATCGTTTGAAAGGTAGAGTAGGAGGTTTTCTGAGCCATTTTGTAGTTTGCTACATGTTCATGCTTAATAGGTTTCAAGAAATTGATTGAAGTAAAAGTGTGTAAAGCATTATAGCATTAAAGCTAGAAGCGCATTGTTTTTGGCCTCTACATATGCAAACAATGAGAAAGTAGGTGCCTTTGATTCATTTTAACTAGAGCTTCTTTGCTAATGCATTTGGAAAATGCAAAGAGTCATGAAATTTGAGTTTAACAACTACTCCACCAGCACACCAAATGTATTTTTGGCTGGTTTTTATGCACATATCATCAGTGGCAGAGCTGGCGACAATGGCATCATATAGGTGTGACCTTTGGGTAGGATGTACCTGCATGATGGCATGACCCTCATCATAATGTCCTATATATTCGAATTTGGGACGTCTTCTCTGTAATTAATCTCAGCTCAAATTAATTAAGATGAGGCTAATTACTATGACTCTTCCAGTTTTGGTGGTTATGTTAGTTTTGACAGGTTTGGTGGATCAAGGGGAGGGCACCATGTGTGCAAGCACCTTCTTCTCATCTATTGTTCAGCTAATACCTTGCAGAGCAGCAGTTGTTCCTTTTAGCCCCATCCCACCAAGTGAGACTTGCTGCAATGCCCTCAAAGCTCTTGGCCAGCCTTGCCTATGTGTGCTTGTCAATGGCCCTTCAATTTCTGGCGTCGATCGTACCATGGCAATGCAGCTCCCAGAGAAGTGCACTATCAACTTTGAACCATGTACTCTCTAGCTCCTCTCTGTTACTTAACACAATAGTGCTAAAAAAAACGTTTCCTGAAGCAATATTTTTCACCCATTTGATCTAATATATTATATAATGACCTTTACTATATATGTTTATATTGAACCTGCTTGTTTATTAGTAATATTGTAAGAATCTTTAGAGGGAAAAAAAAGAGAAAAGAAGAAAAAGAACATCTTTCCCTTGTGTATTTCTGAAAATTTATAATTGATGAATCTGGTGTTTTGTTTTCTCTGATGCAGGTGAAATCATGAATTAAAGAAGTTGAAGCATAGAGCTGAGGAGTATTCTAGAATAAGGGTCTTGGAGTTGTAAGCCTCCTTTTGGTTGTTTAATATTTAATGCTGCTGTTAATAAGAGGCTGTATTTTTAGAACTTGAGATTATGCAGTGAACCTCTTGGGTTTTAATTTGATTTCTGATGTAATAGATTACTAGTTTATTTTAATAACTAAGTATGTATTATTTACTTGATAAAAAAACAGAAGTATGTATTCTTTACTTGTTCCTTTTATCTGGATATCCCTTTTGGTAATTGTAATTTTTTTTCTTCTCGTCATCTTACTTTTCCTCCTACTTTCTAAGTGATTATGCTAGTTGGCCGAGGCATCCCTTAGAGTTGATGACATGGAGCAATCAAATTTGACTCTTTTTACACAATCTACGGATATTTGTCTCTATACTTGACTTTATTTACACTAGAAAAAAGCCATAATTCTTTTTTGGCATCACTGAAGAGATCTTGTAAATGCTGCAATATCTTCATTCTTGCAAATTACCTCTTGTCAAGAAAACATTTGTGACAAGGGGAATTAATTGCCCATAATCCATATGCCTAAGTTTATTATTATTATTTTTTTAGTACAAGTGATATTGAGGGATGAGAGAATCGAACCTAGAATCTCTCCTGAGGTATATGTCTAAACTTATTTTGGCTTATAAAATTGACACCAATCTCTGCCAACATTGGCGGGATTGACTAAAATGGTTCTGCATCAAAATTGGATTTCAGCCGAAAATTCAATCTTCTTATTAATTTAATATGTAACCATCCAAGGGGTTATATGTGAGTGGCGTTCCTCTTGCAAAATTTATGTTGCAAAATTCATCAGAGTCAAACGGATCAACAATCGGGGTTATATATTGGCACCTCGACAAGGTTTGCTGCTCACACTGGTCAACTAAACCTAAAGTCATAATTGAACATATGTAATAGCATGGCCTAAGAATTAACAACATTATCTATCCTAACAAATCAGAATTCAGTAAGTGACTTTTGTCCAAACTAATACAAGTCTCCAGTGATCTAATCAGTGTTCTGCTCTGAATCTAATTATCTATTTGCTCAAACTTGTTGGAAGCCATGAGCCCCATGACTGATTTCCAGTACTACTTCATCTGCTTGATCCTCTTGTTGACACTTGGTACACACCGAGCCCATATGTCCAGTAAAAACTTAGCACGTAGGCCTCGTGCACCGTGCCAGAGGAGACGAGTAAATTTACCCTCGGTCTCGACTCCCTGGAAATATTCAAGAGGATTCAAAATCAACCACGTAGATGATAAGACCCCATATGACTACTGACCCGCCGTACCTCATAAAGTGTGTCTAGGTTCTTTCGAAAGCCAGGGGTAAACCGCCCGGATCACCACCTCACCAAATGGGACTGCCATTGTGCACGACAGGCTACTTTGCCCACGCCCGCCCCTAGTGGAAATACGAAGAGGTCATCATGAGTAGAGGACGTGGACTAACCCCGACCACCCATCATCTGACAGATATGATGTGACATAAATGGCTCGACTCTGAGCCGAGGTGGCCGTCTTGTAATTTAATTCATTTGGTTCCCCTATAAATGTAGCATGGGTTTTTGTGAAAAGAGAGATTGAGATCCCTCATGGAAGAATGGAATAAGAAGAAAAGTCTTGTCATTTGCCATATATTATTTTCCTCCTTAAAGCTCTTTTCCCTTTGAAACCACTTTAAAATAATTGTACTCCTTTGTGTTAACCACTTGAATATCTGTGGTTCAAATATTTGGCGCCGTTTGTGGGAAACCACACTCAAAGGTTATGTGTTAGCTACTGCACTACTAATATGTTGGGCCGAAAGATGAAGGGAATCTCTACCCCTGGCACTCCCGATCAAAGAAGTACGAAATGCCGGAGAGCAAAAAGACAAAGGATTAGCACCCTTGAAGCCAAAGTCGAATCGCTCCTTAACGAAGCCGATACCATGTAGGATCTAAACAGAACTCTCCAGGACCACAACAAGCACCTAGAAGAGCAACAGATCGGTCTCCAAGCGAACCTACGAAAAGCCTAGAAAAGGGCCGCAAGGGATTCAAGTCATACCAGGCTGGTGGAAAGGTGCCTGTTCGGCGAAGAATCGATGTCAACTCTTATGCCTCGAACTAGCAACACTGGACTTAGTCCTGCCCACAAGGGTATCAGCCAGGAAGAAGATTGCCCCTTAAAACCTAACCTGAGCAAAGGAAAGGGCCACGTCGCCGAGACCGACAACCTCGTCGCCCCCCAGGGAGGCCGACCTAAGAGCGGCGATGAAGGCCATGATCAAAGGAGAAATAGGAAGCATCTGGGACAGGCTCGATAAGGTCGAAAAGACCACAACCCGCTCGTCCGCTATTTTTTCAAGGATGAAATTCCTCTCCCCCTACACTAAGGAACTCTTCGAGGCAACCGTCGTCAGTGATACGAAGGCACTGAAAATTGCCCTCTACAAAGGACTTACAAACCCCATATGACCACCTTGACAGTTTCCGCTATGCAATGGAAGGCAGGGGGCAAACGAGGCCACCAAATGCAGACTTTTCCTGACTACCTCGAAGGGAGCAGCCTTAAACCTCAAATCCATCAACTCATTCATCGAGCTACGCTGGGTATTACTGGATAGATATATGATCATATCGAGCCGGGTGTACACTGCTAACGATCTCTCGGTAGTAAACTAGAAAACAAATGAGTCTCTGCGGGATTATGTCACTTGTTTCAATAAGGAGTGCGACGACGCGGCGGCTCACAACGCCCTTATGATAGGGTTCCAGGGAGAAGGCTTATTTTCCACCTCACTCGGAACCCCCCTTCCCCGAGACGTATAAAGACCTCCTCCGAGAGCAGGTCACGAGTGTTGAACCTTCTCGTCACACCCAGGACTCGCAGAGAGGGAATCCCCAAAAGAAAGAAAATTGGCAGCAGAAACACGTCGATCAGTGGAACGTCCCCGAGCACTACTCAAATTATACGCCTTTGAATACTAACGAAGGGGCCATCCTAGCATTCATCAGGAAAGAGCTGCCTGCTCCGCGCCAAGGTCGAAATGAATACATAGGGAAATGAGATGAAGCTCGGTACTACAAGTATCTACACATGTATGGTCACTTAACGGAAGACTGCTACCAATTGAAGGAAGAAATCGAAGCGTTGGTCAAGAGGGGGAAACTCCGGGAATATGTGGCCTGCCCCGAAGTCGCCATCGACCCCTTGGGGGGGGGGGTGGTCAACTCATGCTTCAGTCTCTCGAAAACTAATATCCACAATCGGGGGAGGCCCCTCACTGGGTGGCGACACCAACAGGCCCAGGAAGCAATACGCTCGATCGCTCGGCCAGACAACTAGCCACGCCCTTTCCATATGCGACACAGCACGACCCTTTAAATGAGCTCGAAAAAGCGACGAGGAACCCTCATTTTTAGCCTAGACGACAGCCATACTTCTCAACCTCATAGCGATATGTTGGTAATCTTTGTTGGTATCGCAAACTGTGACATAAACTGGGTCTTCATCGATAGGGGGAGTTCCTCCAATATCATCTTTGTGCCCATATTCAACTAGCTCAGAATAAACCGAGCGCTACTCGATAAAAGGGCACCCCCACTCTATGCCTTTGGAGGGACTCAAGTATAACCTCTCGACAATATACACCTCGCCCTAACCATAGGGGAATGTACGCACCAGGCAACCACGGTCTCCAATTTTGTCGTGGTCAATTCTCCGATCTCTTACAATGTGACATTGAGCTGACTGACACTTACGGAGCTCGAGCGCACCGTTACTTACTGCACCCTCATGCTAAAGTTCAGAACCTCCCACGGGATAGGGACTGTCTAAGGGGACCAGGTTTCAGGACGAAACTATTATGTTGCAACTTTAAGACAGAAGTCCACCAGGGGCGATACCCTTGTTACCAGCATCAGCCATCTGACGACCAGACGTTGCCCTTTCAGCAGCTAAAGACCTCATATTCACGATTGACCGATCACGGCCAACATAGCAAAGCAAGACCCCCCATGTCCTGCTGAAAAAATAGAGCCCAGTTAATATTTTGTTCTATCCCGCGATCTCTAGCCTCGGATTAGAGTCTAGGGTGCTTGCTTCTTACCACCAAGTACTACATGCTTTCGACGGCACGAGGGTGCTTGCCCTCGACTGCATCAACCTCCTCGCCTTGATCAGGCTGTTTCCGACACAAGCCGGAACAGTGGCACGTTTCATGGTGGTTGACCATCCAAGCCTTGCCTGGGCTGGGTCTTGGGCGCTGGAGCTGGCTTCCAAGCCTAGGGCCCCCACCTGCCTAGGCTAGCCCCTAGTAGTGGACTTGGTCTTATACAACTCTACTAATTCCCTGGTCTTGTTCTTCCTGATACCACTTGTTATACTTTAAGCTAGAACAAGAACTAAAACAATGAACCAAGAAAAGGAACACAAACAATTTGAAGGTTCCTCCAATCTAGGAGTGCCTGTAATGAAACCTTTTATTAAACCCAATGAAAGAGAACTAACAAACTCTCAATAGCTCTCAAAATCATAAATAGATGCCTCACTCTCCAATATTAGACTGCTCCTAAGATCATCTATTTATACTAAATTGATGACAACCAAATCCTACTACACAAAGGAAACCAAAAACTAAACTAAGTCAGAATCCAAGACCAACTTGAAAGCTTGCGTCCAAACCTCCCAAACATATTACAACTTGGATTCCTAACTTAGCTAGGAATACATAATCAATAATATATCATACCAAACTTCAACAAGTTGTTCAGAGAATGGTGAGGAAGCTGAAAAATAAGGGGTCGCCTTGTAATGCCGCACACCATGCTTGTCTAAGTCATTAGTCAAGCCCATAGCGGCTTGATTGTGTGGGAGTATTTTGGTAGTTAGCAAAATATTTTATTTTCTTGTATTTGGTCATTATAAGTAGGGTGGTGCTAGAGGCACCAACTTTGGGCACTAACTCTCTAATAGAGGTGGAGCCCACCAATACACCGGGTCTCACACTCTATTAGAGAGTTGGTGCCCAAAGTTGGTGCCTCTAACATTTTCCTTATAAGTAACTCTTCAAGCATTCTGATGTTTCCTTACAAGAGGTGACTAGCTGGTGGAATGGTGAGCCAGTTCACTTGTATAGGTAAGCATGCTTGCCATCAATATAATAGGCATTATACAATTACTCATTGCCTTGTGTGTTGCACTTGCTATTGTGCTGCTTGCTTGGTGCTTGAATAATATTAATATCGGGTGTTCGTTGCCTACCCAGTACTAGCAAGTGCCGCAAAATGGTTTCTTTAAGTTCCGACCTTCATGTAAAGGGTTGTAGCTCAAGTGATCTTAAGATTATTTAACTATGCACATTGAACAAGGTTCGATTGTTCCCTCAATTCCACGTGTCAGGATAATACCGAATTTGGATGTATCGTATGTCCAGTGCACTACACGCAATCCTTTTCTCCCAAAAGAAAAGCGACACCATTATTACACGAATCTCCACGCAAGCGTTATTATACACTTCAGAAAACCAAATACAGAAACAAAATAGAAAATCTCCCGCCATCCCTAAAACATTTGTAAACCCTCAAAAACCAGGAATCTCATCGAATTTTGATCCGGGTTGAAGATTTGGATCGGGCAAATGGAGCTGACGGTGGTAGATCTGAGTTTGTACTTGGGATCGAAGGGCGAAGTGAAGGAGTTGTGCGGCGAGGTGAGCCGGAGTCTGAGAGAAACAGGTGCTCTGTTGGTCAAGGACCCCAGATATACGGCCGAGGACAACGATCGCTTTCTCGATATGATGGAGAGATACTTCGATAGACCGCCGGAATTCAAGCGACTCCAGGAGAGGCCCCAATTGCATTACCAGGTGGGTTCTGTTTGGTTCCCGAGAAAATGAAATACTGTTGCCTAGATATCAGAAAAATGAAAAAAATTGAAAATTGAAGCCGAATTCTTTGATTACTGATTGGTGGCTTATCTGGGTTCTCTTTTGATTTTAATTGTCTATTTGTTTTGATTTGTGGTGGGAATTGGATTGTTGTTGTTCAAAACTTGAAGTGGGGATAAGATTACAGGTTGGGGTGACACCAGAGGGTGTGGAAGTGCCAAGAAGCCTTGTTGATGAAGAAATGCAGGAGAAATTGAAAGAACTGCCCAAAGAGTTCCAGCCATCCATTCCCAAGGGGGCAGATCGCAAATGGCGATACATGTGGAGAGTGGGTGCTCGACCCTCAGAAACCCGCTTTCAGGTCTCATTCTTTGTTTTGCTTAGATAATCACTTTGCACTCGTATGTATTGACTGTTTTAATTCAATGCTATTATTCTACTTGCCATGATGATGATGATTATGTTATTCTTGTTTTCTAGGAACTTAATGCAGAGCCGGTCGTACCCGAGGGGTTTCCTGAATGGAAAGATACCATGGATTCATGGGGTTACAAGATGATATCCGCAATAGAGGTGAGCCATTAATTTGATTTTTCAGCTTGCTCATACCACTTGCTTGTTTTGTAAATTATCTAATATTCTTCATGTAATTTATGCCTCTCTTTCTTTTCAGGCTGTTGCTGAAATGGCTGCCATTGGGTTTGGCTTGCCAAAGGATGCATTCACATCTCTTATGAAGCAGGTGACCAATGATTGCCAAGTGAAACTTACATTCATGTCTCTATGACTTTCTGCCACTAGTGGTGGGGCAGCGGTATTGAAATCAAATAATGGAATCATTATTACTGGTTGCCTACTCTGACAGTAGTTGCCTACATCCATCAGTTTCCATTCCATCTTCTTTATCCATCACTTTTCTTATCTTTACCCGCTGTGACCACCTGTGTCCCCAAATTTGTGTGGCATTCTGTTGAATACCTTTTGTATTGCTCCATAATGCCACTATTATTTTATCTTATTACACTTCTCTAATTTGTCATTTTTTCTTACAAAGATGAATTTGGGGTGGGCATATTCTTCAACCACTTTATAGTCTTATCAAATACATTGGCTTGTGATCGGATATAGAGCATGTATTTTGTCTCGATGCTGCATTTTCGACAATCACCAACTTCTGAATCGAGTATCTAGAATCTCTTCCTTTCCATTTGCCAATTTCCTGGCTAAGTTCATGTGATATATGCTGAGTACCCTTTGTGAACCCAGGGACCACACCTTCTAGCTCCAACAGGAAGTGACCTTCGGCGTTACGGCCAGGAGGGTACTGTGTTTGCAGGATATCACTACGACCTGAACTTTCTTACCATTCATGGCAGAAGTAGATTTCCTGGTCTGAATATCTGGCTAAGAAATGGGCAAAAAGTTGAAGTGAAGGTTCCTGTAGGATGTCTTCTCATTCATGCTGGGAAGCAGGTAAGAGTATTTTTGACCATTGTGCTTAGTAGTTTTCCAACAGTTTACAATCTAGTTGACCCCCTGGATATGGTGGCTTTTATGGGAAATCAATTTGGATTTCAGTTGCATCAATTAAATAACACATTATACACGTTCTTTAGTGCCTAACTTATGAAAGAGAAAAATTTAAACTTATATTTTAACTATAGCAATAATGTCGTGTGCAAGATCTACCCAAAACCAAAAATGTGCTACAAAGAAAAGAAATATTAGGCGTGTTTATTTTTAATTCAAGTTCCCTATTTGATTGGAATGGCTGTTTTTAGGTTGGTTGGCTATGACATGTGTTGTATTTTAAATCTTTAAGCTAATTGTATTCCATTCACACAAATTTTCATGTGCAGATGGAGTGGTTGACTGCAGGAGATTGCATAGCTGGAATGCATGAAGTTGTTGTAACAAACAGGACAGTTGACGCAATCAAACAAGCAACGGAGCAACATCGCTTACTTTGGAGAGTATCTTCTACAGTGAGTGAAGCTAGTCATATTGTAGTTGGCATTTTAAAAGAGATTTATAAAAGAGATTTATATAAATAAAATTTCTTGATGCATCATATACTTATATGTGACATTTCTCGCGATGTAGTTGTTTGCACACATAGCATCTGATGCTGTGTTAAAGCCCTTAGGTCGCTTTGCAGAATGCTCTCTTGCCAGTAAATATCCGGCGATTTATGCAGGAGAGTTTGTTGAACAGGAGCTTGCAGTAATCAATCTCAAAGGAAACAAAGGAGAACCTTGATAACCTGTAATATGTGAAAATCATAACTTGTTGTGTCAATGATATGAAAAGCATTTGAAGAGGCCTTTGGGAATGAGATGAGTTGTAATAAAGATGGTTGGGATCGATGATTATTAACTGTGGCCACACACATGAGGAAAGATTGGAGAATTATATTGTCTGATTTACTTTCTGTTCTTCCTCCAGCAAGAAAATTTCTACAATTTCTTTGGATTCCCAAATCGAATATATATCTCTGATTTGTTAGTCATGCTTAACTATTTGTTTTGGTACAGTGCTCACATATTTTGATTTTCACCAAAAGTTGTCAAATGTGCTTGGAAGCAATTTCCTCGAGAATCATGCATTCAATTGAACACGGAAATTATCTTCCCGAATACTTCAAATGTTGTGAACTTATGATCACGACCCAAGTTTGGATTTGCTCCTAACTGATTTTGTATTCTGAGTTGCCATAGTGTTGCATCAATTTCATTTTCGTCCTTGTAGTTTAACACTTCATAATCGTCCTTGTAGTTTAACACTTCATAATCGAATATTCTTTTCTTTGCAATTTCAGATTGGTCTAAATCACATAATCTTAAATGCTAACTTGGAGCTAATTATCTGATATTAATATTTTGGACGGTCACACTTTGGGAACGTAGGTGCCTTCGATTCATTTTAACTGGAGTTTCTTTGCTAATGCATTTGGAAAATGCAAAGAGTCATGAAATTTGAGTTTAACTGCTCCACCAGCACGCCAAATGTATTTTTGGCTGGTTTTTATGCACATATCATTAGTGGCAGAGCTGGCGACAATGGCATCATATAGGTGTGACCTTTGGGCAGGATGAACCCGCATGATGGCATGACCCTCATCATAAATTCCTATATATTTGAATTCGGGACGTCTTCTCTGTAATTAATCTCAGCTCAAATTAATTAAGATGAGGCTAATTACTATGACTCCTCCAGTTTTGGTGGTCATGTTAGTTTCGACAGGTTTGGTGGATCAAGGGGAGGGCACCATGTGTGCAAGCACCTTCTTTCATCATTATTCCCGCCCCCCCCCCCCCCCCCCCCCCCCCCGTTCAGCTAATACCTTGCAGAGCAGCAGTTGTTCCATTTAGCCCCATCCCACCAAGTGAGACTTGCTGCAATGCTCTCAAAGCTCTTGGCCAGCCTTGCCTTGTGTGTTTGTCAATGGCCCTTCGATTTCTGGCGTCGATCGTACCATGGCAATGCAGCTCCAAGAGAAGTGCACTATCAACTTTGAACCATGTACTCTCTAGCTCCTCTCTGTTACTTAACACAGTAGTGCTAGAAAAAAGATGGTTCCTGAAGCAATATTTTTCACCCATTTGAACTAATATATTATATTAATAACTAAGTTTTTGTTTTCAAAAAGAAAAAAGGGTTCCGCATTGGCGGGCTTATAAAATTGACACCAATCTCCGCCAACATTGGCAGGCTTGACTAAAATGGCTCTGCATCCAAATTGGAATTCAGCTGAAAATTCAGCTTTCTTATTAATTTAATATGTAACTATCCAAGGGTTACACGTGAGTGACGTTCCTCTTGCAAAATTTATGTAGTGACAAGAAAAATGCTCACGTTTTTATAAATCTGGACCAATGGTCTCATCAGAGTCAAACGGATCAAGGCTTGCTGCTCACACTGGTCAACTAAACCTAAAGTCTTAATTGAACATGATTGAACATGATGTAATCGTATGGCCTACGAATTAACGACATTATCCATCCTAACGAATCAGAATTCAGTGGCTTTTGTCCATACTAATACAAGTCTCCAGTGATTCAATCAGTGTTCTGCTCTGAATCTAATTTTCTATTTGCTTAAACTTGTTGGAAGCCATGAGCCCCATGACTGATTTCCAGTACTGCTTCATCTGCTTGATCATCTGCTTCCTCTCCACCATCTTGGTCAAATCCTTCTTCAACAAACCCACCAAGCAAACCACCACTCTCTGCCTCCCTCCTAGTCCACCGGCTTTGCCGGTCATCGGTCACCTTCACCTCCTCTCCTCCTCCTTGTCCAAGTCCTTGCACAACCTCTCCACCAAGTATGGTCCTCTCCTCCTAGTCCGGTTCGGCGCTTCTCGGATGCTAGTGGTTTCGTCAGCCTCCATGGCTACTGAAATCTTCAAAACTCACGATCTCACTTTTGCTTCTCGTCCCTCATTTGCTTTTGCTGACGAGTTGCCGTACGGAAACTTGGGATTCTTTGCCACCCCATATGGTGACTATTGGAGGTTCATGAAGAAGCTTTGCATGACAGAACTGCTCTCACCCAAGCAAATAGAAAGGTCACGCGCCATTCGACATGCAGAGGTTGCAAAGTTTTTGAGGAAAACGTTGGAGAGTGCTACGAGGAAAGAGATGGTTGATGTGGGTGCGGAGCTGATGAGGCTTACAAACAACAGTATATGCAGGCATGCTCTAAAATTAATTTGATATGATCTTTGAAATTTTCTCCAATATTTCTCTTTTTAACAAGTACCTGTTTGATAGCAGGATGGCTATGAGCACTAGTTGTTCAGAGAATGGTGAGGAAGCTGAAAAAATCAGGGAGTTGGTAAAAGAATCATTTGAGTTGGCTGCAAAGGTTTGTTTTGGGGATGTGTTGGGCCCACTGAAGAGGTTGGGTTTCTGGGTTTATGGGAAGCAGCTCATGGATGTGACCATGGGGTATGATAAACTTTTAGAGGGGATGCTGAAGCAGCATGAAGAGAGAGCAGAGAGAGAGGGTTGGGATAGAGAAGATAAAGATTTGATGGATATACTATTGAAGGCCTATCAAGATGACAAAGCTGAGGTCAAGATTTCCAGAACTCATGTGAAGGCTTTCTTGCTTGTAAGTGATTTCAATCCTTTCCATTTTCAAACCACATCTTGTTTCTGATCAATTCATAATTTACAATTATGTTAGGATCTTTTCATCGGAGGTACTGCTACCACAGCAGAGGCCATGCAATGGGCAGTAGCTGAGCTCATCAACCATCCCGACATATTCAACAAGCTCAGGGTGGAGATAAAATCGGTTGTTGGTAGTAGACTAGTTGAGGAATCGGATGTTGGAAACCTCCCCTACTTGCAGGCAGTGATAAAAGAAACACTAAGATTACACCCACCAGTGCCTTTGTCAACAAGAGAGAGCCGCCAAGCTTGTAAAATAAAAGAGTTTGATATACCAGAAAAGACTGCAGTAGCAATCAACCAGTATGCTATAATGAGAGATCCAGAGTTATGGGACAATCCAGATGACTTTAGGCCAGAGAGGTTTTTGTCTCCTGAAGAGAAAGCAGATGGGGAAATGAATCAGAAAGAGACTAGAGGACAGAATTTTCAATATGTACCATTTGGATCGGGAAGGAGAAGGTGTCCTGGCTCGAATTTGGCAACCATCTTGTTGAATACTTCAATTGCTGCCATGGTTCAATGCTTTGATTGGAAAGTTGGAGATGGAAATGAGGGTAAGGTTAATATGCAAGTTGGCGCAGGCATGTCTTTGCCCATGGCTCACCCACTTATACTTTTACCTGTTGATCACTTCAACCCATTTGCTTCTTCAACATAGTTCTATGTAAACTTGCATGTGGGTTATGCAAAACAAACTTGTGCTAAGAATAAAGGCAAGCTAGCTATATGGGTATTTGTGCTACTCAGTACAAGATAACGAAATTTGATCACAGACTTCTTACATGCCACTCTCTGTTTAGTATGCCATTGCGAAAAGTATACAAAGTATAATGTGTTCTTATAAATGATTTCTCTAAAAGGTAACTCTGGATACTAGCATAAGTGGTTTTATTTTCAAGAAATTGAGACACAATTGGAGGGCAAAATTCTTTCTCCCCGTCTCTTATTCTCGTTCACAAAGTTCACTACGCATAACTAGTAACTACTCCAATTGACCAATTCTTGATTAATTAATAGCAAAGGCAAGACTACAGACAGAATTAACTGGAATTATCATCAAATAGACTCAGGTTGTACAATTGAATTTTTGACATTGCAACATTGCATTACAACGATCAGGGTTTAGGGTTGAGCAGACTCCAGGATGTCCAGGGTAAACGTACAAGTTGAATGGATCTTATCTTTCATTACAATTGACATGTAAATTGTACAACCTCAAGGTTGAACAGCCTCCAGAAGTTTCTCATATACTTGCCTAGCAGACAAATCCTCCACCTGCAATAATCACCAAATGATAATGAAGAAGGCCAAGCAAGATCAGCTTAAGCAGTTTCTGAGTTAAATTGGCATCATAACTTATACATTATTCAGGGGTCTATTGCATACATAGCTTCTATCAGGATGCTGCCCAAGTGAGGTTCCCTAAATGAATTATAGTTGCTCTTATTTTATAAGCAGTCGAAAAAATTAGATAAGAAAGAAATATCATGTCTTGTTTTTATCTATGTTGCCAAAGTAGAAATGTTTGTGCAACAATACAGTAAATCGGGGAATAGTGCATGGCAGCAAAATTATTGTATACAATGCTCTGAATTTTTTATGTAACAAAAATGATATTGTTCTCCTTAACATAGGCACATTTGAAACAGAGTATGATACACCCAAGCTGCCACCAACACCCACACCCATGAGAGAGAGAGAGAGAGAGAGAGAGAGAGAGAGAGAGAGAGAGAGAGAGAGAGAGAGAGAGAGAGAGAGTAAAACTTAACCACAAGGAGTTTCGATTTATTATTCCACCCTCTCTGAAGAGTCATCTGGCTTAGTCTCAGACCCAACACCTGTGTAAAAGCATTAAACTCTATCACATAAATTTTGAAAAAAATATGAACTATGATGATACTATCACATAAATTTTGAAAAAAATCATTAAAACTCTATCTTGATTGAAGAACATAATGCACTGACAGGACAATCTCGAGGAAGAACATAAGTATGAAAAGGTGTAGAAACAAGATAGTTTCACAGAAACTGTCAGACAAACTGAGGTACAAGAAACCGAAGGCAGGTGATCAGCCACTGTTAAACAGTGAGTGTCATCCAGTTCTTGTTTTCTTCTTCTTACAAACCGTATAACACTAAAGATATCATACTTTCATTAGAAGAAGAAAGAAGAACCTTTTCAATACAACTTTTCCAGCCTCAGCAATGTTAAGCCTTGCAAGATGTTTGCTCTTGTCCAACACATAAGCTTTGTCAGTCTTCCTTTTGGGCATTTTCTGCAACTGGGTATCTTATACATCACACACTTCAGTATAATATAAACTGCTTGCCCACAAGTATTATTCAACAAACTCTCTTTTAACAACCATTATGAAAAATCCAATACCAATTAAAATGAGCAATTACACCAATTTCTTTTTTGAAACATATTAATTTCTACTCAAACAATAACCCAACTACAATCAAAAGAGAGTGAGGAGAATTTATCAAAAATAGCCAAAATTTACCCCTCACTTTCAAAAATGTCAGTTTTGATAAAATCTTTCAAATATAGCCAAAAACGCACTTAAATAGACACAAATACCCTTAAAAATTAAAACCCACATAAACTTCAACTTTCAATGATCCAGGCAGACCCAAATTGGAAATATATTCATCCAAATCGAAAAAGAAATACAATTAATAAGTTCTTTATCTTCAAATCCAATCCAACAAACAAAATTAATTGTATTTCAAGTGGCCAACAGAAAATCATGGAATTAAAACAAAGATGGAAGGAGAGAGAGAAAGAGAAGCAAACCTGGGATTACAGATTGGTAAGTTGAATTAGGGAGTGTAGGAATTGCTTCATACCAAGGCTATAGACATGCGTGATCAGCAATAGTTCAACCAAAGGCTACAGACGTGCGTGCAAATCCAAATTTTGTGTATTAGGGTTTTGCTTTTTAGGTTTATGTGGGTTTTAATTTTTAAGGGTATTTGTGTCTATTTAGGTGAGTTTTTGGCTATATTTGAAAGATTTTATAAAAACTGACATTTTTGAAAGTGGGGGGTAAATTTTGGCTATTTTTGATAAAAACTCGAGAGTGAGAGAGAACCAGTTATGAGGAGGTGAGATGCAGAGTGTTTGCAGTAGTAGACGAAGAGATCAGAGTCAGGTCCATCTGGAGCTGCGTCCTCGCTCGAGTACGTGTGTGTTGTTCTCTTCGGCATCACTTTCTTCTCTTCTCCTCTTCTTCTCTTTCTTTCTAACGCTGATCGAATTTGGTACGGCTGGAGCTCCACCAAGGCAGTGTGTTTACTAATTGAATTGAGGAGGAGTTGGGTTGAGGAGAATTAGAAGTTGTTTAGTGGGTGTATTCAATTGGAATTTTAAAAGAGTATTCAATTGGAATTTTAAAAGATTATTTTGGGATAAATAAGTCATGTGTTATTCAATTAAATTTTTTAAATAATCTAAATAAGTCTTGTGGTATTCCACTAAACTTATTAGGATTTTTGAAAGAGAACTGTCAAATTTAGTGGTATTCAATCAAGCCTTTAAACAAGAAGTGCTGCTATTTCCACCAATCTATCTTATTTTCTCACCTACCATATAAATTTGAAAAAATACTATCTTATTTTTCCACCCACTATTATTCCTAAAATGCCATTTAATTATTAATTCAACTAAAATAAAGTAAAATATTAATAATAAATAACATAGAAATAAAATATAAACAAGTCTCTCTCCTTCTCTCCCCACCTTATCGACCTACCCCAACCCCTGAAGCCCTCAACCCTAGCCATCATTCCCTCCCCCACCTCGTTCGGCCTCCATAATTCCCTCTCTTTACACGCATTAGACAACTCTTCTCTATAACTATTGCTTTCTCTGCTCCTTCTTCTGAAATGGGTATTGTTGGGTCCTCCAATTTTCTGCAAACCAGAGCCTCCATTGCCTTCCTCCTCTTAGGAATTTGGATTCTAGAACAGTGAGCTTCAATTTTTCTAAAAAAAAATTCAAATTGTGGGAAATTTTTTCTTCCGGAAGGAAAAGAGAAAAATGAAAATTTCTTTCTTTTACTACTTGTTATATTTATGTGTGCCCTGACTTGGTCTTGCTTAAGAATCGAGTAAAGTTTCAAGCTTTCATGGCGGCAACATCATCTTAAGCTTTCCTTCAAGATTTGGTTCAGATACCAAAGCCCCAATGATCTTAAATGTTTCCTAGTCTGCTGAACAAGACTTGTAAATAAGTGTTGCAGGGGAATGGTGGCTAGGGTCGCTTTGGCTATAGAGATTCCAAGGATGGGTTGGGGGTGGCTCAAGAGGGGGAGACATAGGGAGAGAGAATTTGTTTTCATAAAGAAAATCTTATTTTAAGAAGAGTTTGAGGTTTTTTTTCCCTTAAGTACTTAAAAGTAATTTTACAAAGGGTAAATTTGTTTTTAAAACTTTGATGATAAGGTGGGTGGGAAAATATGACAAGTAGGTGGAAATAGCAGCACTCTAAACAAGTAACAAAAATCAAACACTCTTTTCATTCTTCTCCCTAGGGTTCTTCTCTACAATATTCTACACATGTTATTCGTCTCTCACTCTCTATTTTTCGTGCTCTCTCAAATATGCTTCTTTTACTTTTCTCTTCTTCTCTTCTCTCTCTTTCTCTTCTCTTTCTCTCCTCTCTCTTCTTCTTCTCTTCTCTATATATATATATTTTTTGAAAATTTGTAAAATATGAGGTTTTTCGTTTCTACTTTTTTTAATCGAATGTTTTGTTTGTATGTGATAATTCGACGTTGTGGGAATCTTTAGCAATAAATTGATTTGTGGAATTGTTTCTTTGTCCATGTTTCGCTTTTTGATGGGTGTTTTTCAGTTTTTCACTGTGTTGAGAACTAGAAACAAATAGAACAATGGTTGGGGTATGATTGTGAGGGATGCCAATGGTAGCTTTGAGGTGGGCAAAGGCAAATTTGATTTCGAAATCTTGTGGCTCATGAAAAAAGGAAAGGACCATGACTGTAGTATGTGAAACACGACAAGCCTACTGGTGTGGCTTGCATGCAGAGCACAAATACATTAAAATATATAATCACAATTCAATATCTCTTTTGCTAAGCACAATTATGCATTATACACTCCATTAACGACCATGGTCTTTTGGTTAGATTAATTTTTAAAGTGAATCTTCCTTTTATTCTTTTTTTGGGTGTATTGATATTACCAACCCCTATCTCAAACCCCTATCTCAAATCCCACCCTAACCCATCAGACTTTTCACGTGGAATTTTTTTTGTAATTCTCTCCTCACCTTGACCTCCATCCAAGCAGTTAAGCACTTGGTATAAACTATGGTGACCAAACTACCAATAACGACCACTGGGTAAGTAATGTTCTTTCCTCACATGAGACGACCAAACCACCCTCAACCAGAGCTACCTGATGTTGGGGTACAAGCTTCTACACATGTGGACCTTCACACATCTGTTTGACAGGCAAGGGCTTTCGTCACACGAGTAATGGTGGGTTTGACATTAGAACATTGAGAGATACGAGGGCCTTTGTTTCCATTATAGGTGAGATCAATGTCACTGGCGGATAGCAAGCAAAACCTCTGCATTATAAGAAAAATAAAAAGAGTACGGTAAAAAATAGATGAACTATCCACCGCAATGGTGCAAATGGATTATTTTAGCTAAGTGGATGAATTAAAGTTGTTAAGATGAGGCACTATCTAGTTGGATGATATTAGAAAAAGAATATACATAGATGGGCCAATAGTGTAGGCATGGTCCAGGTGTTTATGCATGGTTGTGGTCTTCCTTTTTTGGAATATACATATTTTGCGGGGTGTTGAGGAGGACAGCAATACTACAAACAGCTTAGCACGTTCTAAAGTGGATATAAATAGTAAGTGATTGGTTGGATAGTTTGATGGTGTTGAGCCTTCCCAATCGGACTATAAATTGGCCTCAACTCAAAATGGAGTTGCATCGTCCTTCCAAAGGAAAAAAAAAAAAAACAAACAAACAGAGAATAAAATAACGAAGTGGAAGGAAAATCAAGATGGCTATGAAATTAAGTTTCTTGGCAATGCTTTTGTGCTTATTGTTAGCATCTACACCTAAAGCTCATGCTAGTGTGTTTGACGTGACGAGTGCAACATACGGTGCAAAGCCTGGGTCTGATGTCAGTACGGCCTTGGCCAAGGCTTGGAGTGATGCATGTGCATCGCCATCCGCGAGTAAAGTTGTTGTTCCGAGCGGGACATACAAGTTAAAAGAAGCAACTTTCAAAGGCCCCTGTAAGGCTCCTATTGAGATGCAAGTTCAAGGCACATTGCAGGCTCCAGCAGACGCTGGCCAACTCACAAGACCGGATACTTGGGTTGGTTTTCAGTACATTGACATGCTCACCTTATCAGGTGGTGGGACTTTTGATGGCCAAGGAGCACTTTCTTGGAATCAAAATGACTGCCACAAAAACAAAAATTGCAAACCTATTCCCGTTAATCTGCGGTTCGAATTCCTCACAAATTCCAAAGTTCAGGACATAACTTCACTTAACAGCAAATTTTTCCACATGCATGTTTTCCGATGCAACCATACTACATTTCAACAACTTACCATCACAGCACCTGACGACAGCAGAAACACAGATGGAATCCATATCGGGGCTTCGACTGGTATCAACATTACTCATGCAAAGATTGGAACTGGGGATGACTGTATTTCTATTGGTGATGACTCCCACGAAATCACAGTGACTGATGTTACTTGTGGGCCAGGGCATGGAATAAGCATTGGAAGCCTTGGAAAATATAAGGACGAAAAGGATGTGACCGGGATCATAGTTAAGAACTGCACCCTGACTAATACGGACAACGGTGTGAGAATCAAAACATTTCCAGATTCTCCTTCGCCTAGCACTGCCTCGGGTATACACTATGAGGATATTATCATGGTTAATGTCAGTAACCCTATCCTCATAGACCAATTGTACTGCCCATATACTCAGTGTGAACAAAAGCCTCCGTCAAAAGTTAAGATCAACAATGTCAGCTTCAAGAACATTAAGGGCTCATCTTTCACTCCCCTTGCAGTCAAACTTGTATGTACCACGGGCATACCGTGTGAGAATGTGGAGTTGACTGACATTGATCTCACCTACGGTGGAGACAAAGGCCCTCTTACCTCTATGTGTTCTAATGTCAAGCCCACAATTACTGGCGTGATAAAGCCTCTTGGTTGTGCTACATCGTCCTTGGCACCTCTTCCTTTATCCAAGAAGTAGAAAGTACTAATTAATGTTCTCTATGCATAAATTGCTGTGTTTTACTTTGCTTTTGTGCTACATGTTGTCTCCTTTGTCCAAGATAAATAAATACACAACACAATTTTCATCAATGCCAATAGGATTTAGAGCACTCTTATACCATCGTTGACCTGTTTGATCCCAATTTTCATCGCTGAAAACTTCCCTTGTGAATTTGGCAGTAACACCGCATGATATTTCTCTGTCTTATATAAAAAACAATCAATAGATCTTTCCCGTCGAAATTTTGTCGGGACTATTAAAGTGGAAGGGGATGCACAATATATTATTACTGCTCTTGAGAAAGATGGGGAGGATTTGCATGTGTGGAAGGTCACCTTTTTAAAGAAGCTAAGTGCCTCACACATTCTCTCTCTCTGGTGAGATGGCGATATAGCTCCATAGAATGTAATAAGGTGGCTCCCTCCCTTGCTAGGCATGCCTTGTTGTTAGATAAAAAATCTTTTGGTTAGAGGAAGAGCCTCCATGACTTACTTGAACATGATGTAATCGTATGGCCTACGAATTAACGACATTATCCATCCTAACGAATCAGAATTCAGTGGCTTTTGTCCATACTAATACAAGTCTCCAGTGATTCAATCAGTGTTCTGCTCTGAATCTAATTTTCTATTTGCTTAAACTTGTTGGAAGCCATGAGCCCCATGACTGATTTCCAGTACTGCTTCATCTGCTTGATCATCTGCTTCCTCTCCACCATCTTGGTCAAATCCTTCTTCAACAAACCCACCAAGCAAACCACCACTCTCTGCCTCCCTCCTAGTCCACCGGCTTTGCCGGTCATCGGTCACCTTCACCTCCTCTCCTCCTCCTTGTCCAAGTCCTTGCACAACCTCTCCACCAAGTATGGTCCTCTCCTCCTAGTCCGGTTCGGCGCTTCTCGGATGCTAGTGGTTTCGTCAGCCTCCATGGCTACTGAAATCTTCAAAACTCACGATCTCACTTTTGCTTCTCGTCCCTCATTTGCTTTTGCTGACGAGTTGCCGTACGGAAACTTGGGATTCTTTGCCACCCCATATGGTGACTATTGGAGGTTCATGAAGAAGCTTTGCATGACAGAACTGCTCTCCCCCAAGCAAATAGAAAGGTCACGCGCCATTCGACATGCAGAGGTTGCAAAGTTTTTGAGGAAAACGTTGGAGAGTGCTACGAGGAAAGAGATGGTTGATGTGGGTGCGGAGCTGATGAGGCTTACAAACAACAGTATATGCAGGCATGCTCTAAAATTAATTTGATATGATCTTTGAAATTTTCTCCAATATTTCTCTTTTTAACAAGTACCTGTTTGATAGCAGGATGGCTATGAGCACTAGTTGTTCAGAGAATGGTGAGGAAGCTGAAAAAATCAGGGAGTTGGTAAAAGAATCATTTGAGTTGGCTGCAAAAGTTTGTTTTGGGGATGTGTTGGGCCCACTGAAGAGGTTGGGTTTCTGGGTTTATGGGAAGCAGCTCATGGATGTGACCATGGGGTATGATAAACTTTTAGAGGGGATGCTGAAGCAGCATGAAGAGAGAGCAGAGAGAGAGGGTTGGGATAGAGAAGATAAAGATTTGATGGATATACTATTGAAGGCCTATCAAGATGACAAAGCTGAGGTCAAGATTTCCAGAACTCATGTGAAGGCTTTCTTGCTTGTAAGTGATATCAATCCTTTCCATTTTCAAACCATATCTTGTTTCTGATCAATTCATAATTTACAATTATGTTAGGATCTTTTCATCGGAGGTACTGCTACCACAGCAGAGGCCATGCAATGGGCAGTAGCTGAGCTCATCAACCATCCCGACATATTCAACAAGCTCAGGGTGGAGATAAAATCGGTTGTTGGTAGACTATATCGGATGTTGGAAACCTCCCCTACTTGCAGGCAGTGATAAAAGAAACACTAAGATTACACCCACCAGTGCCTTTGTCAACAAGAGAGAGCCGCCAAGCTTGTAAAATAAAAGAGTTTGATATACCAGAAAAGACTGCAGTAGCAATCAACCAGTATGCTATAATGAGAGATCCAGAGTTATGGGACAATCCAGATGACTTTAGGCCAGAGAGGTTTTTGTCTCCTGAAGAGAAAGCAGATGGGGAAATGAATCAGAAAAAGACTAGAGGACAGAATTTTCAGTATGTACCATTTGGATCGGGAAGGAGAAGGTGTCCTGGCTCGAATTTGGCAACCATCTTGTTGAATACTTCAATTGCTGCCATGGTTCAATGCTTTGATTGGAAAGTTGGAGATGGAAATGAGGGTAAGGTTAATATGCAAGTTGGCGCAGGCATGTCTTTGCCCATGGCTCACCCACTTATACTTTTACCTGTTGATCACTTCAACCCATTTGCTTCTTCAACATAGTTCTATGTAAACTTGCATGTGGGTTATGCAAAACAAACTTGTGCTAAGAATAAAGGCAAGCTAGCTATATGGGTATTTGTGCTACTCAGTACAAGATAACGAAATTTGATCACAGACTTCTTACATGCCACTCTGTGTTTAGTATGCCATTGCGAAAAGTATACAAAGTATAATGTGTTCTTATAAATGATTTCTCTAAAAGGTAACTCTGGATACTAGCATAAGTGGTTTTATTTTCAAGACATTGAGATACAATTGGAGGGCAAAATTCTTTCTCCCCGACTCTTATTCTCGTTCACAAAGTTCACTACGCATAACTAGTAACTACTCCAATTGACCAATTCTTGATTAATTAATAGCAAAGGCAAGACTATAGACAGAATTAACTGGAATTATCATCAAATATACTCAGGTTGTACAATTGAATTTTTGACATTGCAACATTGCATTACAACGATCAGGGTTTAGGGTTGAGCAGATGATCGGTGCATAATTACATATCTTTTTGTACCCTTCTAACTTATGATTTGGTTATGTTTTTGAGTTAAACTTGTGCTTTTAATAAAGTTTGTGTATGTTTCAGTGTAATAAGGATGAGACTCATTACATGCATTTTAAAGACAAGTTAGCTCAAAACAGTGTCTGCAGATCAGTCACATTCACGGATTAACCTGTACTTTCTCAAGAAGAACCAGATAATGAACCATACATCATTGGAAAGCTACGGAAGTCTAGTTTCCGTAGCATTTTACGGTTCATGATTTGGAGTCTTCTAGAGGAAGTTATCCACGATTTAGCAGCTCAAGGTCAAAATTCGGCAGCATCTGCGTTACTGGGCCAAAAATGACATTTGAAGGTCTTTCCTATTTTTCCTTGAGTTGGGCTGCATATGCTTGGAAAGATAAGACAAAGGGCTTGAAGATCCATATTTTTCCAGAATTTTTTGGAGTGAATAACAAGCCCAAAATCGGCCCACAAGCTGACTATGTCATGCATGACTATCTAGTGGGATTTGTTGGTGAAGTGCACTAGCCAAAAGAATGAGTTTCTAATTACAATGGGATTTGTTGGTGAAGTGCACTAGCCAAAAGAATGAGTTTCTAATTACAATGGGATTTGTTGGTGAAATGCACTAGCCAAAAGAATGAGTTTCTAATTACAAGTGCTATTGGCATAAACCATATTCAATTCAAATATTCCCCTTCCATTCTCCCTATAAATAGCACTCCAATTCTAAACACAAATGATTCACAATTCATCTCATTCACTTCATCCTTCCACAAACACTCCATTCATCCCCAAAACACCAAAAATAGCTCCAACAAGACTCCATTCCAATTCCCTACGAATTTCCTCTTTCTTTTCCATCACCACTCACCCAAACTCATCCCAAATCACCTCTTTAGTAGCCATACTCTAGATGTGAGGAAACTCTTGGAGCAGCATTAGACGTGGAGAAGCACTTGGAGAAGCCTTGGACACCACAAACAACTTCATAAATGGGTTTTTCTACTCTTGTTGCATTCATTATGTCTTCTCATTTATGTTTAAGTTTCATTTCCATTATGAGTAGCTAAATTCATAACTAGGGCTTCGATGTAACCTAACATGAATATTCTGGGTTTATAAGTTAAAGTTTTGAGTTTCAAGTTTGATTCATGATTCATGTTCTTATTCATTATGCTTATCAGTTAATATGCTTGTTTGGATGATTAATCACCATTAGAACTTGTTTATTAGCTATCTTGGTTTAAATCAAAAGTAGACACCATGCTTTGATTCGAATTGAACTATGAATAAGAAAAGTATGTATGGACATTCGACAACAGGGATTAGATACATGCTTGGTTGTTTAAATTGTTCTTCTATGCTTAATGGGTTCCTAATGCTTAATTTAGGTTAGACAACAAATGATCAAGTTAGGGAATTAGGAACACAAGGTTATGACCAGACACCATGGCCTAATCATACTTTAGCTAGAATCAATCTTTGAATCCGAATTAGACTTGTCACTTAACTAATTTATAACCCAGAATTGAATTGTTATGGTGAATCGAATGCCCTAGTCTCCCAATCTATTTTCCAACCTACAAACATACTCTTTGTTACATTTGCTCACTTTGCTTTTGTTTAAAACTTCGTTTTGCCTCATTTGTTCAACAATTACAATCACTCTTGCTTTAAATTCTATTTTAGACTTAACCTCCTACTTTCTTGAATTTGGTAATCTAAGTACATAACTAATATTAATTTCTCAGTCCTCGTGGGTACGACCTCGTACTTGTCTTGCTATACTACTAATTGGCCCGTACAATTGCGAGTTAACGTTTTTAACGAACAGCAGACTCCAGGATGTCCAGGGTAAACGTACAAGTTGAATGGATCTCATCTTTCATTACAATTGACATGTAAATTGTACAACCTCAAGGTGGAACAGCCTCCAGAAGTTTCTCATATACTTGCCTAGCAGACAAATCCTCCACCTGCAATAATCACCAAATGATAATGAAGAAGGCCAAGCAAGATCAGCTTAAGCAGTTTCTGAGTTAAATTGGCATCATAACTTATACATTATTCAGGGGTCTATTGCATACATAGCTTCTATCAGGATGCTGCCCAAGTGAGGTTCCCTAAATGAATTATAGTTGCTCTTATTTTATAAGCAGTCGAAAAAATTAGATAAGAAAGAAATATCATGTCTTGTTTTTATCTATGTTGCCAAAGTAGAAATGTTTGTGCAACAATACAGTAAATCGGGGAATAGTGCATGGCAGCAAAATTATTGTATACAATGCTCTGAATTTTTTTTATAACAAAAATGATATTGTTCTCCTTAACATAGACACATTTGAAACAGAGTATGAGACACCCAAGCTGCCACCAACACCCACACCCATGAGAGAGAGAGAGAGAGAGAGAGAGAGAGAGAGAGTAAAACTTAACCACAAGGAGTTTCGATTAATTATTATTCCACCCTCTCTGAAGAGTGATCTGGCTTAGTCTCAGACCCAACACCTGTGTAAAAGCATTAAACTCTATCACATAAATTTTGAAAAAAATATGAACTATGATGATACTATCACATAAATTTTGAAAAAAATCATTAAACTCTATCTTGATTGAAGAACATAATGCACTGACAGGACAATCTCGAGGAAGAACATAAGTATGAAAAGGTGTAGAAACAAAATAGTTTCACAGAAACTGTCAGACAAACTGAGGTACAAGAAACCGAAGGCAGGTGATCAGCCACTGTTAAACAGTGAGTGTCATCCAGTTCTTGTTTTCTTCTTCTTACAAACCGTATAACACTAAAGATATCATACTTTCATTAGAAGAAGAAAGAAGAACCTTTTCAATACAACTTTTCCAGCCTCAGCAATGTTAAGCCTTGCAAGATGTTTGCTCTTGTCCAACACATAAGCTTTGTCAGTCTTCCTTTTGGGCATTTTCTGCAACTGGGTATCTTATACATCACACACTTCAGTATAATATAAACTGCTTGCCCACAAGTATTATTCAACAAACTCTCTTTTAACAACCATTATGAAAAATCCAATACCAATTAAAATGAGCAATTACACCAATTTCTTTTTTGAAACATATTAATTTCTACTCAAACAATAACCCAACTACAATCAAAAGAGAGTGAGAGAGAACCAGTTATGAGGAGGTGAGATGCACAGTGTTTGCAGTAGTAGACGAAGAGATCAGAGTCAGGTCCATCTGCGTCCTCGCTCGAGTACGTGTGTGTTGTTCTCTTCGGCATCACTTTCTTCTCTTCTCCTCTTCTTCTCTTTCTTTCTAACGCTGATCGAATTTGGTACGGCTGGAGCTCCACCAAGGCAGTATGTTTACTAATTGAATTGAGGAGGAGTTGGGTTGAGGAGAATTAGAAGTTGTTTATGGGGTGTATTCAATTGGGATTTTAAAAGATTATTTTGGGATAAATAAGTCATGTGTTATTCAATTAAATTTTTTAAATAATCTAAACAAGTCTTGTGGTATTCCATTAAACCTATTAGGATTTTTGAAAGAGAACCGTCAAATTTAGTGGTATTCAATCAAGCCTTTAAACAAGAAGTGCTGCTATTTCCACCCATCTATCTTATTTTCTCACATACCATATAAATTTGAAAAAATACTATCTTATTTTTCCACCCATTATTATTCCTAAAATGCCATTTAATTATTAATTCAACTAAAATAAAGTAAAATATTAATAATAAATAACATAGAAATAAAATATAAACAAGTCTCTCTCCTTCTCTCCCCACCTTATCGACCTACCCCAACCCCAGAAGCCCTCAACCCTAGCCATCATTCCCTCCCCCACCTCGTTCGGCCTCCATAATTCCCTCTCTTTACACGCATTAGACAACTCTTCTCTATAACTATTGCTTTCTCTGCTCCTTCTTCTGAAATGGGTATTGTTGGGTCCTCCAATTTTCTGCAAACCAGAGCCTCCATTGCCTTCCTCCTCTTAGGAATTTGGATTCTAGAACAGTGAGCTTCAATTTTTCTCAAAAAAAATTCAAATTGTGGGAAATTTTTTCTTCCGGAAGGAAAAGAGAAAAATGAAAATTTCTTTCTTTTACTACTTGTTATATTTATGTGTGCCCTGACTTGGTCTTGCTTAAGAATCGAGTAAAGTTTCAAGCTTTCATGGCGGCAACATCATCTTAAGCTTTCCTTCAAGATTTGGTTCAGATACCAAAGCCCCAATGATCTTAAATGTTTCCTAGTCTGCTGAACAAGACTTGTAAATAAGTGTTGCAGGGGAATGGTGGCTAGGGTCGCTTTGGCTATAGAGATTCCAAGGATGGGTTGGGGGTGGCTCGAGAGGGGGAGACATAGGGAGAGAGAATTTGTTTTCATAAAGAAAATCTTATTTTAAGAAGAGTTTGAGGTTTTTTACAAAAGGGTAAATTTGTTTTTAAAACTTTGATTATAAGGTGGGTGGGAAAATAGGACAATTGGGTGGAAATAGCAGCACTCTAAACAAGTAACAAAAATCAAACACTCTTTTCATTCTTCTCCCTAGGGTTCTTCTCTACAATATTCTACACATGTTATTCTCATCACTCTTCTCTAGGTATCCGTCTCTCACTCTCTATTTTTCGTACTCTCTCAAATATGCTTCTTCTTACTTCTTCTCTCTTCTCTATATATTTCTTCTTTTTTTTTTCTTTTTTTTTTTTTGTGAAAAATTAGGTTATGAGTTTTTCGTTCTTGACATTTTTTAATCGAATGTTTTGTTTGTATGTGATATAATTCGACGTTGTGGGAATCTTTAGCCAATAAATTGATTTGTGGAATTGTTTCTTTGTCCATGTTTCGCTTTTTGATGGGTGTTTTTCAGTTTTTCACTGTGTTGAGAACTAGAAACAAATAGAACAATGGTTGGGGTATGATTGTGAGGGATGCCAATGGTAGCTTTGAGGTGGGCAAAGGCAAATTTGATTTCGAAATCTTGTGGCTCATGAAAAAAGGAAAGGACCATGACTGTAGTATGTGAAACACGACAAGCCTACTGGTGTGGCTTGCATGCAGAGCACAACTAACATACCATAAAATACTAATCACAATTCAATATCTCTTTTGCTAAGCACAATTATGCATTATACACTCCATTAACGACCATGGTCTTTTGGTTAGATTAATTTTTAAAGTGAATCTTCCTTTTATTCTTTTTTTGGGTGTATTGATATTACTTTTGCTAATTTCGCAGGATTTTTTAAAAAGTGAAATTGTGTGGGACTTTTTAGTGGGAGGTATAAATACCAACCCCTATCTCAAATCCCACCCTAACCCATCAGACTTTTCAAGTGGAATTTTTTTTGTAATTCTCTCCTCACCTTGACCTCCATCCAAGCAGTTCAGCACTTGGTATAAACTATGGTGACCAAACTACCAATAACGACCACTGGGTAAGTAATGTTCTTTCCTCACATGACGACCAAACCACCCTCAACCAGAGCTACCTGATGTTGGGGTACAAGCTTCTACACATGTGAACCTTCACACATCTGTTTGACAGGCAAGGGCTTTCGTCACACGAGTAATGGTGGGTTTGACATTAGAACATTGAGAGGTAAGAGGGCCTTTGTTTCCATTATAGGTGAGATCAATGTCACTGGCGGATAGCAAGCAAAACCTCTGGATTATAAGAAAACTAAAAAGAGTACGGTAAAAAATAGATGACCTACCCACCGCAATGGTGCAAATGGATTATTTTAGCTAAGTGGATGAATTAAAGTTGTTAAGATGAGGCACTATCTAGTTGGATGATATTAGAAAAAGAATATACATAGATGGGCCAATAGTGTAGGCATGGTCCAGGTGTGTATGCATGGTTGTGGTCTTCCTTTTTTGGAATATATATATTTTGCGGGGTGTTGAGGAGGACAGCAATACTACAAACAGCTTAGCACGTTCTAAAGTGGATATAAATAGTAAGTGATTGGTTGGATAGTTTGATGGTGTTGAGCCTTCCCAATCAGACTATAAATTGGCCTCAACTCAAAATGGAGTTGCATCATCCTTCCAAAGGAAAAAAACAAAACAAACAAACAGAGAATAAAATAACGAAGTGGAAGGAAAATCAAGATGGCTATGAAATTAAGTTTCTTGGCAATGCTTTTGTGCTTATTGTTAGCATCTACACCTAAAGCTCATGCTAGTGTGTTTGACGTGACGAGTGCAACATACGGTGCAAAGCCTGGGTCTGATGTCAGTACGGCCTTGGCCAAGGCTTGGAGTGATGCATGTGCATCGCCATCCACGAGTAAAGTTGTTGTTCCGAGCGGGACATACAAGTTAAAAGAAGCAACTTTCAAAGGCCCCTGTAAGGCTCCTATTGAGATGCAAGTTCAAGGCACATTGCAGGCTCCAGCAGACGCTGGCCAACTCACAAGACCGGATACTTGGGTTGGTTTTCAGTACATTGACATGCTCACCTTATCAGGTGGTGGGACTTTTGATGGCCAAGGAGCACTTTCTTGGAATCAAAATGACTGCCACAAAAACAAAAATTGCAAACCTATTCCCGTTAATCTGCGGTTCGAATTCCTCACAAATTCCAAAGTTCAGGACATAACTTCACTTAACAGCAAATTTTTCCACATGCATGTTTTCCGATGCAACCATACTACATTTCAACAACTTACCATCACAGCACCTGACGACAGCAGAAACACAGATGGAATCCATATCGGGGCTTCGACTGGTATCAACATTACTCATGCAAAGATTGGAACTGGGGATGACTGTATTTCTATTGGTGATGACTCCCACGAAATCACAGTGACTGATGTTACTTGTGGGCCAGGGCATGGAATAAGCATTGGAAGCCTTGGAAAATATAAGGACGAAAAGGATGTGACCGGGATCATAGTTAAGAACTGCACCCTGACTAATACGGACAACGGTGTGAGAATCAAAACATTTCCAGATTCTCCTTCGCCTAGCACTGCCTCGGGTATACACTATGAGGATATTATCATGGTTAATGTCAGTAACCCTATCCTCATAGACCAATTGTACTGCCCATATACTCAGTGTGAACAAAAGCCTCCGTCAAAAGTTAAGATCAACAATGTCAGCTTCAAGAACATTAAGGGCTCATCTTTCACTCCCCTTGCAGTCAAACTTGTATGTACCACGGGCATACCGTGTGAGAATGTGGAGTTGACTGACATTGATCTCACCTACGGTGGAGACAAAGGCCCTCTTACCTCTATGTGTTCTAATGTCAAGCCCACAATTACTGGCGTGATAAAGCCTCTTGGTTGTGCTACATCATCCTTGGCACCTCTTCCTTTATCCAAGAAGTAGAAAGTACTAATTAATGTTCTCTATGCATAAATTGCTGTGTTCTACTTTGCTTTTGTGCTACATGTTGTCTCCTTTGTCCAAGATAAATAAATACACAAAACAATTTTCATCAATGCCAACAGGATTTAGAGCACTCTTATACCATCGTTGACCTGTTTGATCCCAATTTTCATCGCTGAAAACTTCCCTTGTGAATTTGGCAGTAACACCGCATGATATTTCTCTGTCTTATATAAAAAACAATCAATAGATCTTTCCCGTCGAAATTTTGTCGGGACTATTAAAGTGGAAGGGGATGCACAATATATTATTATTGCTCTTGAGAAAGATGGGGAGGATTTGCATGTGTGGAAGGTCACCTTTTTAAAGAAGCTAAGTGCCTCACACATTCTCTCTCTCTGGTGAGATGGCGATATAGCTCCATAGAATGTAATAAGGTGGCTCCCTCCCTTGCTAGGCATGCCTTGTTGTTAGATAAAAAATCTTTTGGTTAGAGGAAGAGCCTCCATGACTTACTTCATTGTTATTGGATAATACTCCAAGTTTATCAAATTAATGAAATCTTTCATAATTTTTTTATATATAAAAATAGGAGGGTGAAGGTAGAAAACAATTTTTAGAGGGACCAAGAGTGTGAATAACTTAGTTTGGGGGCCATTACATAAATCTTTGACAAATTCTTCCATGAAATGTGAGAAATGTCTTTAAATTTACGACGAACTAAATGTTGGCTTGTTTATTGCTATTCTTTGGAAGTTTGAAAGAAATTAAAAGACTTTTGTCCCACCTTTGCAGAAAGAAGAAAAGGCAGAGTCTTTATAAGTGTGGGAGAAATTGGAAGTTGGGCCAAGTAAAAGTCAATTGGGCTTCAAATTCGATTTGGGAATTAAATATTATATAGGTAATACATAATATTTAATTATAAAAAAGACGGCATTGGGCTCTGGAAAAATTTAATTAAGACACCGAAACGAAAATAAGTAATTTATTTTTTCGTTTTTGCACAGAAGAATTAAATCTGTAACATATTTAAATATCCACTAAAGAGATAATAGTTAATACATAATTACTAATTGAAGTAATTAAAAAAGGCTAAGATATTACTTAATTACATATATTAAATTAAAGAAGTTGGCCAAAAAACAAAAGTAAAGAAACTAATTTTATATTTTTAAAATTAAAAAAAAAAATCTCCCAACGAAATGTCGTCGGCAGAGCTAAGTTTTGTGGGGAGAGGTCTAATCCGAGAAATATTTGCCGGCATAGACATGTGCCGACGCAACTTGGTCAGGAGAGTTTGCTATTTGCAGGGTATAGCCGACCGGCTGTACTTTCAAGATATTATATAACTTTTGGCGTATAGCCGTGCGGCTGCACTTTTAAAATATTCTATTTTGCCGTATAGCCGTATGGCTATACTATTAAAATATTATATTTAAGGCTATACTTTCACGATATTATTTTTTTTAGTGTATAGCCGTGCGGCTATACCTTTAAAATGTTATATTCAATATTTAAATAGTATAGTCGTGTGGCTATACTATTTAGTGAAGAATTAATATTTAAATATTTCAATTAATTTCGAAAAAATTACTTAATAAATACTAATTAATTATCTTAAATAATTTTGTGGAATTTAAAATTATTTTGAAAATTGTTTCAATTATTTAAAAATTCTAAAAATCGAATTTTAATCTCGGAACTCTAAATCCAAGTCTCGAACCAAAAACTATAGCTTTCGAACTTGTCCGAACTTGTTCTAAAATCGTTTGCAAGCCTTAAACTCTAACTATAAATCTACTGTAGGGCACTTAGGACTCGATTAGCCTTGGATAATCACGTAACTCGACCTAAGGCTTTACGATTTAGGTTTAGTTCTCAGTCTTGAGAGAGAGAGAGAGAGAGAGAGAGAGAGAGAGAGAGAGAGGCTGATTGGGTATTTTAAAACCCAACTTTGAAAAATTTACGTTTGTGCCACTGCAGTTTCGTTGACCACAATTTCTTCGTTATAACTCCAATTTAAGCCCATTACGTGTCTACGAACACGTGAGAGCGAGCTGGACGAAATGGTGCCACTCAACTCCTCAAAATCCTTCTAGATCGAAAAGTGACTAAAGTAACCCTACCCCCAAGGGCTTTATTGTAAATCGACAATTAAATAATCAATTGAATAGTGATTTTTGGGACGAGGTGTTACATGCAAGCTCTCCAGAAGATTGCCACATGAGAGCTCGTGCCTTTACCTTACGAAAAGAAGATTGTGGGATGCAGGTTGATCTATACTGTGAAACTCAAAGCAGATAGATCCATTGAAAGATATAAAGTTAGATTGGTGGCGAAGGGGTACACACAGAGATATGGGGTGGACTACCAAGAGACATTTGCCCCAATAGCCAAGATCAACGCTATCAGAGTCCTACTGTCTCTAGCAACAAATCTAGATTGGCCACTACATCAGTTCGATGTTAAGAATGCCTTCTTACACGAAGACTTGGTAGAAGAGATATACATGGATTTACCACCAGGATGTGATTTAGCTCCTGAAAAGAAAAATCAAGTGTGCAAGCGGATAAAGTCATTATATGGGTTAGAATAATCTCCAAATGCATTCATCTTTTTTACACATTATATCCTCACACAATTTTCAAAATTCCTAGTATGCCATCTACTTTAATCCAACAACGAGTACATTTTAGTAATTAGTACCACTCCTACCCCAATTCCATATGGTTTAATAAACAACTTCAATAGGAATCTAGAATCTGATTCCCCTCAATTCATATGGTTTAGTAAACAATTTCATTAGGAATCCGGAATCTAATTCTCTTCAATCCAACTTCTCCTCAATTCAATTCATCCTCAATTCAATTCCTCATAATCAAATTACGGATTAGGAAATATGCCATTAATTCCTTGATGTGAAGTAAACACAGAAATCCTCCATAGGTGGAATTTAATTCCTAATGAGGATTCCAATTCCTGATTAGTACACCATGAAAGTGCTATTGTCAAGCTAGGATTTACTACAGCAAGACAAAGACTTGGACAACGTCGTTTTCATGTCATGTTATGTTCTACTAATTTAAACACATTGGGCCGTAACCTGATTGTGTCGGCCCGGACCGGCCCATTTAGATGACTCCTCATTATATACGGCGACTCGTAATTGCCTATATAATCCTTAGAAATCTCAACCTTTCAACAGTCTTCTCTCTCTCTTCCTCTCTGTGTAGTAGCTCCTCATGCTTAAGGTAAGCTAAGATCCGTTGCTCAATATCCTTACTTTTGATCAAGTTAGAGTCTTTTAGGCTATATGATTCACCTTTTAGGCTATATGATTCATTAATCTCTTTAGTGTTTGAAATTGAAACTGTTTTCTAGTTTTGCTTAGATTTTCAATTTGGTTAAAGTTTATGTGTTTTTACGGACACACTTAAGTTTCCTATCTTGTTTTCTGCCTTTTAATATATCCATCTCCTTTCCCCTTTTTTACAGTTATTTCTTTCGTTCTGAAGGTTTGTTGTTGTATTTTTCCATTGTTAGCTGGAAAATCATCAGTCCTGTTGGATGTGAAGCCATGGGATGATGAAACTGACATGAAAAAGCTTGAGGAGGCAGTAAGAAGTGTTCACATTGAAGGTTTGCATTGGGGAGCATGTAAGTTCTTTTATCTAAGTTAATTGCAGGAATAAGCTAAGGGCCAGATTTTCTAGCCATAGTTAGCAACAAAATTTGGCCGTTGATATGCACTTAATACATTAGCAATGTGGAAGTCAATATTATGAAGTTTTTAGTCCTTGATTGATACTAAACCAACCTTTATGTTCCTAAATTTGGTTATTTATTATCTTCTTGATTCTGCAGCCAAACTTGTAGCTGTTGGGTATGGAATAAAGAAGTTGCAGATAATGCTATCAATTGTTGATGACCTTGTCTCTGTTGACACGCTTATTGAGGAACAACTTACTGTTGAACCAATTAATGAGTATGTCCAGAGCTGTGACAATATTGTAGCCTTCAACAAAATATGTAAGTATATTTAAAGTTTGTAATCAAGTAATGATTTTATGGACTATTTGTTCGAGATACGAATCCTCACTGTTGATTTATCCTTACCCTTGTCTCTCATTGCAGGATTTGGGCATGGAGTGTTCTAGTGTGAGAGGGTTGCTAGGAAGATATTTTATATCTGCTCATATCTTGTTTCTTGGGGAATGATTTGAGACTTTATATTATCTTTGGTTATGATGTATTTTAGCGTTCCTTTGATGAATAATATGCCAGTCCTTTGTAGGTTTGATAAGACACCAGTTTATCATAATTCATATTCTCAGTTTTGTTATGTTGGTGCTTGGAAGTTTGTTTTCTTTGCTCAAGGATTTGATCTTTATGGTTCTCAAAAGAATCAATGGTTCAAGGATAATATCTGAATTTGATATATATGCCCCACACGACTGATATACCTAATAAAACATTTTGTAGTAAATTCTTAATTTAACATCACTCTCTCTTTTTCTTTGTTCCAAATCACATTACAAAATCTCCAAAATTAAGTAAAAACAAACCCATGATCTCATCCATCCAGACTCATGCGAGGAGTTCTGTTATCCCACATTGTGATCATGTTTTCCTGTTGCAGTTTTTGTGGCAGGTTTCCAGAGTGTCTTTCACAAGAAATGCATCTGCATAGTTAAAATGACTACAATTATTATTATTCCACAAAGTCTGGTCATATTGTGCCCTAAACCATAAGAACAAAATTAAGAGCAAAATATGTACCTGATTCAAGATTGTGTTTATGCATTGACTTTACACATGCAAACGTGCAATTGTAAAGAGCCGAGGTTGGGCTTAAGCTGTGTTGATCCTTAATGCAATATTCTTTACATGCTGGATGACATTGGTGGAAGGGCAAACATTCTTGTAATAAGCAAAAATGCATACAATTTTGATAGCAAATAAGATCGATGACGACATTCTCGTTAAGAGCTCTAGACAGGGAAGTAGAGGAAGGGAGTGATGCAGTGGGAGAGAAGATAACGAGGAAGAGACGACATTGTTGGTGTGGCTCTTTCAAGATCTTAGACATATTTCATCAAACGGTGGTTGAGTGTGAGTGGTGTTGGTATGAGCAGTTTCTTAGACATATTTCATCAACTACTTTAGTTGAGAAAAGGGAAGACAATGTTGGTCTTCCCAATAGTACATGACTCTTGGAAAATGATAGTAGTTATTTAAGAAATAACATTTTTTTAAAATTAACAAAGTTAGTAAAGAAACTGGATTCTAGCAAAGAAAGAAACAAATACAACTAAAGGTTTTGCTCATAAACGTTTTTGTTAGAAGTTCTTTTATAGAAGCATGTTGAAAGTTTTTATTAAGAATCCAAATGTTTTTTTTTCCAAAAAGTGCTTGAAAGTGCGTCCTCTTCCTAAAGAAACACTTAGTTGGCACTTCTTGAGAAAGCATTTTTATGACCAATAAACACTTTCTCTGTCAAACGTTTTCATAAGTACTTTTCGCCCTTCCAATAACAATTCCAAACAAGCCCTAAATCAAACACCAATAAAAGGTTTATTCTTGTAACTTTCCATTATCAGCTGGCAAGTCAGTTCTGTTGCATGATTAATGCTAACTATTGTGGATGACCTTTTATAGTTCTCAAAAGAATTCAGTGGTTCTTTTTTTTGAATATCTTTTTTCAAGGACTTAATCATAATATCTAATTTCACATCACTTTTTTTTTTCTTTCTTCGTTCCGAACACTTATTACGAATACGAAATATCCAGAATTATTTAGTACAAGCAAATTCATGATTTCCAATACACATGCATCCAGAACATACTAGAAATCTGAACCATATAGAGACTCATGCGAGCGAGGAGGTCTAGAAGCCCATTTTGTGATCATGTTCTTTAATTCCTCTTGCAGTTGTTGGGGCAGGTTTCCACATAAATTACACCTGCATTGTTAAAATGAAAATATTATTTCATATATATCCTCAACAACTCTACGAGTAGGATTTAGCTTTTGTGAAAAACAGGGAAAGGCAACAAGGAAAGGCAAGCAAGGGAGTGAGAGGCACGACAAGGCAAGGCAAAGGGAAGGCTAGTGATGAGTCGATTTTATATTATATATTTAACCTTATTCTTAGTATATTTTGGTTAATATTTTGGAAGAATTTTGATACTTTGAATTATATTTCCAATATAGGGCTTTCGACTTCCTCTGGAGCAAAACATAATCAAATGGACGAATTTTGGAGTAATTCCAGTTGGAGGACGTTCGTGAGTCACTTAGCTTGATCGTGTCAGAATTTCAGACTTTTCCACCGTGCGATGATTTCCTGGCGAATAAATAAAAGAGCAGTGCGCCGTGCTGGAACAGTGACGTTTTGGGCTTTTATTGCGTTTTTGGAGCCCAAGATGACCTCGGATGGGTTTGTGGCCTTCTAGAGAAGTGTTCGGAATATTTTTATCTTTAAAACGAGCTATCTTGAGTAGGGCTGGCAATGGGTCGTGTCGTGTCGTGTCGGGTTCGTGTCGTGTCGGGATAATAAACGTGTCAAGAATGCTCAACCCAAACCCGACCCATTTAATAATCGTGTCGTGTCGGGTTCGGGTCGCCTTAAACAGGTTACCTGGTTAATAACCTATTTAATAAAAGTGGTAGCAACTAATAAAGAAACATCGCTATGTACAAAGAACTATAAACTTTGACTACCCGTGATTAAATTTCATAAATAATAACATGCATGTTACAAAACTCACAATTGAAAAAATTTAAAGAAAAAAAATAGAGAGAGGAGAGAAAATGTAAGGAAAAGAAAGAAAGAGAGAGAGAGAGAGAGAGAGAGAGAGGAGATGAGAGGAGGAAAAGAAAGAAACAAAGAGAGAGAGCGAGAAATTTTGAGACCAAAACGTGGCTGGGCAGATTGTGGGCAGATTCTCCTAATCCAATTTGGATTTTATATCCTAGTATTATCTTATTTTAACCTAGTTTCCTTGTGGGGATTGGGCAGCTAGGTTTTAGGAGGTATTTAAGTTATTTTTCACAGCAAATTTTGGGACTTCTCTTTTGGCTTTTGAACGCGACTTTTGCTAGGTTTTTGGAAGAACTTCTATTTCAAGGTGTTTTCGATCTTTATTATTTTAATGAAGAACTTGATTATTTTTATTGTGAACATGCGTAACTAACTCTCTTTTGCTAGGGTGAGGCCACGAGCCTTAGCAAGAATATGTAGTTTCTGTCCAATTTGCTTATGATTATATGCATGCAGGTTTTCGAATTATTCATCACTGGGTTAAACTATTTAAGTGTCTTGATGCTTGATCACCATTAGGGTGTTTAGAAAAGTAATTTGATGCAGTTTTGGTCGGAGGTCGGTCCCTGAAATTGACAAAGGCTTCTTGTGATTAATATGTGCAAGTTCACTTAGGATGAATACCACGTCTTAAGGGTTGCATGGTTTTTCAAAAGGTTTCACAGAACTTAATAAGTCATGTATGTTTAGATTTGATCTGAATACCACAGACGGATTGCATGTGTGATATACGCTCTATGTTGGGGGTCCAAGTAGGCATATATTAGGAATACCTAACCTTCGAAATATGCATGTATAGGTCATAAGTAATTGGGGGAACTATATAGAATTGTTAAGGTGACGGCGGATCCCTAGTGCTTTCTTAATTTGATTTCTAAAAACACAACTGTTTCTCTTGCTCTTAGCTTTAAATCTGCATATTGCCGTATTTTTATTAGTTAAATTCCTTTTAATTTAAGGTCTTCAAATCAAACATCTCAACTTTCTCTTTTGCAATAATTAATTAGAATTTGGTTGCTACGAGTTATTTAATAATCCATGCGGAGAACGACCTTGCGAGAATCATTTATACTACAATAACCTTGTCATTCTTGCAAGTTTTGTAGGAGTTTTAACCCTGTTTGCGCAGGTACTAAAAAGCCTATCAGCTAGGCAAAGGTAAGAAATAGCAGAGGCAAGGCAAATGCAAAGCATGAGAAGGCAAGAGAAAGAAAGGCAAAGGGAAGGCAAGGGAAGGGTAAGGCAAGGCAAGACACATCAAAGCAAAGCAAAGGCAAGACAAAGCAAGGGAAAGGCAATGCAAAGAAAAGGCAAAGGCAAGGCCTGAAAAAGCCAAGAAAGGCAAGGCTACACAAGGCAAGGAAATGCAAGGCAAGGGAAGGCAAGGAAAGGCAAAGCTAGGCAAGAAAAGGAAATGCAAGTGAAGGCAAGGAAAGGAAAAGCAAGGAAAGGCAAAGGCAAAGGGAGGCACGTCAAGGGAAGACAAGGTAATGTGAGGAAAAGGCAAAGCAAGGCATGGGAAGGCAAAGCAAGAAAGGCGAGGCAAAGGTAAGGCAAGGCATAGTTAGGCAAGGCAAGGAAAGGCAAGTCAAGGTAAGGGAAGGCAAAGAAAGGAAAGGTGAGGCAAAGGCAAGACACATCAAAGCAAAGGCAAGGCAAGGAATGGCAAAGTTGGGCTAGGCAAGGGGAGCCAAAGGCAAAGAAAGACACATCAAGGCAAAGCAAGGCAAGAGAAGGTAAAGGCAAACCTAGGTAAGGCAATGCACGTCGAGGTGTCTCAAGTCAAGGAAGGCAAAGGCAATGCACGTCATGGCAAGATAAGGAAATGTGAGGAACATACAAGGTAAGGCATGTCAAGGTTAGGCAATGCAAGCAAAAGGAAAGGGAAGACAAATACAAGGCAACAAGAGGTAAGGAAAGGAAAGAGAAAGCAAAGGCAAGGCAACGGAAGGGAAGGGAAGGGAAGGGAAGGGAAGGCAAGGAAAAACGAGGCAAAGGGAAGGCAAGGCATGTCGAGGGAAATCAAGGGAATGCAACAAGGCAAATGAAAGGTAAGGCAAGGCTAGGGAGGCAAGTTAAGGTAAGGCAACATAAGGGAAAGCTAAGGGAAGACAAAGATAAGGCTAGGCACGACAAGGCCAGAGAAAGGCAAGGCAAGACAATATAAGGTAAAGGAAAGGCAAGGTAAAGGTAGGTCAAAGCAAAGGCAAGACTAGGCAAGTCAAGGAAAGGGCAAGACAAAGGCAAGGGAAGGCACGTCAAGGAAAGACAAGGCAACACAAGGGAAATTGAAAGCAAGGCAAGGCACATGCAAGGTACATGCAATGCATGGAAACGCAGGGGATGATAAGGGAAGTGAAGGCAAGGCAACGAAATGGAAGGGTAAGGCAAGGGACATGCAAGAAAAAACGAAAGTCAAGGAAAAGGAAGGCAAAGGCATGGCATGGCAAGGCATGGAATGATAAGAGAAGGGAAGGCAAGGCAAGGAAAAGGAAAGCATGGGGTGGAAAGGTAAGGCAAGGCAAAGTGGAGGCAAATGAAGGCAAGGCATGGGATGACAAAGCAAGGGAAGGAAAAGCAATGAAAGATGAGGGAAGGTAACGTAAGGAAAGATGAAGGCAAGGGAAGGGAAGGGCAAGGTAAAGGACATGCAAGAAAATAGAAAGTCAAGGAAAGGGAAGGCAAAGCCATTGTAAGGCAAGGCATATGCAAGGTACATGCAAGGCATGGGATGATAAGGGAAAGGAAGTCAAGGCCATGGAAGGGAAGGTAGGGGGTGAAATGATAAGACGAGGCAAGGGAAGGCAAGACATGGGAAGACAAAGAGGGGAAGGCAAATCAACGACATGCGGGGGAAAGGCAAGAAAAGGGAAGGAAAAATAAAGGAAAGGTGAAGGCAGGGCAAGGGAAGGGTAAGGCAAGAAACATGCAAGGAAAAGGCAAGTCAAGAAAAAGGAAGGAAAAGGCAAGGCTTGGGAAAGCAAGGAAAGGCAAGGTTGTGAAAGGCAAGGGAAGACAATGAAATGAAAGGAAAGGCAAAGGCAACGTAAGACAAGGGCAATGGAAGGGCAAGGAAATGGACATGCAAGGAAATGGTAGGGTAAAGGCAAGGCTTGGCAAACCAAGGAAAAGTGAGGCAAAGGCAAGGCAAGGGCACAGCAAACAAAAGTGAGGCAAATGCAAGGCAACACACGTCAAGGCATGTCGTGTTAAGGGAATGCAAAGGCAAGGCAAGGAAATATCTGGGTGAGGCAAAAGCAAGACAAGACAAGGCACATCAAGGCAAAGAAAGGCAATGAGAATCAAGAATGTTAAATTTAAGAGAGACAGGTCATCGGCCTACTACTAGCAACACCGATATTGTCCCCAACTTAACCACCTACAAAGCCCTGTAGGTGTGAGATTTTAAAACAAAATGCCTCAGTGATATTAGTAGTGTGACCATTCATTATATATATGTTTATTTAGTAAGGTTTCCGATGTGGGACTTATATTCTTCAACATGCCCCCTCACATGGGACCACGACATAGTGGGCCACACGTGGAGTCAAGTCCACATTGGAGTCAAACATTCAAGCCCAACATGTGAACACCACGTATTGGGTAAGGGTAAACATTCAAGCCCAATATGTGAACACCATATGTTGGGTAATGGGTAAGGTACATGCCCAATAATGCAGGCCCAGTTAATCAACCCGCTTTGATATCATGTTAAATTTCAGAGAGACGGGTCATCGACATACTACTAGCAACATAAATATTGTCCCCAACTTAACCACCTACAAAGCCCAGTAGGTTTGGGGTTTTATCACAAAAGACTCGGTGATATTAGTAGTGGAACTATTCATTATATGTTGTAATTTATGTAGTCAAGTTTTCTATGTGGGACTTTATATTCTTCAACAAAAGTAAGGCAAGGAAAGACAAGGAGTAGGCCATGAGAAGTGCATCAAGGTAAGGCAACATAAAGGACATGGGAAGACAAAGGCAAGGCAAGGCTACACAATGCAAGGAAAGGCAAAGGCAAGGGAAGGGAAGCTAAGTTAGGCAAAGGCAAGGCAAGGCAAATGCAAGGTAAGGCAAGGCTAGGGGAGGCACTTCAAGGCAAGGTATGGAAACATAAGGGAAAGGTAAGGGAAGACAAATAAAAGGCTAGGTAAGACAAGGCAAGACAAGAAAATGCAAGGCAAGGCAAGACAAAGATGCAACAAGGGAAGGCAAGGTCAAACAAAGGCAAGACAAGACAAGGTAAAGGAAAGACAAGGCATGGAAAAGGTAAGTCAAAGCAAAGGCAAGGCTAGGCAATAACCAATAAAAAAAATTACATGTGTTGTAAATGGTGGATGACCCACATGTTAAAAGTGGAAAACAATGTTAGAAGTGAAACACTAGGTTTTACGCAGAGTTGAAGACTTCTTGGCTCACTTACTGTTTACATACATCAAGAAGTAAATATTGTGGTTGAGGAGTAAATGTTGTGGTTGTAAGGCTTATACCCTCCATCTATAAATTGAGGCAATCTGAAGGCTTTTGAAACGCACCAATCAGAAGAGAAAGTTGAGAGAGTGAAATCAAAGAGAAAATTCTATCAGTGCAATACGACAAGAGTAAATACAATTTCACTCCAATATTTAGTTGTACTCTCATACTCAGTTTATTTTGTAACAACATGAGTTTTATGTCACTGATTATGATCCAATTAGATATTTACTTAGGGATAAGGGAAGTCATGAGTCACGAACTTAAGAATAGAGGTCACAATTTTTCCTACTAACATGCTAGTTTTCTCCAAAATCAGATGGCTCATTCATCAAATTATAACAGGCAATGCTGAACTTAGTTGGTTGATCTCTTTTATCTCCAGTCATGTTGGCAAGGTTCAAACAATACCCAACAAATATTTGTGTGTAAACCCCTCCCCAATCACTTGTACTAAAAAAAAAATAGTGCAGCTAAACGAACCCTAAAATTAACTAAGTACACCCTATGATCTAAGTACACCCTAATGTTTAAATTAAAATGTAAAATTAACCAAGTACACCTTATTTAACTACCAAAAGTACCCATAGTACACCCTCTTTTATTTTTAATATTTTAAAATAAAAAAATAAAGTAAAATAATAAAAAAATAATATTTTAACAATATATATATTTCTCTCTCTCCTTGACGCTGCAGTTTTTTTTTTTTTTTCTATCTCTCTCCTGTGCGACCACCACCACATGGAATTGTAGTTCTCCACCACGACCACCATGGGTTTTTTTTTTTTTGGAAACATCTGAATTGGGATTGGGATTGGATTGTTGCATTTGAGAATTAGGTTTTAATGAGTTGCCGTTGGAGTTGAAGGAGAAATGGTGACTAGGGTTGTTGAGGAGGGTGGCGTAGAGAATAGGGTTTCAGGGTGGGGGAGGTCGAGAAGGAGAATGTGTTTTTTTTACTTTAACTTTTGGTTTTAAATACTTTAAACGATTTAAAATTAAAGAGTTGACCATAGTTATAACAATGGACATGTGTCAAGTCTTAAGGATGGTGTATATATTGGGGTACACAATTCAATATATATTTTGTTCATTTCATATTAAGATAAATTAGAGCACTTCCACCCATTTGCCATGGCAATAGACAAGAGCAAGGCAAGGGTTGTTACTATTCACATGAATAGTGGCAGCCCTTGCAAAAGGCTTGTCGTGTTTCCACCCATTGCTATGACAAAGGGCAAATACTATTCACTTTTTTTTTTATATTTTACTTAAACGATTAATTTGGATAAGATTTTTGGTTGCCACGTGTCAATATTTATTAAAAAAATTCACATCTCATATTTTGGATGAATTTTTCGGATAAAATTTTTGGATAAGATTTTCGGTTGCCACGTGTCCATATTAATTATAAAATTCACATCTCAAATTTCAGATAAGATTTTCGGATAAGATTCTCGGTTGCCACGTGTCGATATTTATTATAAAATACAAATCTCATATTTCAGATAAGATTTTCACCTTCTAAAATTGCGCCACGTGTTATCTCTATCTTATAAATCCCTCTATAAAACCAGAGCCTCAATTCAGACCTCTCACACCATATCCTCTCTATCTTTTCATTTCTCATATTTTAGATTTCATAGTCTACTCTCAATGTTTTACAAGAGGAGGTGCTTGGAGAGGTAAGAGCGAGAAATGAAAGAAAAAAGGCGCAGACGAGTTGAAGAAGAAAGGGAGGAGGAAGAAGATGATGAACAAGTTGCCATAGTAGTGGGTGTGCTCCATCTACTAAGCCAAGGCCACCACTGTGGTTCACAAGTTGGTCGTGGCTCGAACGTGGACAGACGTAGGTATTCTCGGGGTAAGAATCTTTTTGAAGATTACTTTATCCCAAATTCGTTGTACTCTACTGTTAATTTTCGAGGGCGATATAGAATGCAGCCCCATTTCAAAATTTTCGGGTATTGTTTTAAGTTTTTTTTTTTTCAATTTTTTTCACAAAAAAAATTGCAACCGTTGGATTGGAGGAAAAATTATGATCAGATACACCAGGACCCGACACGTGGCTTGTAACAGTTGGCTGAAAGCAGTGCTGACGCCAGCCTGACATCAGCACATGCGAAGTTCAAATTTTTTACCTTTGGTGCGTGCACGCCACATGCTAACGGTAAAAATATTTAAATCAGCATGCACGTGCTAACAGTAAAAAAGTTTAAATCCCCTGCGTTGATGTCATTGCTCCTCAGGCACGAGCTCGGGCTCGTTTTGCCTTTGGGGCTGCCTAGTTTAGTGGCCCCGCACACTGCTCGGGCTACTTAAGCCCGGTGGAATCTCGAAATGGGGCTCAGGCCCTCTTTTGCCAGACAGAATTGCTCTTAGTAATTTAATAAATAGTTTGGTTGTATGGGGTGTTGAGTTAATTTTAGCAGTACTAAAAAAGAAAAAAAAAAAAAATCATAACGGGCACTAGAACATTCCAAAAACCCCAGCACTTGTTTCTCCTTTCCCCTTATCTCCTCACTTCACTTCGTTCGTCACGAAACATCTCCTCCGACATCGTCGTTATTCAACACCAAGTCTCGACCGAGCATAAGTTTGCGAAGGCCAACTATTATCCTTCATTAGGTTAAGGCGAATCACATTTTCGATCCTTGCCTTGTCTAAGAAGCTTCCAGTGCGCTGGGACAAGACTCTCATACTTGCGATGAACGAAAAGCCCTGATTCACCCGAAAATTCTCAGGGATGACTTCCTCCACGGCTCAAATCAACGTCCTGGGCACTGCGCATGGTTCTTCATTCAAGAGCCCCAATTTCACAACCCCAAGGGCTTTGTTTTTAGGTCAGAGACTGGGCCAAACGTCGCCGTCAAATGGCTTTATGTTTATGACCCCGCCATCCAATTTCGTTAGAAGAGTCGGACCGCTTGGCATAGTCAACAAGAAAGTTGAAGATATCGATTTAGGAACGACGAACTCGGTCGTTGGGGCTTTTGAGGTATATATATATATATATATATTTCAAATTTTTGTTCCTTGTGTGTCTTTTGGTGATGGGTTGTTGTAGTTTATCTTGTTTGGGTCTGTTTAGGTATTGGGAATTCACGGGAATATAATGAATGTGAAGAATTAAGAAAGTAATTCGGCTTCATATGCTGGTCTAATCATTGGAAAATAAGGTTTTCATATTTTTTGTTGGCTGTCAATTGTGGTCGTACAACGGTGGTTTTGGTTATGTGTTTGTGGGGATTTGTATATAGTCTGTTTGGGGATTGGGAAAATGAAGGAAAAGGATGAATCTTAATGGTAAGTTTGATTTGTGCTGGTTTGTTCAATGACAGTTATTTGGATTCTTTTACTTATTACTTCTTCTTAATTTATAGAAATTGAAGGATGCAGAGAAACAAAGGATAAATGAGTTAGAAGAACTTGATAACAAGGCGAATATGCAGTTAGAGAGACAGCTTGTCATGGCTTCAAATTGGAGCAGGGCCTTGTTGACTATGCGTGGGAAGTTAAGGGGATCAGAGTGGGATCCTGAGAACTCACACAGGATTGACTTCAGTGACTTTTGGAGACTCTTGAACTCAAATAACGTCCAGTTTATGGAGTACTCAAACTATGGCCAAACAATATCAGGTAGAATTTTTGTTTTCTTATCTAATGCAATTTAAATTGTGTTCCCGGTCATTGGTACTTTTTTCATTTGCTGCTATTGTTCAAATTTAGGCCATTGTTCTCAATTTTTTTCTTCTTTTAATTTCCATGCACTAAAAATATTTCCTTGCCGTGCTTTTAGTCAATGCAGTCGTTGCTTTCAAATATCTGATGCATTTAATGGTGTATCTTATCAATTAAAAGATGGAGGAAGATGGTGTTCTTTTGCTATTGGGTATTTGTATGTATCATCATGTTTCATTGGGCACAGACTTATGGGCTTCAGTTTCTCTAGATTTTAAGCATTGGTCTTTTCATGTTTTTTATTCTGATTGGAATGTGGTTGTGAATTAGTTTTGCTTTAAATGTTTTGTTTTTTGTACACCTTGTTCCCTGTGTTTTCTGTTCTTTCTCTTTATAATGAATTTTTGTTTCTTATCAGAAAAATCTGTTGTAACCTCTGAAACACATTTACCTTTTTGGTTCTTTGTCTCTCTGGTGATAGTTGCATATGCCAGCACATTGCCTAGCTTGTAAACATGTCATCTTTATTCCTTTAAATCATTGCGCTCAATAATGGCCTACTTCTGCAGTGATTCTACCTTACTACAAAGATGAGAAAATGGAAGGAGAAGGAAATTCAAAAAAGGAGGTTATTTTTCGGCGTCATGTTGTTGACCGGATGCCAATAGACAGTTGGAATGATGTTTGGCAGAAGTTGCATCAGCAAATAGTAAATGTTGAGGTTCTGAATGTTGATACAGTACCTGCTGAAATATATTCTACCGTTGCAACTGCAGTCATATGGTCTATGCGGCTTGCGTTGTCTATTGTATTGTATCTCTGGATTGACAACATGATGCGGCCAATTTATGCAAAGTTAATACCTTGTGATTTAGGAACTCCTAGCAAAAAAACCAGGCAGCCACTCAAGCGTCGTGCACTTGGATCATTAGGCAAGAGCCGGTATGTGGAGAGTAATTTCTTGGTGACATGTTGGATGCTTCATTTTGGCCCCAGTTTGCTTGTGGATAGCTGACAAGATCACCCTTTTTTAAGGATTATTTTTGCTAAATTACTATGGACTAAAAAACTTAGTAAATTTGACTTGAGTTGATGTGCCCCATAAATTTTAGTAACTCTTAAAGTTACTTGGGGTCATTATACATTAAGTTATCAAGGAAAATTATTTCTGAAACAGCCAAGCTATGCTCACCTCTGTGCTGTCCATTTGAATCTGATATCTTTTGAGATGGTTTTATAGTATTATGCTATTATTTGTAGGTAACCTAATATTCAGAAACTGCTAGGTCACTTGTTGTTTGGGGCATTGTCAAGCATTTTTGGAATTGGTTTCATATTTTATTGATTTATAAAACTCATATAGTTGTTCAAAGGGGGTCTTGGGACAGATTTTTTTCATAGTACATTATGCCCTTCTGTCGTTAGAGTTAGTGGGATGTTTTAATAAGAAGAGTTAGTTGGCTGTTTGACTTGCGGGTGTTTTCATTTGATGGGGAAAATAACTTGGACAATACTTGTTCTGTTATTCTGTTTATAAAACAAATTGAGAACATGTCAAGATTCTTTAGATAGTTCAATTTTTCAGAACATGATGTTTGGAGCACCCTGCAAAATTAGAACATGACAATGTGCACAATAATCGTGTATTTAATTGGGGCATCAAATTCTGCTAACAATCACCTTTTCCGGGTCCTAATTATAGTTGCTTTTCCATCAGGGCAAAATTTATATCAGCAGAAGAATCTACTGGCATTACCTTTGATGATTTTGCTGGCCAGGAATATATAAAGCGGGAACTGCAGGAGATCGTTAGAATTTTAAAGAATGATGAAGAGTTTCAAGACAAAGGCATCTATTGCCCAAAAGGTGTACTTCTTCATGGACCTCCAGGAACTGGCAAAACACTTCTGGCTAAAGCTATTGCTGGCGAAGCAGGACTGCCTTTCTTTGCAGCAAATGGCACTGATTTTGTAGAGGTATGAGCAGATTTTTGGAGCCATGGTTTTGAAATGGAAAGGATTAAATGCCTTTGTAAAACAAAATTTTATGAGGATCAAACAGCATGTTATTAAAATGCATGTAGATATTTTTAGCATTTACCTGGAACAGTTAGTACAATACTTTATTATAATGCCTTCTTAGAGGCATATAATTGGTTGTTGTCTCCATACAGCACAATCAATACTGTGCTGCTTTATTGGTAAAAGAAGATAATCTAACTTAAATTTTCTCCAGATGTTTGTAGGTGTCGCAGCATCTCGTGTCAAGGATTTATTTGCTAGTGCCAGAAAATTCTCACCATCCATTATATTTATTGATGAGATAGATGCCATTGGTAGCAAACGTGGTGGACCTGATATTGGTGGGGTAAGTCAATAGATATTGTTTCTCTCTCTCTCTCTCTCTCTCTCAGTTTGGTTTTCTTTTTCTTTCCTACGTCTTCATAAAGAAAAGAAGGGGAGATGAAAAATAATGAATTAATGGTTGGCAATTGCTTTTTTTTTTTTTAAATAAAATTTTTCATTCTTGTGTGGTCTTACTGCATTAGCCTTGAAGATAGACAAGGCTTTACAACGGCTTTTCTTGGGTTTTATATTCTTCTAAAGGCTGTTTGTTTTTCGTTTTATTTACATTGCCCATGATATACTATCATTTTGCTATTATTTTGTACCATTGCATGCATGATGCTTTAATAATGGTACAGATATGATAGAGATTTATGTACTCTAGATCTTATTATGTGAACAGTGGAAAACGTGTCCCCCGCGAACATAATCAGTTTGATTTCAATAAAATATTTTGTTTCTTATGAAAATACAAATCAACATGCAAAAGCAAGGAGTTTACTGATTATAAAAATGTTGGTTTATCTTGTGATTATAGTAGGAGTTAAATTTCATAGAGACGGGCTAGCGTCCCTGATGCAGAATGCATATTATTAGTTTTCCTAATTCTACTTGGATTAGTTTTCCTATTTGTTAGTTTCCTAGATTCTCTAGTTTTCCCAATTCTAGTAGGATTTCTACTTTCTGTTTAAGCAAGGGATTTTTATCCTATTATGTCTAGGGTTTAGTTTTCTATAAATAACCCCATGTAATTCTTTAAAATTCAGATTTGGATATTGAGTAAACCTTCTCTTAAACCTATGTGATTTCTGTCCTTTCTTTCGTCCCTTCGATCTATATTTTCGTCTCCTCGACCTCCAATATTCTTCTTGTTCTACTGTTCTACCCTTGCTTTCGTCTTTTCAATCTATATCTTCGTCTCCTCGACCTCCTATATTCTTCTATGTTCTATTGTTTGAATGCTTAATCTAATACCTACGGGCTGTACTACATCAGTCCCACTACTAGCAACACCAATATTGTCCCCAACTTAACCATCTACAAAGCCTCGTAGGTGTGGAGTTTAATCACAAAAAGCCTCGGTGATATTAGTAGTGTAACCGTTCATTATATGTTTATTTAGTCAAGTTTCCGTGTATTGGGTAATGGTAAATATTCAAGCCCAATATGTGAACACCACATGTTGGGTAAGGAGTACGGGGTAAGAGTAAAGGCCTAGTAATTTGGGCCCAGTCAATCAACCTGCTTTGATACAATGTTAAATTTCAGAGATACGGGTCAGCGGCCCACTACTAGCAGCACCGATATTATCCCTAACTTTGCCACCAAAAAGCCTAGTAGGTGTTATCACAAAAGGCCTCAATGGTATTAGTAGTGTAACCATTCATTATATGTTTATTTAGTCAAGTTTCCAATGTGGGACTTATATTCTTCAACAATAGTTATCAGGGAAAAATTGTTGTACCCATTTATACAATTTTTTACATTTTTATTTATAAATCAAATCGTCATTTAGCTTCATATTTTTGCAAAAGTTTTATGAGTGCCACATTTTCAAGTTGCAGTTGCAGATTCGATAATGCAAAAATGTGTGATGGTTTTACCCAAACAGATGTAATTGCCGTTCATTTTATTGGTGCCAAACAGACTTCCAAATAGGCACTTATACATGTTCATTCTTTATGAAGTTGATGAATTAGTTCACTGGTGTCATTTTGAATTTAAGAATCTCTTTAGTTGATTTCATGATTATAATTCACACCATCGTTTTTGGTCTCTGCAATTGTCCTATGAAGGGTGGTGCAGAAAGGGAACAAGGCCTGCTTCAGATACTAACAGAGATGGATGGATTTAAAGAGTTTACCTCACAGGTATGTATTTTCTTCCTCCTTGAATTGAAAAGGAAATTTTGTATCTTTGATGCTAATTTTGTCTTTTTCAGGTGCTAGTTATAGGTGCAACAAATAGATTAGATATCCTTGATCCTGCTCTATTGAGAAAGGGCCGCTTTGACAAGATTATAAGAGTTGGTTTGCCGTCAAAGGATGGTAGACTGGCCATCTTGAAGGTGTTTTTTTTTTTTATTGCTTCTAGCTTTAGAAACTCTAGCTTCTGAAATTTGTCTAGTCCTTGCATAACGTTCTACTTTTTATGCGAATAGGTGCATGCTAGAAATAAATTTTTTCGTTCTGAAGAGGAGAAGGAGGTTCTCCTTCAGGAAATTGCGGAGCTTACAGAGGATTTCACGGGTGCAGAGTTGCAGAACATACTGTAATTTATTCCTAATTGGTAGTTAAAATTTTCAATTCAGTAACAATAGAGTGATGCACTGATGCTTACATTTTTCCCATCACCTGACAGGAATGAAGCTGGAATTTTGACTGCCAGGAAGGACTTAGATTTCATCGGACGAGAAGAGCTTCTGGAGGCTTTGAAAAGGGTTGGTGGAGTTTTTCCTCATCCAGCTATCCCTTTGTGGGCGATATTATGCACCCCCTGTTCCCGCTCCCCTAACAACATAGCTTGAGTAAACCAATGATATAGACTGGCTTACTGCCTCACGTGTTCATTTATTTGTTTATCAATTTGCAGCAAAAGGGCACGTTTGAAACAGGTCAGGAAGATAGTACTGAAATTCCAGAGGAACTAAAACTGAGATTGGCATATCGAGAAGCAGCTGTTGCTGTCCTTGCCTGCTACTTTCCTGATCCGTACCACCCTTTCACTGAGGTTAATTGTTCTACTTTGTTTTACTGTGTGTTGCATGTATTTTTGTGTCTACCAACATGCTAATTTCATATTTTCTATCTTCTTCAGACAGATATAAAATCCATCCGTAGTCAGCCAAATATGCGCTACACTGAAATATCGGGGAAGGTCTTCTCAAGAAAATCGGATTTTGTAAACTCTATAGTGCGTGCATGTGCTCGTAAGTCAAAAAATTTGTCTTGTTAGCAAGTTTACTTTTGAGAGCTATGTTTGTCTTTTTTGCTCATCATGCTGGAGTTTTTTTTTATAAATATGTTTCTCTTTCACTCATTCGAATGTCTTAAAAATGGTTAACCTTTTATCACACAAATATTACAATAACATATGTTCGATCATCCTGTGACATGTTTTCTGTAGACTCTAGCGTTCATGGACCAAGCTCGAGTGCACATGTGAAAACCTGCATTCAAACTGTGTTTTAATTTCTGAAATTTTTGTCTTTTTTGGTCCAAAGAGTGTCCGCGGTAAATTGGCAATGCAATAATTAGGAAATTAAAAGAGACTAGTTTTTGATATATCGATTTATGAGCCCATCTACCAACCCCGAAAATTAGCAGTCAGACGCACACCCTTGCACTGTCCTGGATCATGAGCAAACCTTTGTAGGCAACCTTCAACCTCATTTCTTATGTACAAAATAAATCTTAACAATTATTTGATTTTTGAATCATAATAAATCTACACAATCTGAAAGGAGATTACAAAGGGTGTTATCTAAGCCCGTGGAGATGGGTTCTTTAAGTTTATAGAAAGCATTCAAACTACTTGAACTTTACTGCTAAGATTTTAGGGTTAGGATAAGCGACAGCTTATTGATATAATATCAAAGTAGCACCTACAGCTGAATTTAGGCCTGAAGTGACCCCATGTCTACTGGTTTTGGTCTACATGACTTATGCATCAGTGCTTTTGATGTTGAACCTGGAGTTGTAAGGCTCACTCCTTGATATGAACCTGATTATTAAGCAATAGTACCTGGATGAATTTATTCTGCTTCTGCTTCTGTTGATTTTTTACTTTTTGGTTTTCTTGTTAAATCTAATCGTACAACTGCAGAAAGGAAGTGATATGGCTTACTGATTGCCCTAATTTGTAGCTAGAGTTATTGAGGAGGAGATGTTTGGAGTTGACAACTTGTGTTGGATATCTGCAAAGGCCACATTAGAAGCTTCGAGGCTTGCAGAATTTCTTATTCTGCAGACAGGAATGACAGCATATGGGAAAGCATACTACAGGAATCAAAGTGATCTTGTGCCAAATGTACGCTTCATAGATTTGAGTTACATTCTGTATCATTTCAGAAAAAATTACTTTTCTGGAGGACCCAAATAGCTTCAGTAATTTGTGAATTTAAAACAGCTTGCAGCCAAGCTTGAAGCACTTCGAGATGAATATATGCGTTATGCTGTGGACAAATGTTCATCTGTACTAAGGGAGTACCATTCAGCTGTAGAGACAATTACAGGTTATTAATCTGTTTGATTCAATTGAAAATTAAAAAATAAGTAAGTTGTTGGTTAGACTTTGGTTGTGTGAGAGGTTGAGTTTCCATACTTAGTCAAGTTGTAATCATGCACTACTTAGTGGTTGGCTCAATGCTTTCATGTCGTGCAGATATTTTACTTGAAAAGGGAGAGATTAAAGCTGAAGAAATTTGGGACATATATAAAAGGTCTCCTCGGATACCTCAGGTAGATCTTAAACATAGCGTTGGATAGTAATTGTTATGGCCTGCTGTATTTGTGGGCTCGTCTTTTTGATATGGATAAGTGTTGAATTTCTTAATGTTAACATGATAATTCTGGACATTATTATTTTGAATTAGAGTGAGGTATCTGAAACTATTTTCTTTCATTTTTTTCGTATGTGCTTTCCTTGTCTTTCCTCTCATTCATCAGTAGTTTATGTTTATTCTAAATTAATGTGACTGACAATTCAAATGAAAAGCTATCTTTTATTGATCTATATAAATGTGAGTTCACCCTTCTGTGATTCTTAGTACACTCCTGCTGACCCAATACTTCTTTCCCCCGGCAGTGTTGATGATGTAAGATATGTAGAGGAACCTTCATTTATCTAGAAAATGTTCACAATCTAATAGAAGTGTTTAAACTTTGGGTCCATGAATAGACAATTATTGAACTTCTATTGCCTTGGCATCTCCAATGATGTGTGCATTTGAAGCATTTGTTCTTGCTCATTCTTCAGCCTGCAGTGAAGCCGGTTGATGAATATGGAGCCCTAATTTACGCTGGGCGATGGGGAATCCATGGGGTCACACTCCCCGGGAGAGTTACATTTTCACCTGGAAATGCTGGATTTTCAACCTTTGGTGCGCCCCGCCCTATGGAGGTATTAGAGAATTATGCTTTACCAGGGTTTTTCTATTGCAATGTTTTGTCATCATGCTAGCCAATTGTTGTCTCATTCTTTTTGCAGACCCAACGAGTCAATGATAAAACTTGGAAGCTGATAGATAACATATGGGATGAAAGGGTTCAAGAAATTAAAGCTGAAGCTTCGGCAGAGGTTGAAGAAGACAAAGAGGTCCCACAACTTTTAATGGCCAGCCATTTCTTCTGAAAGTAAGTATCTTTTCTGTACTGGAAATGCTATATCTTTTAATTAATTTTACTTATTATTTCCCTTTTTCACTTATCTTGAATGGGCCCCCTATTAAGAATGGTAATTTTAGAAAAATAAAAATAAAAATAAAAATACAACTTTACCTTTTTGTAGTCATATACCTAATTAGAAAATATTTCCTAGGAAATTTTTCTTTTTTTGTTGGAAGCCCAACTTTTTTGCACTTTCCATCATTTCACTCTTCTGGCAACATTCACACTTGTACCAGTTATATGTCAGCCCTTCTGCTCATATAGCCTGCAAAATGTAATTCAACTAACCAATAGTAACATGTTTTAAGATTTATTTCAACCATGCTTTTACCATAAACACTGAGCAGGGATTTTTCTTGAAATCCACTGCACTTAAGGGGTGCAGCCTAACATGCAAGGCACTTTCCTTGGTAAAAGGGTATTTTCCTAGGTTGACGTTGGCAGGGTCCTTGTTTTTAGTGAATCCATTGAGTTCATTTCGCTAACATGTAGAATCTCTGATATCGTTTCCTTAGCAGGAACGTTTCTTGTAAAAAGCCTGTTTTGTGAGATCAGAGGATGGTTGAACTCACGATTTATCCTCGAGTATATAGGATGGAGTTGGCGGCATTGTCAGATGAATTTCAACGAAGATGACTGTTCTGTGCTATGATGAAAAGCACAGGTAATCATAATCATCATCCGGCGAACTGTAGTTTATAGAACAGGTTATCAAGACATTCAAAGTGATACTAAAAGTAGGGGTTCGAACAAAATTAATTTGTTGATGATACGAGTGTTGGATAAAAGGCGAAACGTCGATTATAATGCTGTAGCAAAAGAAAAGTGAATATGAAAAGCAGCAGGTTTTGTTTTCAGTGGGTACTCGTGGAGGGCAGTTTTTATTACTTTGAAATGAGTTACCAATACGTTCATATGAGCTACAGCTTTACTGAGGAGAAGTAGCCCTAGAATTTATTTCCCAGGGAACAATGAAGTGTATTAATTCCAAGACTTCCGCTTAATGCACTTTCTTCTCCACCGCTCCTATGAGCTCTCTGTATGGGTTCAAAAACTTTTCCTATTTTCTTTTTATAAGAAGCATTAACATATGAACCAGAGAGAGGACTTGGAAGCCATTGTTTGTGGCAGCTTTCCACAAATTTTTGCTCAGAAAATGCAGTGAATCATCATTAAGTTGACAGGAAAAAAAAAAGTCGTGCATCAAGACCAAAAAAAAAAAAAAGAAGCTAAATAATAAAGATCAAAAGCACCATTATTATTGAGTGATGTTCAAGAGAGTGGGCAATTGGGAAGAGTTTTAGTAAAAAGTGAAAATGTTGGTCTTGCTTGGGAGTTTCCTTGCTTAAAAATCATGATTAAAACGATGATGCATGATGAAGATGAATGGTGCCTTTCAAAGTTGAACGAAAGTATTATTCAATTGGAAGAATCTCATGTGACATTAGCAAAAATAAATTTCATGCAAACAATGCAAATCAGGTCAGGCTTGCCGGCTCTTGAATTAAGCTCATCTGTGAAATTTGCAAAGCAATAACGCAACCAAGGCAATTGAACTCTGTCTTGTTGAGTTGTAGATCATCCAATTTCCTAACATCAAATAGCTATGGCAACAATAACCGATGCCCAACACTACCTTCTCTACTTCTTCATATGCTATCTCTCAACCCTCCTACTTAGATCCTTGTTCAACAAATACTCCAATCCCTCAACTTCATCCTCCTCCAAGCCCACCAGCCCTCCCAGTAATTGGTCACCTTCATCATCTAACCACAGCTCACCAAGCCATCTCCTTCCAAAACCTCTCCACCAAATATGGCCCTCTCCTTAACCTCCGCCTAGGCACTTCTAGAATGCTCCTTGTTTCGTCAGCCTCCATGGCCACCGAGATCTTCAAAACCCAAGACCTTGCTTTCGCAGATCGCCCGGCATTCGCTTTCGCAGATGAGCTACCGTACGGGAACTCAGGTTTTTTTGGTGCCGAGTACAGGGACTATTGGAAGTTCATGAAGAAGATCTGCATGACAGAATTGTTTGCGCAGCGGCAGCTGGAATGCTCGCGCAATACCAGGCACATAAAAATTGGTAATTCTTGTAAAAAATTGACTGAGAGTGCTGAGAATAAAGAGGTTGTGGATTTGAGTGGAGCGCTCATGAAGCTTACTAACAACTCCACTTGCAAGATGGTGATGAGCACGAGCTGTTCAGAGAATGGCGATGAGGCTGCGAGGATTAGGGAGATGATGATGAGGACACTTGGCTTGGCGACAAAGGTGTCCTATGGGGATGTGTTGGGACCATTGAAGAGGTTGGGGTTCTGGCTTTATGGGAAGCAGCTTGCTGAAGTGTCCTTGGAGTTTGATGAGCTTTTGGAGGAGATGTTGAAGGAGCATGAGAAGAAAGGGGAGAGAAAGGAGTTAGATTTCATGGACTTGCTGTTGAAAGTGTATCAGGATGATCAGGCTGAGCTCAAAATTACCAGAACTCAAATTAAGGCTTTCTTGCTTGTAAGTAATCTTATTTTACTCTCATCCTCTCTCTCTCTCTCTCCCTCTCTCTCTCATTTTGTTTCAGCTTGGATTGAGCTTTCTTCAACACAAATTAGCCCATATCTTGTTAAAATTTTACATTTTAGCCCGTCCCATAACTCCAGAAAATATATATAGCTACAAGTTAATAACATCAAGAAGGGGAGAAAGGAAAACCTGGAAAACAAGCCTTAGTTTTCTTGGAGCTGGCCTCCTCTTTTTGAACCAACCTTATTTGATGTTTTGTCTCAATCGATGTTACTGTAATTGTTTCCCTTCTGTTCAGCCTTGTTACTAACTTACTATGAGGGTTATAAATCTAGTACTTGTTTGAACGTTCATACCATTTCCACCCAGAATATCGATTGCCAGGTGAACTGTGCAACCTTAAATCTTCTTTTTGGTCGAAAGTGCAATCTTAAAATCTCTGAAAGGAGCAAAATGCTCCAATAGATTAAGTCAAATCTGTCTTGGACTTGATGGTTCTGAGCACATATTTGAATACCATAAAGCAAGCTGTCTTTTGTAACACGGGCTCCACTTGCATGTAGGGGTCATCATTCGAGGTCTGATGGGCTAAAGAAAAAGCCGGCCTGAAAAAAGAAAAAGCCCGCCGATGACCAACCCTACCTGCATGTGAATTTGACCTCATTTTAAATTCTATTTTACATTTTGACATTTCCAATAGAGATGCCTTGTCAAACTAGCTAGTCAAGTATAGTACACTCTGTCTCACTGGTTCGAATTTTATGCTTTTGTGGTGCTAGGACCTACTCATTGGGGGCACAATTTCCTCCACAGAGACCATGCAATGGACGATGGCCGAGCTCATCAACCACCCTGACATATTCAACAAGGTCAGGCAAGAGATAAAATCGGTGGTAGGAAATTCCAGACTGGTTGGGGAAACGGACATTCCCAATCTCCCTTACTTGCAAGCAGTTGTGAAGAAATCTTTAAGACTCTACCCTCCATCTCCTGTGGTCATAAGAAAATGCCGTCAAAATTGTAAAATCAAGGGCTTTGATATCCCCCAAGGAGTTATGGTGGCCACCAATGTGTATGCAATTATGAGAGATCCAGAGATTTGGGACAGCCCCAATGAATTTCGTCCCGAGAGGTTCTTGGCTTCCTCTAATCAGGTACATGATAGTGTGGAGTATAATGATCAAGGTCCTCAAACCAACGAACAGAACTTCAACTATGCTCCCTTTGGCTGGGGGAGGAGGCGATGCCCTGGCTCCGCAGTGGCGCTTATCTTGGTGAACACTGCAATTGCAACCATGGTTCAATGCTTTGATTGGAAGGTTGGGAAAAAAGGAGATGGTGATGAGGCTTGTTGATGCTCAAAATGGCTAGGCCAAGGTTGAGTCCAACTTAGTGATGAGGTGTGATGGATGATGAATAAAGGTGAAAACCTTAAGCATTTGTATGATGACTTGGGCAAGCGATAAATGTAAAGAAGGCAGGATATACGTGGTTCACCCTTAATGAATGGGCTACGTCCACGGAGAAATATGTTCTCATTATAATGGTGTATGATTACATTTGTACATGGGGTTGGACCCAAATATAAAGATGACAAATGAGATGCCTAGACCAAGGATCTAGAAGAGAGTCCCCGGCTCAAGGGCCTAGCTCTGAGATCCGGATCCTCTTCCAAGTGGAGAGAGGAAGTCCCAAGCACTTAGGGTTTAGCTCCTTTAGCGCTAGAAGGAGGGTTTCCCTAGCAGGAGAGCGGTCCCTTTCTCAAGGGAGAGTAGTCTTCTTTTATAGGTGAGGGGGAGTCTTCACTTCTTGTAGTTTTCCGATGTGGGACTTTGTGCAAATCGCTGTGGTGGTGACACGTGTCTGCCTTGGTGTTAGTTGTTTTGATGCTGGATATGCTCGGTTGATTATGGTGTAAACAAGGCTAATAAGGTTAATATGGAGATTGGAGCAGGCATAAGTTTACCAATGGCTTACCCACTTGAATTGCTTCCTATCATTCACTTCAACCCATTTGTATCTTCTATATAGTTTTCTATACTGTGAAACCTTACGAGTTGCCTATATATCCACTTTGTCATGTGGTGCTTAAATAATTGAGCATACTTAGGGATCGTTTGATACACTATATAGATTGAATTATATTTAAAAGGGTTGTTTTACACTATATTATACACACTTCTTTGTATCAATTTAATGAAGTAGCGAATACACGTAGTGTACGATAACTTTTTTTAAGTGTAAATAACAACTCGATCGAAACACTTTTAGCACTTGTAATGTAATTGTCTTTTCTCATAAATTGAAAAGAACAACCAAATAACAGAAAAAAAACTGCTGATTATTGTTACATATTCTTGTATATATTCTTTGTAGAAAATAATACATATTCACTCACTACGTACCACATAATAACCAAACCCAACATCTCTCATATACACAAGCTTAGATACATCTGAATAAATTACAGCAATCATGTGTACATATATAATCACATTCGTTGGAGGGGAAGTCTGCTGGGCAAGAATTCAAGCACCTCTCATAGCAAGGAGTAGTAAGCACCAAAATATTGAGGCGCCGGGGAAGAGTACTCGGCATCATGGGGGTGGAGGGAGAGGAGGGAGAGAGGAGAGGAATTGGTCTAGCCATTTCAATTTTGCAAAACTATAACAATAACCAATATCAAACTCATGCTCCTCCTATCCATGACTGATAATCTCTCAAGAGTTTTGCTTTTTTTTTTTTTTTTTTTTTTTTGTGTTGAACCCAAACCTGTTATTTGTAAGTGTATACGAGTCCTTAATTATCTTATTAGAGAAGAAAAATTAAAAAATTTAATTTGTTTGACAATTGTACATGACTCTTGGAAAGCAATAGTAGCTATTAAGCGGTCGATAATGATTTGAGGCAAGTCTTGGCTAGGGTCACCAAATTTCATAGATTAACATTCTAATATATACAGTATAGTACTTGTATTGATAAGAAAACGTGTTATACTTATACTTCACCATTGTTGGCCCAAAGAAGAGACTAAATAAGGGATTTGCATTGGATCTGCCTGTTGACTATTTTTCAAACCCAGGCAACACCTTCGTCGGCTCAAGTTTTTGACTGAATTAAAGAATTCGCCGGCATTAATCCATTCTCATCCCAACATAAAAGTATAGCCGGCTTAAGTTTTTCAAAATAACAGCATAGCGAGCAGGGTATACTCCCTTTTTCATATTTATTCAAATTAATAGTATAGCCGCACGGCTATACTTTGTGTATTTTAAACATTCAAATTTGATAGTATAGCCGCACGGCTATACTCGGGGTTCTGTAAAAAAATTTCAAATTTGATAGTATAGCCGCGCGGCTATACTCTGCGCTTTTTTTAAAAAGGATTCAAATTGATAGTATAGCCGTATGGCTATACTATATTTTTAATATTTATTAAAAATTAATAGCATACTCGCGCGGCTATACTCTGCTTTTTAAATTTTTTTCAAATTAATAGTCTAGCCGTGCGACTAATCTCTTTTTTTTATTATAAATATTTATTCAAATTAAGTGTATAGCACTCCGTTTTTTATTTTTTATTTTTATTCAATTTAAAAGTATAGCTGAGCGGCTATACGCCGTGTTTTTAATTTTTTTTTTTCAAAATAATAGTATAGCCGACTGGCGATACGCTGTTTTTTTATTAATATTTCTTCAAATTAATAGTATAGCCGAGCGGCTATGCTCTGTTTTTTTAATATTTATTCGTATTAATAGTATTTCCAGGGTTATTATTCGTATAAAGAATTTAGTATTTTTCATTTAATACTTGTATTATACATTTAAGTACATATTTCTCAATAATACTTTCATTTTCCATATAATACTTCATGGTGATTTTTTCCAGAGTTCTTATCTGTATATTTTCCCGTTAAATATTCGTATTATACACGTACATATGTATTTTCAATAATACTTTCGTTTCCGTACACGTCTTAAAAACTCGGTAAAATACAAGGTTTTTTTTATTCATTTATAGAAAGAAAACATAAAATACAAATATGTACTTATAATAAATTTTAAAATAAATTATTGTGAAATATCACATAATTGTGAAAAAATTTAGTTGTAAAAATTCCCAAAATTATCATTCATCTAATAAGTAGTACAACCGAGCTGCAATACTAGGTTTTTTTTTATATATAAATAAATAGTACAGCAGCTCGGTTATACTCTATTTTTTTAATATTTATTCAAATTAGTAGTGTAGGCGTGTTGCTATACTCTGTGTTTTTAAATTTTTTTTTTATCAAATTAATTCTATACTCCGTGTTTTTTAAAACTTTTCTTCAAATTAATAGTATAGCCGATTGGCTATACTCTTTGATTTTGGAAAAAAAAAATCAAATTGATAGTATAGCCGGGCGCTCTATTTATTAATAAGAAAAATTATGTCTCTTTCTTTTTTCATCTATAACCGACTTAAGCACAAAAATTATGCATGCTTAATATTTACTTTTATTTATTTTTCTGGTACTAAGTAGTTCCTCTGGTTTTCGATGTAAACGTAAATATCCATGATCATGGTTATGACAGTTTAGCTTAGACTCTATACAAAAAATTATGCACGCTTAATATTTACTTTTATTTATTTTTCAGGTACTAAGTAATTCCTCTGGTTTTCGATGTAAACGTAAATATTCATGATCATGGTTATGACAGTTTAGCTTAGACTCTACCGAATTGAAATATTTCGATATGAATTTCGATCCTTTGAAGGCAATTCATGTATGAATGAGCTGCTCAAACTGTTGCCAAAAACTCCATCACAGAATGTTGAATCAATTACTTCGAAAGCAATTCATGTATCAATGGTAAGACTCAATAAATAGTGAAATACAACATTGTTCCACAACCAAACTCAAGCTCATTTTCTCACGAGCTACTTCTCGTCTGGTCTAGTAGTTGCATGTTTGTGGGTGAGTGCGCTCCTGCGCAAACCAAAATAACCTTACTATTCCACCCACGAAATGCTTGTAAAAATCATAAAATATATGTGATCTTTAACTACATGCAAGTACATGTCAATTTTTATCACATCACTGCGTGTTTGAGTCCGAGATTTCTGTTCCGGTCAGCTGCCAACAGCTTTTTACAAGAAGAGGGTGAAACTAATTACCAGATGTACCACGAGCTGTATTACAATTCTCTCCTGAAAGATGGAAAAATGTAACCATGTCAAACAATGACAAACGTGGAAGTTGAATGGTAAGGGATTAAAGAAAAGAGGGTAAGAAAATTACTGGATCTATAAACTGCAGTAATCCACGTTACAGGATAAGGTTAAAAGGCTACAATCCTATGAAGACCAGCAACAGCTATTTCCTTGAGGCTCGGGCTCTCTTCCAGGGACAACAATTTTTGTACCCTTGAGAAGTGAGGCACTCCCTTCCGACTCTGCTTCGTCATTGGCAATGAGGGACTTCTTGCCAAGGATTCGATAAATTTCCGTTAGGACTGTAATAAATGCAGATTCAACATTAGTAGCCTCAAGTGCTGATGCCTCCATAAAGAACAGGTTCTCCCTTTGGGCAAACTCTTTTGCATCCTCAGAAGGTACAGCTCTCAGTGTTCCAAGGTCAGACTTGTTACCTACAAGCATCACGACAATATTGTTGTCAGCATGCCCCCTCAATTCCTCTAACCACTTGGTTACATGATCAAATGATTGATGCTTGGTTATGTCATAGACCAGCATTGCCCCCACTGAACCTCTATAGTAAGCACTTGTCACCGCCCTGTATCTGAGATCAGCACCAGAAGTGTGAAAAGAAGAAAAATTTACAAGCACAAGACTATGGACTTCGAGGCAAGAATAAAGGAGTTCATTTCACATGTTAGACACAGATGTCAGGGTAACTAAATGAAACATAGATCTCTCTATCTATTTATTCCCTCCCCTCCTCCACACACACACTATACTTATATCAGAATCTCTTACTAGCAAGGTGCAAATTGCGTATCAGCTCAAGAAATGCTTTTTGAAATCCTTATTTCCCTTTTTTTTTTTTCATCAAAGCAGAGGTCATGCCCATCCAGCTTACTCCATTAGCTGGGAGACGAAAAATCTTAACAAAAGCAACTATGAAAAGGTTTTATTTTAGAAAAGAAAAACAGAGATGAAACCTGACTAGCATACTCCACCAGCTGGGAAAACACCCTTAATACAATAATATAACTATGGAATGATTTTATGTTAGAAAAGGGAAACGAATCTATGAGAATTTTCCAACAAGAATACCTTTAACTGCTATATTGCAACAACTTTAAACATCCAATATCACCAAAACTCTATGGGACTAGGATCACCGTAAACACTGAATATAACTTTAAATGTAAATAAGCAACTTAAGTTCCTTGGGCCTTTACATGTAACCAAGCTCACAATATCACTCCTTCCATCCTAGCATCCTCACCACAAGAGGGTCGAATCACACACCCACATATAGTTTAAGCTTTAAACTATTTTGGTTTAAATTGTTAGCTTCCTAGAATACATAGAAATCGGAAACTTTTGCATTATTTCTTTTTACACTGAAATAAAGAAAGAAAAAAAAACCATTAGTAAGACTGTTTTGTGTTTCTAATATCCTGTGCTAATAAATTGGAAACAAAACTTGCTCCACCCTGCAGTTAAAACATCAGGTCACTTACTGAGCATATTAGTTCAAGCTTGAGTGATCATAACGTCTAGTTGGCGACTCCTTTATTCAGTGATTCTTCATTGTTATAACCCACAGAGAATGTCAGTTTATCGAGCATCTATCTTTATGTGTTTGAGGAGATTGTATTGAATTATGGTAATACTTTGCTGGTATATTGAACAGGGTTACTAGATCTTGCAATGTTCCACAACTTGTTCATTATGTTGGATTCATATCTACACTTCCACAAAATTTTCAGGGCAGGGGTTGTTTTGGGCTAAAGACTTTACCAAAACAAGGACTGCCCTTCTAATTCAGCAAAATCGTGGTGATCATTCACATGATCAAATCTCAAACAAGAACACAAAATAAAATTCAAGCAAACCCACATAATAAATTGTAAACAACAAAAAACCCACATCAAAAAACTCAAATCACCAAAGCACAGAAACTTTCTTAAATTATATAATTAGATACAAATAAATTAGAAAAGCGCTAACCTTTCTTGACCAGCGGTGTCCCAAATCTGGGCCTTGATGGTTTTGTGGTCGATCACAAGTGTCTTAGTTTGGAACTCAACCCCAATTGTTGCTTTTGACTCCAAACTGAACTCGTTCCGAGCAAAACGAGCCAAGAGCTGAGACTTTCCCACCGCTGAGTCTCCGATCAGCACCACCTTGAACACGTAGTCGATCTTCTGATTGAAATTACTTTGCAAATTCGACATCTTCTTGTATATTTGTCTAAATTTCAAATCTTAATAAACCCACCAAAAAAATTATAATACACAAACCGAAAAAGGAAAGAGGAACAAATATATTTCTAAATTCTAACGTATGAAACTTTTGAAGACAAAAAAGAAAAAGAAAATGAAGGAATGGAGACCGAGACCAATTGATCAGTATGCGAATATGATCGAATCGGTGTAATTTAGATGTGAAAAGATATTTCGATTGCGTAGAAGAAGATAGTGAAAACTCGCAGAGTTGAGCTAGCAAAGAGTTTTGGGCTCTGTTTCCTCCTCCCCCTATTTGTGCGTAAATATTAAATTATTTTTACAGAAATGAAAGGAAATTTGCTGTTGGAATGGACATTGGAGAACAACGGCTTTTGTTTCTATTTTCCCTTCGTCAAAGAGTGACTAACAATAATTAATGAAATCATTTAACAATTAAGGAATAATTATTAGGCCAAAAGTCATTTTTGGTCCCTGTAGTTTGGCACTTCAATCACTTATAACCCTGTAGTTTCAATTTCATCAATTTTGACAATATAGTTTCGTATTTGTAGCAATTCAAGGATAAGTTAGTATTCCTGTTAATTTCTTTGATGGTAAAAGGAGCAATTTCGTTAACCCAAAATCCTTGAGCATAAAAACTCGTCTGAAACTTCCCTAATTTTATATTATGGCTTGAAATTGGTCATTTGAGTTTAGGGTTCTTCAAAAATTGGGATTAGTTGTTGAATTTCGAGCCCTTATATGAAATTGGGAGAATTTCAGACGAGCTTTTACATTCAAAGGTTTTGGGTTGATGAAATTGCCCCTTGCATTGTTAAAGAAATTGACAAGAATACTAACATGTCCTTGAATTGCTACAAATACAAAACTACAATGGCAAAATTGACAGAATTGAAACTACAAGGTCAAAAATGATTGAAGTGTCAAACTATAGGGACCAAAAGTGACTTTTTTATTATTATTAAGACTCTAAACTATTGAATTTATTAGAACTAGCAATAACCCTAAACCTTTTCTCTAATGCGGAAATCTAATCTTGCATGGGCACTACACTAGTGACTACAAATCATGAAAGAGGCCTCTTGAGGAGCTGGTAAAGGGGGGCCATTGCACCGAGTTCGTGACCAATGAAGCTTTTCAACAAATTGAGGATTGTGATGTTGCCAAAGAACCTCCGCAAAAGGGCATAAGGATCCACACTGTCCTAGGCGACTCCGAGGAGTCCGGAATGACTTACAAGGAGAAGAAGAGGAAGATTAAGTAGACAACTGTAATCTCCCAAGTTCTCACCAACTATCCAATAATGAAAGATGATCCCTTAATCGGTTTCCATAAGAAAACATGTTCGGATTTGATCTGCCACACAATAATGTCCTTGTCATCAACAAATGTAGTGTGATACAACATCACTCTACTCAAAGGTATATGCTTGTTTGAAATGTCCAAATGCAATTACTTAACCCATCAAGGATACCCATAGCTATAAAACTTATGTCGTAGATTTCAAAGAAAAATATTTTAAAATTTAATTTCTAGTATATTATATACACAGATCAATTATTGCTCTTTCTAAAACGAATCGGCCAAAACATGAATTAATTAATAAATAAATAAGTTATAATCACGGTACAAAACTAATAATGGCTTCTTATCCTGTTATAGCATATATATATATATATATATATGACTATTATTATTTGGAAAAGTGTATTGAACATTTCATATTAGACCAAAAAAAAAAAAAAAACTGGCCCTTCATATAAATACAAGCAAGATAATCATGATGTGTTTGTATTACGAATTAAATTGAATCCTAGTTGAATATGTTGAACATGTTTTACTCAAAATCCTTGATCATTTTGAGTTTATTTTATTTTATTTTCTCTTTTTCTCTTTTTCTCCAGGAGGTCGTTGGAAAATATGGATCTCGTGTTTTGGGCATAATTGTTTTAATGAGGCAGAGTTTCCAGCCAAGGGGTATTTTGGGGAAAACTCGAATGTCTTACTGACATAAGTGTTGACTAAAGAAGTTTCAATTATGGGATACCAAAATGGACTCATTAATGGCCCATCAAAATATATAGTAGAAAAAAATAGGGACATTTTGGAAAAAGTCAAAGGAGAGAAAAAAATTTTAAAAGAAGCCAAAATGGACAAAAATGCCCTTATTTATTTTTAGATTTCCTAAGGAATCCAATACATTTGCATGTCTTTGATTTGAAAGTTGAGCGGTTTTTCTGTCTTTTTTGAAAATGCAGTGTTGGAATTCCGTTCTTAAAATACTCAGATGCAAATTTCTTTATTATAAGTGTCACGGATAACGGGTTTTATGAGATAAATACTGAATTCAATGATGATTCTATGTTGATTAAATATAAAGCTCGTCAATTGCTCACACGATTAAGTTAAGTTCTAAAGTTGTTCTTGGATTGTTGTATGCTCAGGGGACTCAACAATTACCATATAGTAAGCGTATTCATGCCACCGTTGAATGTACCAAGGACCTTCAAGTTGGAGATCGTAAGCAGTGTCTTGATATTGCAATAAGAGAACTTATATATTACAGTTATAAAATGAGAGGCGAAGGAGCTATTTATGTCACTCCTTTCTATTTTGACCTCTTCGGCCTACTGGTCACGAGACTTTGTTTTGTAATTCTCTTTTCCGCATTGAATTTTTATTTTTATTTTTTTGAATTGGCATTGCTTTTCTTTTACAGGATGTAATTGAAACAACAGAGTTGACCGAAAAGTTGAAACTACAGAAGCCTACTGGATCAAAAAGCTAACATGAAATAGATTAAAATTCCCATGCACCCACAGTAAATGCTACCATCCTACTATCATCTCTTCGGTGAAATACAAAGGAGAAAAAAGAAAAAGAAATCAGTTTCTTCTACTTTCCATCTTCCTATACTACAAGCTTTACATGAATATATGAGGCAGAAGGATTTGAATCAATTTATTTCTGTTTACTTGAACAACTGCACTTCGCCTTTATATCCCCGAGTGTCTGCATGAAAAATTGGAAACACTTTAGAGGAAATATAGAGTTGGTTGAATTTCATGTGGATTACTTGGAATCGAAGATTATATTTTTCATTGATTGAAACTGTACCTTAACCTGTTTCTGAAGGTCTTTAATGAACTCAACCGCCAAGTCCAACATTTCTGCTGTGTTTATTTGCTGCCAAGAATACAACATGCAAGACTCAATTTCATGCATTCATTCAAGAAAACACTGAATAAAATTGTGATGTTGCAAGAGTATCCAACTACCTTGTCCATGTTTGGGAAAAGATCCTGCAATTTCTTCATTCTTTCGCTAATCCGTGTCCTTCTCATCTGAAATACAATATTCAAAATCATGGATATGATTTAATCTGGCTGATAGTATAAGCTAATCACTGTGAGTTAGAAACAAGTTCAATTAACTAATGCAAAAGATGAGATTTACCCTCTCTGCAATGCTTCGCGGGTGAGTGGCGAAACCTCTTTTGGCACGAATTTTACATGGAATCGAATCTTCAAATTGCAAAAACTTCTCCATAGCAGGCATCTCAAAATGTTTCGGCAAGCTCAAATGATGCGTCAGGCCGTGATTGCGGTGTCCAAAATCATTGTTCTGTTCAAAGAAGAATAACATTACTAATAGGGCAAGCAAGCAGACGGGCAAGCAGAAACGAATTGAGTAGTGAGTTTACAGAAAAGAAAAGTGCAAAGGCTACCTGAGTTTCCAATGCAGTTGAATTAGAAAACTTGTTCCCATCATTGTTTCTGCCTCTTTTGAGGTCATTAAATGAAGAAATGTCCCAAGAATCATTTGGGAAGTTAGAAATGCAATGTGAATTGCTCGCATTTCCCAAACCTTGATCCTGTTGGCTACCATCTCCCGTGTTTCCATTCTCCATTTCAGCAATCCGAGGCATACGGCTTGGGTACGAAGATGGCCCAGATGAGAAATTCAGTTGATTATTCAACCTAGAAGTTGATGATGGACTAGCTTCTCCATTTATACCATTGCCTGCTCTAAAACTTACACCATCTTTCATCACATTAAAGCCTGTATGCCAAGCAAACAAATACAATTAGTAGAGGAACCAGAAAAAGTTTCCAAATACAGAAAATTTATCAAATCATAACCAACCACTTGTTTGTTTATTTAGCTTTTCTTCATCTGAAGCTAAACATACACAACTGCACCCAAACGCTAAATAACCCTCCAAATTGACTCCACCTAAACTTACTGTTTGCCTCTTAAATATGCACTGCAGTATCTTTTGGTGACTAGATGAGCAATTTCATGAAAAGGAAAGGAAAAAAAAGGGGAAAAAGCAGGGAGGAAAGTATTGAAAAAGGAAGAGAAAAGAAGCGTCCAATGAACAGCACTCATCTTATAGAGATTAGATAAATTCCACTTTCCATTTAAGTATAGGAAAATTATAGATATTTAGATCCTTTTTCGATTTTAGTTTCTACTCATTGCAGGTTGAGAAAACAATATGCAGTCAAGTTTATGCAAGTTGATAACCGAAGCAACACTGATCCTAATTTTCTGAACTTCTTAAAACTCTTTTACAATTCTATCAGCATTTTAACAAAGATGAATACCAGACAACCAAGAAATAAGCAAGAAAACTATATACCATTGTCAACGATTAAGTCAGGAAAGAATCCAGCCGGAGAGCTACTTTGTCTAACAAGATTAGGGCGATTTCCGACACCAATTTTCGACTGCATCGAATTCTCCAACCCCGTAGAGTTGATGGCAGCAAAGGAGTTATTATCCAAAGCATGAACTTGTTGAGCTTGGTACATCATATGAGAAGAATTTGAGTAGCCATTCTGTTTAGAAACAGAGTCCCCTGCTTCCTGCTTGACAGCCCTCTCTTCAAACTGATGCTGCAGACTATTGGCACCATTGTCATGATGATCTGGTTCATTACATGAAGACATGAACCTGGCTAACACTGTTTCCACTTCGGGGCTTGAAGGTCGAAGATACCGCGAATCCTCGCACCCAACACCACCATTGTTATCAACCAAATCCATTAGAAATGAGCTCGGAGCAGACCGATACCGCATTAGGCCAGAGCTCTGCTGCTGCGGCTGCTGCAGCTGCTGATGTAGCTGCTGTGGCTGCTGTTGCTGGAAAATATTTGAATCCATGAACTCTGTGTGGTTCTTCCTCAGCTCTGCCTCTGAACACTTAAAATTAGGATTGTATTTGTACAAAAGGCTACTCATAGTGTTTTGTTTTTCTCCAGATTCTGAAGAGCGCCAACAACTTCTTGTTTCCTTTCTTGTCTGCTAATCTGAATCCTTGCAAATTCAAACACTATGTAACACTTGGGTTGCTTCAAGATTCATCTGATTGAGAAGGAGACCCACCCAGATAAGATCTACTTTTGCTTTGATCTAAATTGAACCCAAATCTGCAAACAAAGCAAGAGTTCATCAAAATTAATCCAATCCAAACAAAACCCTTCGGCATGTTCCTCGATCTCACTTGAAAGCCTACAAATTTACATTACATACCACAACTCAATTCAATTTCTGTATCTGAAAATGAACTCTGAATTCTGCAGGGATTGAAAATATTTTCCAAACGACCAGAAGTGAGAATCTTTATGGATTTCTGTTCCTCTGCAATCAAAGCAGCTTCAAGACAAAAGAATCCCCATTAAGAAACAGCATGAATTGGAACAAAAAAGGAAAGAAAAAAAACCAGTACTCGTTTGTTTTGAGTTCTAATTTTTCATTTCTTTTCTTCTCTTTTTTGGATAAGAAGTTGAATGATTGAGCTTCAACAATTCAAGTACCTATGTTTTCTTTGCGCTTCTGAATCTGAGTCAGCAACCAACAGTCTCCTTCAACAAAACACAGATAAGAGAAAACCTTAGATTACCAACAATGTTTTGCAATGGCTCATCTCCTTTCTTTACACATTCATATACACATGTCATATGATATATGTACAAAGGATGTTCCATACCTACCCTCTGTTTTTTATGCTATTACCCTAATGCCATTGAGGCATGGTGGCGGCCATGGCACGTCAGTACGTGAGTTGACGAAACTACCCTGACCGATTTGTCTCTGGGACTTTCCATTTCAACGATGGATTTCAACCATTTTGCTTGTCGACACAATCTGATGTTTTTGTTTTCTTCTGTGATTTAATGTTACATTTATTTTTTCTTTTAAATCCGAAAACAACGTTATCTATAGACTTTTGAGTGGATAACGGTATATTGGTATACGGTGCTTTGCTTATGGACCAAGCGACTTTTGAGTCAAAGTCTTTTAACTCCGAGACCAAAACTAAAAAACTGTGTGCCGCTAATAAAACCGTAGCGTACCGGACGCTCTGTTTTCTGTTCTTTGGTTTCAAGGAAGAGACGCTAATAGAGAAATACTAATCATAAGAACAAGAAGTTGCCTAACTAGTTTCATTCCATTGGTGCACTTTTGGGAGCCAAAAAATGGCTGCTCCCAAATCATTAAGAAAAAGTGAGCTTCCAATGGGAATCTGGATGTCATAAAATGCTATTGTAAATATATTCCTAGTTGTGGTCCAATGAACCAAAAATTGGGTTGATCGGCTAGTCTTAAGTCTTCCCTTAGTTGGAAAAGGTCTCAAATTCGATTCACAATAAATTGTACGTTTGTGATGAGTTCAATACCTAATAGAAAGTGACTCATTGTGATAAAGTAGCTCTGATGTGCGGTATATTTCCACTAGTATGGTTCGGATAGTTATTTAGTGGTTTATGCAAACATTTATTATCTATAATCTTATGAACAAAGAATGAGATTCAAACTACTAACCTGTTTATCAATAGGGGGTTTTAGCCTAGGGGGTCTTAGGTTCGAACTTTCATGGCACCTTGGTAGTACGTGTGAGAAAAACCCTCATTCCCCTTATAGTTTAGACTATCGTTTGTATTTAAATTAAAAAAAACTACTAACCTCTTTAAAAAAATTGGAAAGAGACACTTGGAACCCAATATATTAATAATTATTTTTCATGCGCAGGTAATATATAAGAACATGACTTTGTTTTAATTCTGTCACTCACATGAGGATATATCTGAAATATTGAAATCAGAAATTGCTATGAAAGGGCATTCAGTAGAAACAAGAAGTCGTAAGGAAAAAAGGCATTCAGAAACATGAAGTTGACCTTTTATTGACACATTCAAGCACGAATGCATGTATATGGAGGAGGAAGCAGCATACAAAAATGACCATGACCAAAATATTCAAACAAGTACAGCAGAAAAACGATGACTGTTACCTTTCTTTCACGCAGCAACTGGAAGTATTTAATTTATTCGTCAACCCAATAAAGTTTTCACATCCAAATGTCTTCGTTTAATATTTAAAGGCCAACTGCTTAATTAATGTAAGACGTCCTTGAACTTTGCATAAGTCGATGAAATGTTCGTTTTCTGATGATCAACTGGCATTGTGGTTGACATTAGTAAATAAGTTTAAGAATGTTGGAAATAAAATTCATAAATTGCAAGTGGAGAACAACCTAGGGAAGTCATCTTTTCGACTTATCCAGATATTAAGCAACTGCATCTTCTTTTATAATTAAGATCAAATTGAATCAAACGTTGGTACCGTTGTTGAAAATGTAAAGCATCTTCAGAAACAGATTCCTAATTCTCTTTTTCAATTTACTTATAGAGAAGCAAATGGTGTTGCACACCGACTTGCTCGATTCGGTCTGCATAATATAGACAGCTTTATTTGATTTGAGATGTCCTTAATTTTATTTAGAACGCCCTATTATGTGATTTGTTAAGTCGGGATCAAACGTGTTATCCCCTTTATAATTCTTCGTTGCTTTTAACTATTGAACTGTAAACCCCTTAAAATTACTCATTTAATATTAGATGTCTATTAACCACACAACACAACCAAAAACAAAATATTCTATGTGGACATACTTGTTGATTTCTATTATACAAATCATATACAAATTAGTTCACAACTAGAGATGTGTAAGAAGAATAGGACAAGAAACAAAACGGTGTTTGGTCAAAGAAATTTTCCATCCCAGCTGTACAACCCTAATCCCAACAAAGAGAGATAATCCTAACCATTGGATTAACGGAAAGTATTGACCAGTGGTCGCTAAAAACTTTCTCTAATCCATAGTTAATTAATTTACACATGGCTATTTGTTGGTTGTTGTTAATGAAAGCAATGTCTCTCTTACTTTGGAACCACATATTTCACTTAAACAACACATCACGTGTTGCTCGTGAATCCTAGTCAATTATGTAGCCTGACTGTGGAAACCATTGACTTAATATAAAAGTCAACCTTCTTGATTATAGGAGAAAGTCATAATTGTGTTTATTTGGTAAAACCCCTTAAGTCCATGATCATCCTCTTGTATAATATAAATTGATTATGTAAAATGTGTCACATCATTTGTGATTTATTTACAATTTTGATGTTCTCTAGTATTACTCATAATCATGGTCTAAAATATCGATGATATCAGAGATATCGGTAGTTCAAAAACATGAAAATTTCGATGGAAATATCGGGATATTATCGATATCGATAAAAATTGAATAAAAACCACAGAAATTGTAAGAAAAACTTGGAAATTTTTATTGAAACTTTGGAGAATGTTTATTTAGTCAATTATTTATTAGTTTATCAAAAATAAAAATTAGAAGGAAATGCATTACATGATGGATTTAACTGATTTAAGTTGATTATACAGCGAACTGGCAAACACTGTGAATGTAGAAAATATGTAGTAATTAATGAAAAAAAGATTAAACACACCATAATCATTTATATATAATGATTTACTACAATATTTTACACTTTATACATTGCATGAGAAGATACATGAGTGACTTAGTACTTTGGAACCACATATTTCACTTAAACAACACATCACGTGTTGCTCGTGAATCCTAGTCAATTATGTAGCCTAACTGTGGAATCCATTGACTTAATATAAAAGTCAACCTTCTTGATTATAGGAGAAAGTCATAATTGTGTGGATTTTAGGGGTGGGCATAAAAACCTTCGAACCGGAAAGTCGAACCAAACCGAGCCGGAAAAAACCGAAAAAAACCGAGTTGACCAAAAAAGTCAAAAATCGAGTCCAATCCAAACCGAACCGATTCAGACCGGTTTCGGTTTCGATTTTCCACCCTAAGGAACCGGTCCAATCCGAACCGGTCCAATAGAATTTATTTATATATTTTTTATATTATATATATATATTTGTAATTATATATATTTTCATACGTGGGGAAGTTTGATTGGGTGTGTATACTGCTACCATAGGTAGCGCACACGCAGGATTACACGCTGAGTATGACTTAGGTTTTCTTCTTTCTTTGTTCTTTCCTCTCCTCCCATTTCGTTTCATACTCAGCCAGCCGCCACCGATTCCAAACCTAAGTCAATTTCTTTCTTCTCTCTCTCTCTCTCTCTCTCTCTCTCTCTCTCTCTCTCTGTGTTTTGGCTAGGCTGAAGCTCAACTCATTGTATCTCTGTCCTGCTCTGTAAGTTTTCTGACTTAGGTTTTACCTAAGTCCAATGTTGAATTTCATATAAAGTCAGATACTTTTTTACTGCTACTTCGGTTTTAGTGGAGTTTTATTGCTTTATCAGTAAGAACTTAACTGTGTTTGCACTTCTATATATGTTGTTTGTGTTAAATACATGCTATATATGCTAAATTGTTTATTTATTTATTTATTTTTTGTTTCTTAAAGAAATCATGAATGAGTCAAACCCATTTGGAGAGGTGCATGCCACTACTAATAGTGAAGTTGGTTCGTCATCCGCATCCGTATCCGTATCCACATCCACATCCGTATCCAATTTACCCATCCCTCAAACACCAACTCAAAATACACCTCATGCCCAAACACCACCTCAACCTAGTGACCTTCCACCATTACCTCACTCCGGCCCAAGAAAAGAAAAATCGGAAGTATGGGATCACTTTGAGAGATATGAAGAAGTGGTTGAGAGTGTGAAGGAGGATGGGAGCAAATATGCAATCACTAAGAAGAGAGCTAGGTGCAAGTATTGCACAATGAGCTATGCAGCAGACTCTACTAGAAATGGGACCTCAAATTTGAGGAAGCATATTGAAAACCTATGTAAGAAATATCCGGGGAGGGTTCCTAAAGATAAAAAGCAAAAGCTCTTGTCTTTTGACCAAGAACATGGGGTTCTTATATCAACAATGCGTGGTAAAGAAGAGTGGTTAAAGGCATGTGTAGAGATGGTAGTAATGGATGAGATGCCGTTTAGTGTGGTTGAAGGAAAAGGATTTAGGCGGTTTTGTAATTCTTTGAACCCCCATTTCCAAGTGCCATCTCGTAGGACACTTGTGAGGCATTTCATGGTAATGTATGATGCCATGAAACAAAAATTGAAAGAAGAATTAGCTCCACATAGAGTATGCCTCACAACGGACACTTGGACAAGTGTTCAAAACATCAATTACATGGTCATCACGGCACACTTCATAGATGGTGATTGGAACTTGCACAAAAGAATCTTGAACTTTTGTGTCATTTCCAATCACAAGGGGAACTCAATTGGTAAACTTCTTGAGTCATGTTTGCTTGATTGGGATATGAAGAAGATATTAACCATCACGGCCGATAATGCTTCTTCAAACACAAAGGCCATAGATTACTTGAAGTCCAAAATGGGCCATTGGGGAAATGGTAGTCTTCTATTAGAGGGAAAGTATATGCACATTAGGTGTTGTGCTCATATTGTGAATTTGATAGTTCGTGATGGATTGAAGAAGTTGGAAAAAAGCATATTGTGTATAAGAAATGCGGTGAAGTATGTAAGATCTTCTCCCAAAAGGTTAGAGGACTTTAAGAGTTGTGTTAAGAAAGAGCAAATTGAATGCAAAGGGCTTGTGGTGTTGGATGTGCCAACAAGGTGGAATTCCACATATATGATGTTGGAAGCCGCCATAAAGTTTGAAAAAGCCTTTTGGAGAATGGGAGAAGATGATGAAGGTCCATATATTTCTTGGTTTGGTGAAGATGAACGGGATGTCGAAGATGGGGTGGTTATGTCTCATTATCCTAGAAAGAGGGAAAGGCCACCAACTATTGAGGATTGGAACAATGCTCGTACCTTTGTGAATTTTTTAAAGGTATTTTATGATGCTACATTGAAGATGAGTGTCACTTTGCATCCCGCTTCCCACACCACATTTCATGACTTAATTGCAATGGAAGAAGAAATTGAGGATTTGTTGATGGAAGAGGAGGAAATATTAAGTGAAACCCAAACCTCCAAGGTTTTGAAGGACATGGCACTTAACATGAAGATGAAGTTTAAAAAGTATTGGGGTGACCTTGATAAATTGAACCAAATGTTGATGGCTTCTCTTGTTCTTGACCCTCGATACAAATTGGGGAACTTGGAGTTTATCTTGAAAAGCCGGTTTGAAAATCCGGAAGATGCGATTAAGAAGAAGAATGAGATCAAAGAGATTTTAAGGAAGCTTTATGATGAATATGCCATGCCGCCACCACCACCACCACCACCACCTACTCAAAGTAGTAGTTATTGTTCTAGTGATACTACTACAATGAGTAGTAGCATAAGCCAAGGGGGAAAGAAACGAAGGCAAATGACTGAAAATTGGAGAAAAGAGACTCGAGCAAATGATGTTATGGTATTGGAGCATGAGATTGATAGGTACATCACCGACCCTATTGAAGATGTGGTTGATGAATTTGATGTTTTGAAGTGGTGGAAATTGAATGGGGTTAAGTATCCGGGGTTGGCACTTATTGCAAAGGATGTGCTTGCCATCCCGGTATCAACGGTGACTTCGGAATCATGCTTTAGTACGGGTGGTCGGGTAATTAATTCATTTCGTGCTTCTTTGACTCCTAAGATTGTGGAGTCCTTAATTTGCTCTCAAAATTGGTTGAGGTCGGATGACATTTCCTCTTTACAATATGAGCCAACAATTCAAGAGATGGAGTTCTATGAATCTATTGAATTAGGTACGTCTTTGTAATTTTATGTGCTTTATTAATGTATTATATAATATGTATGTTTGACTAATATTTTAATGGGTTTTTGTTTTTTTATGTAGATATTATGAGTTCATCCACAACTAGAACCAAAGCTCCGGCTACTTTTCAATGTTAAGAGGAATTTAATGAAGTTGGATTGAATTTGTGTTGTAATTTATATGTTGAAGTTGGATTGAATTTGGATTGTATTTGGCTAGTAATTTATTTTGGAACTTATTTTGTTGAAGTTTGATTGAATTTGGGTTGTAATTTATATGTTGAAGTTGGATTGAATTTGGATTGTATTTTTGTTGAAGTTAGATTCATTTTGATGTGTTGAAAGCTTGATGGAACCTCAAATTTGAGGTATGTTAGTATATATTATACATTTTGGGCAGGTTTGTTAAAAAAAAAAAAAAAAAAAAAAAAAAAAAAACGGAACCGCAGGAACCGAACCGGAACCGGGCAGGTTCGAATTGGTTCGGATTTCTATATGGATGTTGAGCAGAACCGGTCCAAACCGAACCGGTCTGTACTATTGGATCAGGTTTCATTTTTCTCCAAGAACCGGTCCAAACCGGACCGTGCCCACCCCTAGTGGATTTGGTAAAACCCCTTAAGTCCATGATCATCCTCTTGTATAATATAAATTGATTATGTAAAATATGTCACATCATTTGTGATTTATTCACAATTTTGATGTTCTCTAGTATTACTCATAATATAAAGGTTAACTAACTAGCATTTATCGATTAGTTTTCACTTAATTGGAAAAAGGTCTTTTAAGCTCGAATTTCATGAATGCAATTGTGATGAGTTTGATTGAAGCGAACCTCATTGTTGTAGTGTAGGTTTGTTGTGGGTGAATTATCGCTTCGAAAAATTTACAAACTAATTAGTGATTTTTCCTTAATGTAGTAAGTTGTGCCCTCTTCCATTCTCCCCAACCCAAGTTCATTAGAAAAGAGCATAAATATCAAATTAACGATGAAATTACTACTTTTTTAAGGGGAAATAAAAAGAACTTAAACAAAGAAATTTCTAGAATCAGTTGGCTAGACTTTCTTTTCTTAGGATTTTCTCAGAGGTTTTTTCATGAGAGATATGGGGAAGCCTATCCATACTATTATTTAAGAGAACACTATTTGCCAGCCAGGAGGTTAAAATGTCAGTACACCCTTTTAACGTTGAACGATAATAAACTTAAAATTATGGGCAATATAATAAATACCCGGGTATCTTCACTCTTTACTTTCTCTACTTCGATCTACAATAACTTCATTTGACACATATGAAAAGTATGTATGACCCATTCCCATTCTAGTAAATATTAAAAAGAACTTATGAAAATATCATAATCCTAAACTCATTATCTCCCACTCTTTCATTTGATGAAAATATCATAAACCTGAAAATCTATATTTATGAAACTACTTTGTTACATCGAAGAAAATCAAGCCCTAAGTATATCCTAATTCTAACTCATTATCTCACACTCCTTCAATATGTCCACTTATGATTTTCCTTTCATTGAGAAAAAAAAAAAAAAAAAAAAACCGCGTCCTCTTATCTTAACAACTTCAATATAGGTACATATATATATATTCATAATTAATGTATGTGACAACTAAATAAAATATCAAATTGAAGAGTGTTTGATATCACATTTTCAAAGAACACACCTAGTAAAATTCTAGCCGCTATATTCCTCTTTGACTCCCAAAGAAAAATTCCATGGATGGAGAGAAGGAAGAAGCGTCACTGCCCCTCCTCTCCCTCTTCTCTTATTGCCGTTTTTCTTTTGTTTAGTGAATAAATCCACTGAGGCACTTTGAATAAGAAGCTTCTTGTGGTGATTTCTTCTGATCCCTGTTCAGATTGAAGTTCCCCATCACCTCTTTTGAACTATGTTCTTAATCAAATCATTCTCCCAACCTATTTTCTAACACTACTCAAGTTTAAATTTGGTTCTACATCTTATTTGACGGAGGTTGCTGCAAATCACTTAATTATTCTTTATCAGGATTGTTTTGGTTTTTTTGTTTGCTCTTATGTGCAGGTAAATCGATGGAAACCATGTTTTCCCTAGATTTGTTATGGATGTGATAGTGGGTGTGGCTACGATGACGCTTCTTCAGGTGGTTGTGGTAGGGTTTGTTTAGGTTCGTGGGTTGCTTTAGGGTTTTAGCTATGTTGGGTTTGTGGGCTTTGTTTGGGGTTATGCTTAATTGTGGTGATATGAGCTAGTAGTTTTTCTACGGCTTTTGTCCCCTTTAGTTTTGCTTAGAGCATCTCCAATAGCCTCGTCAACAACTTTGGAATGCTAAAATAAGTGAGTTACATCATCAAAACTCTCTCCAACAACCTTGTCAAACACAGTCATTAAAGCTGCAACTTCTTTCTCTCTATTCAAGACTGGTAAGTTGACTTTGGCTCTTCAAAACATTTAATTTTACTTTGGAAAAACAAAACCTCCTTGAAAATGTTAAAAACATGCACTTTTTTTTTCTGGATAATAAATACATAGACATTATTCACATGTTTTCATATATATATTTTTTTCTTCATGAAATTGCATTAATTGAATTGAAGAGTCTGCTAGGCACAAATTATTAAAGCAGTAAATAAACCTTTTCAAATTGAAACATATGTCAACAAAATTTATTTTCAAGAGTTTAATTTGCTATTGCTATTGGAGATTTAGTATGTTAGTTTGTTGCCCTCGTAGGATTGGTGCATTAGAGTTATGTTGATGTCTTTGATTGTATTATTGTAAGTTTGTCTAATGAAGTTTCTTATGATAAAAATAATAAAAATTAAAGAGTATTTGACCAAGAAAAAGTAGTTAGCAATATTAATTGGGGACATTATTAGAAACCTAACTTTTTATTCTAGGCAAAATTTCAACGTTTAACAAACTTTCCCGTGTGAGCTGTTATCATAAATGCAAAAGTAAAATCAAAGAAACCCGCTAGTTGTTCATTTGACTTTCAATCCAATCGTAAAGCATTCAAGCTTAGCACAAATAAGAAAGCCACTGTTGAATGTTTCACCACTTTGTCGTTCGAGTTGGCTTGCAAATTACTTTCAAATAATGATCACCTCTCAGCTGTGATGTCTACCCGAGAATGTTCCCAGAACAGAGGGAATGGTTCTGTTAAACCAAGGCATATATTGGAGATGCTTTCACTCAAGGATTTGTCATCTTTCAAGGAGCAATGGAGCATCCAATTTCACACGAGCGTCTTAAAGAGTCATTATGCTTTCCCATGGGATAAATAAAGCTCGGTTTTTGTAAAATTTCCTTTTTGACTATACTTTTTAACAAAATGTGAAGGTTTTTTTGACAGATGGTCCTCCAACTTTTGCTCGAGTTTCATTTGGTCCATCAACTAAATTTTTTATTTCAATAGTACTCTAACTCTCCATTTAGTATCAAATTAGTCCTACCATCAAAGTCTGTCAATTTTGCCGTTAATTTGAGGGGTAAAAACATCCCTCCATTTTGGTGAATTGAAATAGAAATTTTAGTTGATGGATCGAAATGAAACTCAAGCAAAAGTTAGAGGACCATTTCGGTTAAAAACCAAAATGTGAAATTACATGAACTATTAAGTGGATAATTACCAAAAAATGCCAGAAGTTATACTACATATAATGGTGTGGTTAGGACTTAGGAGTGCTTTTTGGCTGACCTAGGGAAAGATGGATATGTTTTCTAAAGTTAAAGAAGGTTTTAGTGCTTATTGATAAAGCATTTATCAAGTGCGTCTTACAAGAAGCATTATTGTGGATAAGGAGAAGAATGCAACCATAAAAAGTAGTATATTAGGGTATAAAAAGTGTGACATAGTAGTAGAGGTATGTAGCTTAAGTGGTAGAACATTTTCCTCAGCATTCGAGGTCCTAGTTTGATTTTCCCCTTTCTAGTATCACTTATATGAAAAAGAAACATAAAATTGAGTGACATTATTTTGATTGCTTATTAATGTATATATGAGTTAAATAGCTCCTTTTTAACTTGGAAAATATTTCCCTTCTTACTATGGAAGTAGGAGCTCCTACATTCCTACTAATAGCAGTGTGACATGTGTGTATAAGGTTTTTTTTTATTATTTTGAGTGTGTTTTTGATGAATTATTTTTACATATGTCAAACTGTAATTTGCAGAAAAGAGGAGTATCTCACAAAGAAGGAATCAATCAATAACCTTTCAACTTCAGGGGTCTTGAAAGCTGAATTACTAAAGATATGTTTAAAATAGCTACATAAACCCAACTCACATCACCACAACCACAGAGAACAAGCACAAAGCATTTGTCCCAAAAATATTCTTTACAAGATCGATGGATATCGAGGAGGTGTTGTCTATTTATCAGTCCAATTTTTTTTTAGGTAGGAGGGATTCAGAATTACCAGTTGAAGTCGGTTTCTTCTTTCTAGCATGTTCTGTGAGTTTGAGAAAGAATTAGTAAGTATAATTAAAGTAACAAAAAGGTTGTCTCGTACGGATATTGTCCTAAACTTTTCCACCAAAGGGCAGTTTTCTAGGGCGTGCACTAACTTAATTATTGCGGATGAAGAAGTGTTCTTCTGGCCACTTATAGAAAGTGAGGACTGAAGATTACTCCTTTTTCAATACTAAATTAGAAAACTTTCTCCCACCAACAATGGCATGGCACAGATGATTTGCTTCTCACCATTAATTAGCCTCCAAGTTTGTGGCATTTTGCTCCTCACCGGTTTTTTATTCACTTACAAGAAAGTGTAAGTGGATAAACGAGAAGTTGAAAAACCAGCTCCCGTTAAAAAAAACAAATACATGTACAAATTATTCTTCCATCTTGGTGATAAGCACTTTTTGCGCCTTTGGCCTGTTGGGGGATATGTGATCCTAAATATAGAGGGAGATATATACCTACCCTACCCTACCCTGAATTAAGAAAAGAGTAATTATGAATCTTGATTACTTTATAATTAATAGCTAGCTGTCCCCTGAAATGAATCGGATATGTTGGATTGCATGTGCATATAATATTATATGCAAAGCATCTTTGGATGGCATGCATGATGGGGTTTTTGTAGGCAAAGTCCACTATGTATCTATATGACATGTTATCAACTACAGGAGGATAGCACGATACAAGATCTACATGTTTCAGAATATTTTATTTGGAAACCTTTGATTAAAGACCACTTTAGAGACTTTTAATTTTTTTATTAGAATTTTACAGGAAATTAAGATTGTCATGTTTTTAATCGAGTGAGAATTGTATTCTAAATCTAGTAATTGGTCATGGCATTCAATTTAGAGAGATTGTTACGCATGCAGGAGAGATATTGCAATCTAAAATAATGACTTCATGACTATACGATTGATCATTTTCACATCAATGTCAAACTGGCCTAAAGCAAGCCCAATACTCCCCCACCCCCAAATCAGTTTCAATTGAATTTCCCCGAAAAGAACAGAGAGAGAACTGGAGACTTGGGAAGTATCAATTTGTTCATGGCTTTATTTTTGGATGAGTTTTGAATAGATTTTACTCTATGCATTTCCATTTGTAATTTGCAAGAATTGAAGATAGAAGAAAACTTAAGAGGTATGAATTTTGTAGGGGATTGGGAGACTGGGTAATTGGTCGGGTTACTATGTCAACAGTGAAGGTGGCTGTGGATTGTCTAACTTGTTGGATAAATGTTCTTAGAAGTCATTTTATAAAGGAGTAAATATATCTTTAAAAATTTGAAGATAAGATAAGCGGAAATAACAGCACTCTTTACATATCCAATTCTAATGAATTTACGTACTCTCTTATCAAACCAAAAAAAAAAAAGGTACTCTCTTGTTGTCTTGTCGCCTAGAGGAAATCAAAATAGGTTACAAATTGTATCAACTTTCTGATTTCTCTAATGGTGTGTTTGGATGAAGTAATTCTAATTTCCATGGAAATTGTAAATGACGGAATTTCCAATTACATCATTTAAAAATTCCGTCAATTGCAAATTTCAGCGTTTGGATGTCATATATGCGGAATTTAAGAAATGACAGAAATTACAATTTCACCTGTTTGGATAGTCATCACATAATTAGAATTTATGTAAGAACTTTTTTTTTTTTTACAAGAGTCTTGTATAAAATATGATAGGAATAATTAGCATAGTTCAACACATTATTATTATATAAATAATTAGAAAGACTTGTAATGTACGAAATTGTCTAATAGCACATACCAGGATGTTCAGGGGAAACAATTATTCACAATTACCAGGATGTCCAAATCACAGTGCCACTCCTATGATTAACACTATGCAATGAATTGTGTCCTAAACATAAGACAACTAAGAAAGAATATGCCTAATGATGCTGAAACAGGTCTCAAGAAGAGGAATGCTGCACTACAAAAATATATATCCAGGTCCATTAGAGGCAGTACATTTTCATTCACAATATGACTTATATTGGCTCTTCAAGCATTTGGGACCTTTTCTTATTTTTTGGCCTCTACAAACATAGCAGGAGGGCTAACTGCCTATTCTAATAGCCTCATGGCCATGTTCCAGATCTTTCTATTAGTCTTTGAGGTTTGACAACTAGTTCCATAAACAATTCACTTCAGTCCCATGAAAGAAAGAAATCTTCAATTAGTTAGATATAGCCCTTGATAAATATTAAAGGGACCTCTCCACCTAATGACGTAAATTTTTTGGCTTGCATACTTATTTATTACTTTTTTAACAAGGTATGATTCCTCCCAGATCTAGGTTTGATCTCAAGACCAATTTCTGTTGGCCCATTCCAACTAATCAACAATACAATCAATACAAACACAAATATAACACAAAGCACAACCAAGCACATATCTGGGCAAGCACAAGGAGAAGAACAGAGAATTATTATCTTGTAAATAAAATTCAATTAACTGAAAAAGGAAAAATAGATAAAATATGCAAAACCCATGTCTTGTTTTCGAGAATGATCAAGAAACAGATTCAGTTCGAGGAAGAATCAGAGAAAAAGCAAAGAGGAATTCAAACTAAACAAATTTTGAATATGGACATCAATTCAGAGAAAAAGAGAGAGAAGCCCGAAGAAAACACTTGAGAGAGAGAGAGAGAGAGGACTTACCGAAAAGTCGAAGGCGCTTGAGGAATAAAGGCGTTTGGTGAATGGAGGTGAGAAAGTTTGACCTTGCGTATGTATATGTCTCTACACTCTGTCTTTCTTACCTTGATTGGAAAAGCAAATATTCTTGTCAGATTGAAAGACAAAGAGGAGAAATAAAATAAAAGCAAAACCCTGGTTCTACAAATGAAAAGAATCAATATAGCAGACAAAAAAGAGGCCAATGACAAGGAAAGAAATTGAAAACTACTGAAACTCACCAGAAAACTTAGCAAAACACCATCAAGAGAATACCCATGGCACGCAGGCTTGTTCTCTTTGAAGAAGATAGGTTATTCCTGAAATTTTGGCAGGGAGAAGATCAAAAATTTGGCGGGTAGAAGATGAAAATTTTGGCGGGCAAAAGCTAGGTTATCGTGGGTAGAAGATGAAAATTCCCTCTCTGTTGGGAATTGTACAATTCCACCTATTACCATGGAATTTCAACTCGGGATTTTAGATGTGCAATTCCCATGATATTTTCCGTGTGTAATTTGGCAAATCCTGAGTTAATTTTGCCAAACGCTGAACTTTCCCTTTTCCACACTCCAAATCCCGACTTTTATTAAAATTCTGAGTTATTTTACCGCATCCAAACACACCATAACTGCCGAGTTGTTTCGTTTTGTGGAAGGACACAGAGTTAGATACACGTTATGAACTATGATTATTCCAACGATTGTTTACTCGCTTGCCCAGGGATTAAAATGGGTTTTCAACAAACCCAATTATCTTGAAGTTTTTCATCATTTTCACATCAATGCCAAACCGACCTAAAGCAAGCCCAATACTCACCCTCCCCCCAAATCAGTTTCAACTGAATTTCCCCAAAAAGAACCGTACCTTCCCAACTCCTAACCCTACCCCTACGCACTCAAACCACCATTACCATCCAAACTCAAAATTTGACGTGGAAAATTGTAGTTTGTAATGTGGTTTTTCTATTCAGTATGAAATATAATATTATCGTTTCATTTTTATGGGTCTATTTTGTTAAATTTTAAATAGACGGGCTAGCGGTCCACTATTAGCAACACCGATATTGTCCCCAACTTAACCACCTACAAAGCCCAATAGGTGTGGAGTTTTATCACAAAAGGCCTTGGTGATATTAGTAATGAAACCATTCATTATATATTGTATTTTATTTAGTTAAGTTTCCGATGTGGGACTTATATTCTTCAACACGTCCCCTCACGTGGGACTACCACATAGTGGGCTACACAGGGAGACAAGTCCACATCAGAGTCAAACATTACACTACATATTTTTTTTTCCGAGAAACATTACACTACATATTGGGTAAGGGGTAATGGTAAACATTCAAGCCCAACATGTGAACACCACATATTGGGTAAGGGGCACGGGTAAAGGCCTAATATTTCAGGCCCAATCATTCAACCCGCTCTGATACCATGTTAAATTTTAGAGAGACGGGCTAGCGGTCCACTACTAGTAACACTGATATTTTCCCCAATTTAACCACCTACAAAGCCAAATAAGTGTGAGGTTTTATCACAAAAGGCCTTGGTAATATTAGTGGTGGAACCATTCATTATATGTTGTATTTTATTTAGTAAAATTTCCGATGTCGGACTTATATTCTTCAACATATTTTATATGAATTTTTTTTACTTTTTATACGTTGACCCCCGGAATGGAATTTCTTGAATCCAGCACTGAGCACATCTTCTCTAGCCAACTTAGCTAAGCTTATGGCTGTGAAAGTACTTTATTAAAACATTAGCATTTTGTGGGTTTTCATTAATACATAGTTCTTTGGCTAAAGGAAAAATTAATAGCTATATTTCACTTTACTATTTAAGTCAACGAGAGAGAAAGGAAGAACCATATTTACATAAAGCATTGTTATTTCCACTGTCGTGTCCAATTTCCCCACTACCTTAGCTTCTCACAAACCATGTAAATTTGAACAAACACAATCCTATCTTTCCACCCACCACATTCCTAAAATTCCATGTAATTATTAAGTCATGCAAATTCCCACCATATAATTTTGTAAAAAACACAATACTATATATCTTTCTTCCCCCCCATTGTTCAATCGAAGAGAATTTGGGCTTTTGAGGTACTGTACGTATTTCCATTTTTTTTTTTCCTTATCTGATGAGTCTTCTTTGTAATTTGCAAGAATTGAAGATAGAAGAAACTTAAGAGGTATGAATTTGGTAGGGGATTGGGAGAACGGGTAATTGGTTGGGTTACTATGTTGAGAGTGAACGGGTAATTGGTTGGGTTACTATGTTGGTAGGGGATTGGGAGAACGGGTAAACGGGTTCTTAGAAGTCATTTTATGAAGGGTTAAATTTATCTTTAACAATTTGAAAATAAGATATATAGGAAAATAGAACAAGGGGTGGAAATAGCAGCACTCTTTACATATCCAATTCTAACGAATATACGTACTCCCTTCTTCTTTTTTTTCTTCTTCTTCTCTTCTTTGGTGTCGCTCTCTTGCTCTCTCTCTTTGGCTAAAATTTTCTCTTCTCTACTATTGCTCATTTTCTTCTTCTTCTTCTTCTGCTTCACTTCAATCATCTTAACCTAAGATCAAGTCACTGGTTTGCAGGTCAGATGAAAGCCCAATTCGTCAAATCATTAAATAAGGCTAGGATAGTACTTCATTGAAAATATTAAACTAAATAAACTAATTTTGTACAAAATAAAATAAAAACAAAGTCCACAAAATAATTTAAAATAATTAATTACAGTTTATTAAGTAATTTTTAAAATTAGTAAAATATTTAAATACTAATTATTCACTAAATAAATAATAATTAAAGTAATTGAAAAACGGTAAGATATTACTTAATTACAAAAAAGAAAACCATTTTATGCAGTATAGCAGGGGGGCCATACTCTTTAAATATTAGTACATTTTAACAGTACAGCTGCACGACTATATGATTAAAATATTCGAACATATTAAACTAAATAAACTACTTTTGTACAAAATAAAATAAAAAACAAAGTCCACAAATAATTTACAATAATTAATTAAAATTTATTAAGTAATTTTTGAAATTAGTAAAATATTTCAATACTAATTATTCACAAAACTAAATAAATAATAATTAAAGTAATTTAAAAAGGGTAAGATATTACTTAATTAAAAAAAGAAAACCACTTTATGCAGTACAGGCGGGTGGATATACTCTTGACATACATTCAAATATTTTAAAAGTCTATTTTTAATAGTATAGCCGAGCGGCTAGACTTTAAAATATTGGAATATATAACAAGTATAGCCACCCTTTAAATATTAATTTATTTTAAAAGTATACTCCTTGTCCACAATGGCGCTCGCATGATGTAGACGTCTGAATGAGAGAATAAATGGGTATATATATACATATTCAGTTTGTTTGATAATCTGCAATTAATATAGGGGAAAGGATCAAAATCAAGCTGGCATCAGATTGGTTGTAGGCCAAGAAAAGTATTTAAAGTAGAAACTGATGCATTATCTGGACAATGATGAATTAGTGAATGTATGCTTTAACACAAATCAAAAAAATCAAAGAACACAACAATTTATCTTTAGTACTTTCCATTTCTTTAACCCAGCATAGGTAGCACAGGCAAGGGCTTTTGTCACACAAGTAATGGTGGGCTTGACATTAACATTGAGAGGTAAGAGGGCCTTTGCTTCCATTGTAGGTGAGATCAATGTCACCGGCAGATAGCAAGCAAAACCTATGGATTATACGAAAAATAAAAAGAGTATGGTAAAAAATATATGAACTAACCACCACAATGGTGCAAGTGGATTATTTAAGCTAAGTAGATGAATTAAAGTTGTTAAGATGGGGCACTTTCTAGTTGGATGATATTAGAAAAAGTATATACATAGATGCGCCAATAGTGTAGGCATGGTCTTTTCCTGTTGACCTTGTTAACTCTATCCAGGTGTGTATGCGTAGTTTTGGTCCTCCTTTTTCGGAATATACATATATTGCGGGTGTGGATCCAAGAGGACAGCAATACAACAAACAGCTTAGCACCATCCTTACTAATTATAGGATATAAAGCTAAACTAGAATGCAACTGTGTATAAAAATAGTTAGTGATTAGTTGGATAGTTTGATGGTGTTGAGCCTTCCCAATCGGACTATAAATTGGCCTCAACTCAAAATATAGTTGCACCATCCTTCCAAAGGGAAAAAAAAAACAGAAAATAAAATAACAAAGTGGAAGGAAAATCAAGATGGCTATGAAATTAAGTTTCTTGGCAACGCTTTTGTGCTTATTGTTAGCATCTACACCTAAAGCTCATGCTAGTGTGTTTGACGTGACGAGTGCAACATACGGTGCAAAGCCTGGCTCTGATGTCAGTACGGCCTTGGCCAAGGCTTGGAGTGATGCATGTGCATCGCCATCCGCGAGTAAAGTTGTTGTTCCGAGCGGGACATACAAGTTAAAAGAAGCAACTTTCAAAGGCCCCTGTAAGGCTCCTATTGAGATGCAAGTTCAAGGCACATTGCAGGCTCCAGCAGACGCTGGCCAACTCACAAGACCGGATACTTGGGTTGGTTTTCAGTACATTGACATGCTCACCTTATCAGGTGGTGGGACTTTTGATGGCCAAGGAGCACTTTCTTGGAATCAAAATGACTGCCACAAAAACAAAAATTGCAAACCTATTCCCGTTAATCTGCGGTTCGAATTCCTCACAAATTCCAAAGTTCAGGACATAACTTCACTTAACAGCAAATTTTTCCACATGCATGTTTTCCGATGCAACCATACTACATTTCAACAGCTTACAATCACAGCACCTGACGACAGCAGAAACACAGATGGAATCCATATCGGGGCTTCGACTAGTATCAACATTACTCATGCAAAGATTGGAACTGGGGATGACTGTATTTCTATTGGTGATGACTCCCACGAAATCACAGTGACTGATGTTACTTGTGGGCCAGGCCACGGAATAAGCATTGGAAGCCTTGGAAAATATAAGGATGAAAAGGATGTGACCGGGATCATAGTTAAGAACTGCACCCTGACTAATACGGACAACGGTGTGAGAATCAAAACATTTCCAGATTCTCCTTCGCCTAGTGCTGCCTCGGGTATACACTATGAGGATATTATCATGGTTAATGTCAGTAACCCTATCCTCATAGACCAATTGTACTGCCCATATACTCAGTGTGAACAAAAGTCTCCATCAAAAGTTAAGATCAACAATGTCAGCTTCAAGAACATTAAGGGCTCATCTTTCACTCCACTTGCAGTCAAGCTTGTATGTACCACGGGCACACCATGTGAGAATGTGGAGTTGACTGACATTGATCTCACCTACGGTGGAGACAAAGGCCCTCTTACCTCTATGTGTTCTAATGTCAAGCCCACAATTACTGGCGTGGTAAAGGCTCTTGGTTGTGCTACATCGTCCTTGGCACCTCTTCCTTTATCCAAGAAGTAGAGAGTACTAATTAATGTTCTCTAGACACAAAATGCTGTGTTCTACTTTGCTTTTGCGCTACATGTTCTCTCCTTTGTCCAAGATAAATAAATACACAACACAATTTTCATCAATGCCAACAGGATTTAGAGCACTCTTATACCATTGTTGACTTGTCTGATCCCAATTTTCATCACGGAAAACTACCTTGTGAATTTGGCAGTAACACCGCATGATATTTCTTTGTCTTATATAAAAAACAATCGATAGATCTTTCCCGCCGAAGTTTTGTCGGGACTGTTGAAGTGGAAGGGGATGCACAATATATTATTACTGCTCTTGAGAAAGATGGGGAGGATTTGCATGTGTGGAAGGTCACCTTTTTAAAGAAGTTAAGTGCCTGACACATTCTTTGTCTCTGGTGAGATGGCGATATAGCTCCATAGAATGTAATAAGGTGGCTCACTCCCTTGCTACGCATGCCTTGTTGTTAGGTCAAGAATCTTTTTGGTTAGAGGAAGAGACTCCATGACTTAATTACTTCATTGTTATTGGATGATACTCCAAGTTTATCAAATTAATGAAATCTTTCATAATTTTCTTTTAAAAACAAAACAGGAGGGTGAAGCTAGAAAACAATTTTTAGAGGGACCAAGAGTATGAATAACTGAGTTGGGGGGCCTTTACATAAATATTTTACAAACTCTTCCATGAAATGCTAGAAATAGCCCTATATTGTTAAAATATTATATTTCTAGAGTATAGCCGCACGGCTATACCTTTAAAATATTATATTTAATATTTAAATAGTATAGTCCCGCGGCTATACTATTTAGTGAAGAATTAGTTTTTAAATATTTCAATTAATTTTATAAAAATGACTTAATAAATACAAATTAATTATATTTAATTATCTTAAATAATTTTGTGGAATTTAAAATTATTTTAAAAATTGTTTCAGTTATTTAAAAATTCTAAAAATCGAATTTTAATCTCCAAACTCTAAATCCAAGTCTCGAACCAAAAACCCTAGCTTTCGAACTTGTCCGAACTTGTTCCAAAATCGTTTGCAAGCCTTAAACTATGGCTATAAATCTACTGTAGGGCACTTAGGACTCAATTAGCCTTGGATAATCACGTAACTCGACCTAGGGCTTTACGATTTAGGTTTCGCTCTCAGTCTTGGGTTAGTCTGACGTAACCGAACCTACACTAGACATGTCTCGGCCAATTTTGTCGGGATAAACCTAGCCCAATGAACTTTAACGGGATAGACTTATCTCGGCGAACTTTGATGGGATAGACCTATCTCGGCGAATATGTGTCGCCGGTCGCCCCCTTTTATTCCTTCATAGCCAGAGCCACTTTTTAAAACGGCCAGTCGCTCTGCCCAAACTACCGATCGCTTTGTCCTCCTTTCCTGAACATTAAGCCTCTGTGTCAAAACAATCGGTCGCCAGTGAAAAATGATTGAGCAACTCACGCTGCCAAAATCATTAGGAGGAAGTTGAACTGTTTTTTGAGATTTTGCCCAATTCGGACCCGCATTTAGCTTTAGTACCACACCAATCACCTTATGAAGAAGTCGTTTAGGTAACATCTCCTCCTGAAATTAATAACACTAATGAAATATACCATGATGATTTGATTTCAGAAAACATAAAGGATGCAGATACCCCTATATACCAACTTCCAGAAAGAAAGAATCGTGGTAAACCTCGAGTACAGTACGAAGCAGATCTTAAAGAGAAAGGAAAATACACCATCAATAATTATATATCTCTAAGCAGATTATTAGAGTCACATGTATACTTTGTGGGGCAGTTGGTCGATATATATGTCCCCAATAGTGTGTCTGAAGCACTAGAAGACTCAAAATGGAAAGAAGCCATGAATGAATGAATGCGATGACAGGACCCGACCCAACTTCCTCTTTGGAATTCATGTCAAACCCGGTTTTGCCCACCACCTAGCAGGTGTCAGGCACGAATGATCAAAATATGCTACTTGCCTTAATCCAAAACCTGATTTAGGGTTTGACTTCTATCAGAAAACCGACAGAGTCTCCCTTGAAAAAGGCACATGCACAACAAACTCAAATAGTCCCGTGCGTTCAGCATAATCAACTTTACAAAATTGAACATAACAGACAATCAAAAACTTGCGACTGCACCTAGGTTAGCCTAGGTTGCCAGGTACCCTTACTGAGGGATCAAGCCAAACGTAGTTCTTTATACAAGAAAATAAAGTTCAACCCATATGTAAGCATATGAATTAAATATTCCATTGCACTTTCCTAAAACCAAAAGCTTCAAACTCTAATCAATCCGCTGAAACTTAAGCAAAAGATATTGATTTCAGAACAATCTTCCACCTATCACATATGTGCATATACAAATATATATTATATATAATAGCTCTTTACAGATAAGTAGGAAAACGAGAAAATTATTAAAATAACATTGGCCACTTGAAACCTTAATATCAATATCAACGGTTTGAATAAAATATGCTTCCATCTTTCACATGTAAAAACAAACTCATCACTCAAGAAAATAGTTGTGAATTGTATACAATCCTTAAAATTTAGAAAACTTTCAATCCTTGTCTCATAAATCTGAATACATGTATTAAAACTTTCACCAATAAGTACCAAGATAAAATCATCAATTTTAGTTTAAAACATCTCCAAACTCAAATACTCTCCACCTAGGCATACCCCCAATCATAATCCGTCAATTCCAATAATATTGCATCAATTCCAAGTACCATAAATGTTACATCCTTGCAGAACTTGGGGGACCCATGGTTAGCCTGAGAACTCATGTCCTCGTAGAAGTCTAGGGACACATAGGCATGATCAGTGCATAATTACATATCTTTTTGTACCCTTCTAATTTATGATTTGGTTAAGTTTTTGAGTTAAACTTGTGCTTTTAATAAAGTCTGTGTATGTTTCAGTGTAATAAGGATGAGACTCATTACATGCATTTTGAAGACAAGTTAGCAAAACAGTGTCTGCAAATCAGTCACATTCACGGATTAACCTGTACTTACTCAAGAAGAACCAGATAATGAGCCATACATCATTGGAAATATACGGAAGTCTAGTTTCCGTAGCATTTTACGGTTCATGATTTGGAGTCTTCTAGAGGAAGTTATCCATGATTTAGCAGCTCAAGGTCAAAATTCGGCAGCATCTGCGTTACTGGGCCAAAAATGACATTTGAAGGTCTTTCCCATTTTTCCTTGAGTTGGGCTGCATATTCTTGGAAAGATAAGACAAAAGGCTTGAAGATCCATATTTTTCTAGGATTTTTTGGAGTGAATAACAAGCCCAAAATCAGCCCACAAGCTGATTGCAATGCAATGTCATGCATGACTATCTAGTGGGATTTGTTGGTGAAGTGCACTAGCCAAAAGAATGAGTTTCTAATCACAATAGGATTTGTTGTTGAAGTGCACTAGCCAAAAGAATGAGTTTCTAATTACAATGGGAGTTGTTGGTGAAGTGCACTAGCCAAAAGAATGAGTTTCTAATTACAAGTGCTATTGGCATAAACCATATTCAATTCAAATATTCCCCTTCCATTCTCCCTATAAATACCACTCCAATTCTAAACACAACATCATTCAACAATCCATCACTTCACTTCATCCATTACTCATACACATTCAAATAGATAGAGAGAGAGAGCTAGTTGCAAAAGGAGCAAAGCTTGGAGTTGTCTTGGGAATTCCTTGCTGCCATCATCTAGTTCTTTTCTTCTCTTTATCCTATCTTATGTATTTCCATTCTATATTGTTTTTCAATTATTAAATAAGTGTAACTAAATTTCTTCTTAGTTAGAGGTGAATTCGAAGCCATGGACATATGTTTTATATGAATTGATCACTTCCAGTTATGGTTTCGTAAAGTATGAATGTGATTTACTTTTCTGTTTTATTTAGGACTTATTCTTGCATGTTTATTAAGGATGCATACTTAGTTTGCATGCAGGGATTTGATGCTAGAATATGAGGGAATTTCACCTAATCGTTATGAACTTATATTCACAAGTAGTAAAAGTCACTAGTCATGATTGTGTTAAAGTAAATTTCTGGCAGGAGTATCATGCTTTTCATAGTTACAAATGCTTTGTCAAAGCTTATGATTTTCATAGAACTTAATGATCTTTGATATGTATCTCTATCATGCTGTTCATATAGGGAACTTGATAAGAATAATTTGATTGAGTCGCTGAGTCCAATTCAATGAACTTAGGAAAATATGAGAGTTAATTAGTGCAGTTCACAATTAATTTGGGGCTTTGACATTCATACTTTATAGAAAGAGTAACTGGAGATCAATTTGTGTGCACATGTTCCATGTGTGGAGAAGAATCCTCTAGCTATCCCTTAATCCATATTTCATTCACATCTTATTTATTTGCTGCTGTCAATTTTACTTTGGTCCAAATCATCCAACTCCCCCCCCCCCCCTCCCCCCAATCATTGTTCCCTTAACTTAGTTCTAGTTTAATAAATTTAATTTGTGTTGATTAGCGTCCCTCCTAATCCCCGGAATAGAACGATCCCTACTTACTCGTACTACGATTGCATGATTTATAGGGTTTAATTTGTGCGTTAGTTGTTTCTCACGCCAAATTTTGGCGCCGTTGCCGGGGATTAGCAAAATTGCTAATCTTCCGTGCGTTTTCGTTGTTCTTGTTTTTCTGATTTTGTTTTGTTTTGTTTTCTTTGTTTTAGGTACAAGTGTATGACTCGAAGTTCACACCGTGTGCGCACATATTGGACTTTGACGACGATCTCGAACGAACCTTGCGAAGGAAGAGGAAACAGCCAGAACTCAGTCCCTCTAGTTCTGATTCCGAACCCGAATCTGAAGCAGAAATGGACTTGGAAGAGGAACAAGACATGGCTGTAGACAATAGATCAATCAAGGAACTTTCAGCCTCTGAATTGGACAATGCAGTCCCTCTTTGCATTCAATACCCCGGGGCTGCTGCAGGCAAGACCGATGTATTTGAATTGAAGTCAAGTTTGCTACATCACATTCCCAGATACCATGGGCTGTCCATGGAAGATCCAAACAAGCATTTGAAGGAATTTGAAGTAGTATGTTCAAGTATGACACCCATTAACGTGGATGGAAATATTTTGAAGATGAAAGCCTTTCCATTTTCTCTTATGGACAAGGCTAAGGATTGGCTCTATGAACTAGCACCTGGAACTGTTACTTCTTGGGAAAGTATGAAGAAAGCATTCTTAGAGAAATTCTTCCCAACTTCAAGAATCATTGTTTTGAGGAAGAAAATTAGTGGAATTCAACAAGGCCCGGGAGAATCCTTTCCAGTGTACTATGAGCGTTTTAAGACGTTAGTTGCATCCTGCCCACAACATCAAATGAAGGAAGAGCTTTTAATTCAATATTTTTATGAATGGCTACTTCCACTGGAGAGACAAATGCTTGATGCTTCAGCAGGAGGTGCTTTGGTTGACAAAACACCAGTTGCTGCAAATATCTTAATAGCAAATCGAGCTTTGAATGCACAACAATATGAAGGAGTTGGAGGGAGAGATCATGCATAGCCAAGTCAAGTTAATGAGGTAAGTGCTATTTCAGAACTTCAATTTCAAATGGCTAATCTCTCTACTCTTATTTCGCAGGTTGTTGAAGGACCCAAAGTGCAAAGTACAGCCACTTGTAGCGTATGCTCTATGCATGGACACCACACTGATCAATGTCCTCAATTAATAGCGAATGGGGGATGGGAAAATGCCAATGCCATAGGTTATCAAGGACAAACTCAACCTAGGTATGACCCATTTTCAAACACCTACAATCTAGGCTGGAGAGATCATCCAAATTTTAAGTGGAGGGAGCCTCAACAAACTCAACAACAAGGCGGATATAGACAGCCACCTCCGGGGTTCTATCAAAGGCCATTCGCACCACCACAACCTCAACCACAAACTGCCCAATCAAATTTAGGTTCCCCAATGGATAATGATCAAATGCTTAAAGTACTAACTTCTTTGACTCAGGGTTTACAAAATCAAGCCAAAGAGATGAGCGAAGTGAAGAAGCAAATTGGGCAGATGGCGGAATTCATGGGACAGTTTAGAGAAGAAGGCAAACTACCTAGCTCAACCATTGTCAACCCAAAAGAAGGTTTTGAAACGGCTAAAGCTATCATCTTGAGGAGTGGTAAAGAGATTGGAACCAATCCCAAAATGTCCAAACAAAGCCCAACAGAGAATGAAAAGTTGCTCTTCAAAGATAAGGAGGAGGACAAAGCCACGGCAAGGGAGGAACAACCATTGCTGCAGTCCCCCAAAGCTCCTACACAACCAAACTCAGGTAAGGTTGCTCCAAATTCAACTCATTCTAACCCTATTCCACCAAATGTGCCTTTCCCTCGCAGGTTTATGCAGTCTAAGAAAGAAGAGAATGAAAAAGACATCTTAGAGACTTTCAGGAAGGTACAAGTACATATCCCACTTCTTGACGTAATAAAGCAAGTTCCAAAGTATGCTAAATTCTTGAAAGAGCTTTGTACAACAAGGAGGAGGAATTCGAACAAAGAAGTGGTAAGGGTAAGTGAGAATGTTTCTGCAGTTTTGCAACGAAAACTGCCACCTAAATGCAAAGATCCAGGTAGTTTCACAATCCCTTGTGTTATTGGTAACACCAAATTTGAACATGCCATGTTAGATTTAGGTGCTTCCATTAATGTCATGCCATACTCTATTTATGCATCTATGAACTTAGGAGAGCTTAAAAAGGATGGAGTTGTAATTCAATTAGCTGATCGTTCTAATGCATATCCGAAAGGAGTTTTGGAAGATGTTTTGGTGCAGGTTAACCACTTGATATTTCCAGCAGATTTTTATGTGCTTGAGATGGAGGATTCGGCCCATTCTACACCATTGCCAATCTTACTTGGACGACCTTTCATGAAAACAGCCCGAACCAATATCGATGTGTTCAAAGGGATGTTGACAATGGAATTTGATGGCGATATCATTGATTTCAATATTTCTGAAGCTATGAGGTACCCTATGGATGATCACTCGTGTTTCTTTGTTGATGCATTTGATTCTTTGGCGCAGGAAAATATCAAATCCCTAGATAGGGATGCCCTTGAAACCACCATTGTTCAAGGAATTAAACTCATCAAAAATGGGGCCGAACCTAATCATGAAGAAATCTGCGAGATGGTGGCTGCCCTTGAGTCATTGCCACAATATGTTGGTAAGCCTCCAATCCCAATTCCAATTCTTTGTGATTTTGTTCATAATCTGAAAAGGAAAAGGAAAGCAACAAGGAAGCGATGGAAATGGAAGACAAGCTTGGTGAACTCTCTTGCATTGCATGCGGTGCCGATTGAGCCCAAACCTCCCCATTCACTATAACAAGTTGGATGTCCGGCTGAAGACATAAAACTTAGCGCTTCTTGGGAGGCAACCCAAGGTGATGAGGAGAAGATAGAACCTGCAAGGAGCTGCTTACGTCATAATCGCTTCAAAGGGGAGTTTTTCTAAACTCTAACCTTTGGTTATGTCTTTTCCTTATCTTCTTTCCTTACATTTATTAGGGATTGACAATGTTGTTAGGTTTTGTGGTAGAGTTAAGTTGTGTGAGCTTTGTTTTGCTTAGTATAATTTTGTTCAATGTCTTGCAAGCCTAAAAATAAAAAAATAAAATAAATAAAATAAATAAATAAATAAAAGATTTTTCATATGAGTTGACTTCTTGTAACTCCAATAAGCACCTCTGTTAATACAGTGTCTAGGAGTTCTATAGGCGACACCTTCGGTGTCTAAGAAGTTTGGGTTTTAAGCGGGACCATTGTGACCTCTTCAAACTTCCCGGATCCCCTGGCTGTGTTTTCTGAGGTTCTTAACTGGTAATCCATGAGTCACTTGTATATTCGTGTGTTTTATTCAAAAATAAAATAAAATAATTTTAATTTTAATAATTTTAATATTTAAAAAAAAAAAAAAACCTTCTCTTTCTCTGAAACACTACATACATTAACCCTAACCCCCCCATCTTTCATTTGATCTAGCCGCCCGCTAACCCCTGAAACCAAACCTTCTCTTCCCAAGCCTTCTCCAAATTATTGCTTATTGTAGGGCTCGTCAATGGAGAAATTCAAGGATGCCGTCAGTGGAAAGCTCAAGGAGGAGGAGTCCGAATTGAGCATGGTGAAGGTGCATAGCCCAATGGTTTTGTTGAACTCACTGCCAGCTATCCCACCAGAAGATCCTTTGGGAGAGGACACCATTATGCAACGGGTGTTTCAGGTGATTGAGGTGCTCGTGGTTGTGTTTGTCATGGATCCCTCAGAAGTTACCATAGATGCCTTTCTGTTTCATAGAGGTAGGGTGATAGAGGAAATTGAAGGCATGATTCCAAATTGGGATCTGGATTGTGGATTAGAAGAGATGCAGCTTGCGGCGCTGGCACATGGTCTAGATACTTGGAGGGTATATCTGCTAGATAGGAGGTTTGTGGCAAGAACTGTTGTGTTGAGCAGTCACATGTATTGTACAGGTAACATTCGAGACGAGTTTGGCATTTACTTAAGAGTGCTTGACGAGTTTCACTTCCAATTAGCGTACATGACCACAAGGCTCCGAGACTTCGTGGAGCAGATGGATGAGTTGATGATAGATGGAGCCATATATGATTCTTCTGTTTCAGACCCTTCGGAAAGTGAGTCGGATTGAAAGATGAACCGTCCTAATCGCTTCAAATGGGAGTTTTTCTAAACTCTAACATTTGGTTATGTCTTTTCCTTCTCGTCTTTCCTTGCATTTATGAGGCATTGCATGTTCTTACGTTCTAAACATTGAGGGCAATGTTTCATTTAAGTTTGGGGGGAAGGATTTGGTTATGTTGTTTTACTGTCAAATTTTAAATTTATTTTTTTATTTTTATTTTTTTGTGTGTTTAGCGTCTAAAAACGCAGGATTTTGTGTGTTGTTTCGTTATCCTTCCAAACACCTATGATAAGACTTGGATTTAATACTAATATGGTTTATCAGAAATTGAGAGTCATTTTTTAAGGACTTTGTGTGGTTCTGAGTTAACTCTGTCTTGCATGCCACCCTTGCACTTATTGAGCACTTTGCTAAGTTAGTCCAATTTCTTGTTACTTAGAGACGTTATGCAATTCTACTTATCTCATGATCTTGGTTTTGTACTCTAGAACTTATTTGAATATCTCTTGAGACATTTTGTTGCCATACAATGCTTAGGAAGTGATTTAGGCCATGTTTGAACTGTTTGAGCCTTTCTAACCATCCCTCTACATGTATTCATCCCTAGTCAACCCTGTTTGTACCATATCTGACCACCCACTCACGTCCTGACACGTAGAACGCACTCCTGCCACGCAGACCGTCCCAACTGGTCATACTGAGAATCCGATCGGCATGATGGGCCGATTCATGGGCCAAGCACGTACCACCGACATCTCTACCAACATTCGGCATCATATGCCGACATGTCAACCATCACATCATACCGATTCTGACAGACCACCTCAGGATTCTTGCCGGAACCTGTCAGAACGACGTGTCAACCGCCCAAGGCACTCCCACGAGTCCCACATCGAAATTAAGTACTAAGAGCTTCCCTTTTGCTTCCTATAAATAGAACCCCTTGGCCCAGCCAAGTGGTAAGACTTTCTAACTGGTCTATGTGCTCACACTGTCAATAGAACTGCTCTTAAGTACTAACTTTGGCATCGGAGCGCCTTCGGCAGGTACCACACCGGTATCCTCTCCTCAGCCTAGATTCGGCCCCCGAACGACCTTTCGGCTATCACGGAAGAAGGCCACTCCGGTTCTCTGTCTTCAACACCTGTAAGTTAGCCTAAACTCTTTATCTGTTCAGATTTAGTGCGAACAGATTGGCGCCGTCTGTGGGAATCCCGACTGACAATCAGCCCATATCTCTCCCTACCTACTATGAATCCACCTTCACCCCTCACGGCCGATGGTCCCATCCTCGGACTCCCTGGCCAAGAGAACCCTGTTCCACCACCTGGTACACAATGGGTAGAAACGCCCAATCGGCAGAGTACCCTGGAAGACAGGATGGAAACCCTACAACGGGAAATGATCAAGATGCAGGAGCACAACAATATCCTATCTTCAAAGCTGGACGACACCCAGAAGCAACTCCACGAGCAAGAGTCACGTTCGGCTCAGCCACCACGCGGGGTAGAACGAACCAGGAAGCTTCGGCAGGAACCTTCACAGAAGAGCGTACCGAGGCCGAGCAATCGGGATGTCGGAAAGCAGTTGGCTCGGGATAGGCCGTCCGCCTCCCGAAGATTGTTCGTACCAACTCCGGCCAAACACCAGGAATATCAGGTCTACTCCGACTGCCGCGATAGGATCAACCACCAACGACGGGAACGGCAGATGTCACCGATCCACGTTCAGGCCAAACTCAACGATCATCATTTGGAGGTCCTCGGGCCGAAATCTCCTCCCCGACGAAGGTACGCCGAGGTCGGTTTGGAAGAGACGGACGAGTCGGATTACGTTCCAACATCCCTCGGCACGACTGCCTCACGACAGTCCACCACGATCGGATCGACAAGACGGAACCAAGCGATAGAGACCTTCGGAACCAACCTCCCGCCTACCGATCCTACAGTCCGCCTCCTCCTTCAGAAGATCAATCGAATCGAGGAAGAGCAGAATCAGACCCGAACGCCAACCTGGGGTAAGGTTCAACTAGGACCATTCACCAGCCGAATCCGATCCTACCGACCTGAAAAAGAGGTGCAGGCCCTCCGAATCTCATTTTACTCGGGAGTAGAGGACCCCGTCACCCACATCCATACGTTTCAATCAGCCCTGGGTTGCAAGGGTCTTACCGACGAAGGCCAATGCCAGTTGTTCCCGTCAACCTTAGCTGGGGCAGCCCTCAATTGGTTTTATCGGCTGGAGCCAGGTACTGTGGACTCTTTCGATCAATTAAAACAGATTTTCCTCAATCATTTTATGATACAGACCGATCGTCTCTACTCTGCCGACGACCTTTACACCATTCGGCAAGGGGACAGCGAGCCCCTTCGGGAATACGCCGCCAGGTTCAGCCACGAATACTCTCGGTGCCCAGAAACCGACGACCGAGCAGCCTTCGGCGCCTTCAAAAGCGGCCTTCGCGCCTCCCAATTTCGCTACCTGGTGCACAGCAGCAACTGGACCACCTACGGCGAACTCATGAAGCAAGCGGCCATACACGCCAAAGCCGAACACTTTAACTCCAAGGGGATGCCTCTGGCGTCGACCCCTTCGGCAACCACAGGACAACCTGCGGCACCCGCCTGCGACCATTTCCGTCCGCAGCAGACAGCCGTCCAGGCCCCTTACCGAACGGCACCTCCCCTAACCACAAGTTACAATTACGGGGACAAGCGGAGTGGCTCGTTCCAGGGTCGGCAGGACAGCACGAAGCGCAGTAAGGAGTCAGGTAGCAGAAATTTCCAAAGCACCAAAAACGACCGGCCACCGGAGATCTTCACCATCCTCAACACAAGTTATGAACGTGTTCTCATGGCCGAAAATCAGATGATACCGAAGCCGAGCTACCGAAAGCTCCCTCGGCAGGTCGACAAAGACACCGGAGTCTTCTGCCGATACCACCAGTATAACGGCCACGACACCGAGTCCTGTGTCGCCCTCCGAAGGATCGTCGAGAAATTGATCAGCGAAGGCAAACTAGACCAATATCTGAATACGCGCGCAGGGCCCGAACCCCCGGTGAATCGGCAGATAAACACGATCAGTGGTGGTACACCGATCGCTGACTCCAGCCGTCGGTTCACCAAAAGCTACATACGCGCCGTTCGGTACCCCCAGGTCTTCAGCCTTACAGAGGAGCGCAGTAGCAAAATTCGGCGACTCGGATGGGAACCCATCACCTTTTCCGAAGAGGAAGAGAAGGGCATTATCTTCCCCCACTCCGATCCCATGATCATTCGGGCAGACATATCCGATTTTGACGTAGGCCGGATCCTCATCGATACCGGAAGCTCGGTCAACGTTCTCTTTGCCGATGCTTTCAACGGCCTCGGCATCGGCCATCGAAGCCTCAATAAGGAAATCACTCCTCTACTAAGCTTCTCGGGCGACGTGATCGAGCCGATCGGGAGCATTCAGCTTCCCCTCGCCATCGGCTCCGGCCAAAGAAGAGCTTTTATCTATACTCACTTCCTCGTCGTCAGCTGTCCGACTGCATATAATGCCATCATCGGCAGGCCTGCCCTAACCCGGATGAAGGCCATTCTATGCCCACATATGCTGTTGCTAAAATTCCCAACTCAATCAGGAATCGGGCAGGTTCGAGGAGACCAACTGAGCGCACGGGTATGCTACGTCTCGTCAACAACGGAAGCGGCAAAACAAACGCCGAGACGGGAAACATCGGAAACTCTGGCCGTAGCTCACCCAAACCTGCCAAACGGCAGGGGCGGTGCCGACCCCCCAGATGACCCTCGAGACGACAATACCACGCCACAAGCTCAACCGGCCGAAGAACTTGAAACGATCTCCCTCTCCGACGTACAGGATCGACAGGTAAGAATCGGGACCTCCCTCAGCCCATCTCTCCGAAGCAAATTCATTTCCTTCTTAAGGGCCAATTCGGAGGTCTTCGCCTGGTCCTACGACGACATGCCTGGCATCTCCCCAGACATCATCAGCCACAAACTCAGCATCAACCCTTCCTTCAAACCGGTCAGACAGAAGAGACGATCCTACGACACCGAACGGTATGAAGCCATGAAGGCAGAAGTAGACAAACTTCAGACCATCGGCTTCATCCGGGAGGTCGCATATCCCATTTGGCTCGCCAACTCGGTCTTGGTGAAAAAATCCAGCGGAGCCTGGCGAATGTGCCAGGATTACACGAGCCTGAACAAGGCATGTCCGAAGGATAGCTTTCCACTGCCCAGAATTGACCAACTGGTCGACGCTACGGCCGGCCATGAGCTCCTCAGCTTCATGGACGCGTACTCCGGTTACAACCAGATCTTCATGCATCCTGCCGATCGGGAGCATACGGCATTCATCACCGACAGAGGGCTATATTGCTACAATGTCATGCCGTTCGGCCTCAAAAATGCCGGAGCTACGTACCAACGGCTGGTCAACCAAATCTTTGCCGAACTCATTGGCACTACAATGGAGGTCTACGTGGACGATATGCTTGTCAAAAGCCGGACCGCTAACGACCACCTTCGGAATCTCTCCCTCATGTTCGACAAACTGAAACAATACAACATGCGCCTGAATCCGAGCAAATGTGCCTTCGGCGTCGCCTCCGGCAAATTCCTCGGATTCATGATCAGCCAAAGGGGAATCGAGGCCAACCCCGAAAAGATCCGGGCACTTATCGATATGCGGGTGCCGAAGACAAAGAAGGAGGTTCAGAGCCTCACAGGCCGGGTCGCCGCTTTGGCCCGATTCATATCAAGAGCCACCGATCGGTGCGCCCCCTTTTTTAAAGCCCTCAAAGGAAATAAGCGACAGATCGATTGGACTTCCGAATGCGATCGGGCATTCGATGATCTCAAAAGCTACATGAGCAGAGCCCCTTTGCTGTCCACCCCTCTTCCGGGAGAGACCCTCGTACTCTATCTCTCGGTCTCGCCATCGGCACTAAGCTCCGTTCTCATCCGACAGCCGAACGGCATTGAGCTCCCCATATTTTATATGAGCCATGCTTTGCAGGACGCAGAGCAACGGTACCCTCAGCTCGAACAGCTGGCCTACGCTCTCGTTCTCTCTGCTCGAAGACTTCGTCCCTACTTTCAGGCTCACAGCATCAGTGTCTTGACCAATCAACCCCTCCGACAGGTCCTACAGAAGCCAGAAACATCAGGACGACTGATCAAGTGGGCCATCGAGCTCGGTGAGTTCGACATCAGCTACCAACCTCGGCCATCAGAAAAGGGGCAGGCCGTGGCCGATTTCATTTCCGAATTCACCATTCCAGTCAAAGCCGTTCCATCAATGGTAGCTACCGATTCACCTTCGGCTAGGGCCGCATTCGATCATAATTCCCCTCACTGGACACTATATGTAGATGGCTCATCCAATCGGCAGGGCAGCGGTGCCGGCCTTGTCCTCAAGACACCAGATCACACCACGATCGAATATGCAGTCCGTTTCCAGTTTCGCGCTTCCAACAACGAAGCCGAATACGAGGCCCTCTTGGCAGGCCTTCGGCTAGCCCAGCACACAGGTGCCGAACGGCTGCTGATCTGTAGCGACTCTCAGCTGGTCGTTAACCAGGTCGGCACCGAATTCGCCGCAAAGGACGAATCCATGACTGCCTATCTGGCCCAGGCCCGCCGATTGCTTAGCCAGTTCAAAACCTACCACATCAGGCAAATTCCTAGATCCGAAAACAGCCATGCCGATGCTCTCTCCAGGCTGGCTTCGGCGATTGACGACCGCATCGGACGCCACGTCCCAGTGGAAGTTCTCGCTCAGCGTAGTACCACCGAGGCCGAAATCAATACCGTCCGGCAGGATCCTAGTTGGATGGATCCGATCCACGCCTATCTCACCAACGGCACCCTACCAACCGATCGGACTGAAGCCAAGACGGTACGACGACGGTCGGCCCGATACCTTCTTCTGCAAGGTATCCTCTATCGGCGCAGCTACTCCTTACCGTTGCTCCGATGCGTTGCCCCACAACAAGGGGACTACATCCTCCGCGAAATACACGAAGGCGCTTGTGGCGATCACTCGGGATCCCGATCCTTGGCATTCAAAGCCGTTCGGCAGGGATATTACTGGCCCTCTCTCCACGCAGATGCCACCCGGATCGTGCAAAAATGCGACCCGTGCCAACGATTCGGCTCGGTACCAAAGGTCCCTGCCGAACCACTTAGCCCGATGACTAGCCCATGGCCATTCGCCCAATGGGGACTCGATCTCATCGGCCCCATGCCCCCTGGCACAGGGCAAGTCAAATTCGCGGTCGTCGCCGTCGACTACTTCACCAAGTGGACGGAGGCCGAAGCCCTTACGACGATAACGGCAGCAAAGATCGAGCACTTCGTTTGGAAAAACATCCTATGCCGATTCGGACTACCGAACGCAATCGTCACGGACAACGGCAAGCAATTCGACTGCTCACGCTTTCGGCATCTCTGCTCCCGATTCAACATCAGCATCTTCTTTGCATCTCCGGCACATCCACAATCCAACGGACAGGTAGAGGCCATCAACAAGATCATCAAGAAAACGCTGAAGAAGAAGCTAGGAGCTGCCAAAGGCAACTGGCCCGAAATCCTACCGGAAGCACTATGGGCCATTAACACCTCCTACCGAAGGTCCACAGGCGAGACACCATTCTCCCTTGCTTTCGGTACCGAAGCTGTTGTACCAGTAGAAGTACATGCGCCCACGTGCCGAACGGCAACCTACGACCCTCAACAAAATGACAGCCAGCTTGCGCTCAATCTGGACCTTATCGACGAACACCGATCGCAAGCACAGCTCCGAAATGCTACCTACAAGCAACGAACGGCTCGGTACTACGACTCGCGCGTCAAACACCGATCGTTCAAAGTGGGGGACTGGGTTCTGCGTAAAGTATCGTTAGCAACGAGAAACCCTACCGAAGGTACTCTCGGCCCATCGTGGGAAGGACCCTATCAAGTGGCCAGTATCGGCCGACGCGGTGCCTACCGATTGCGTGGCTCTGATGGTCAGACCCTTGGCCACCCTTGGAATATTGAACATTTAAAATTTTATCACAAGTAGCTGGACCTTCGGCCACTACACTTTCTTATAATCTTACGTGTTCAGACACCAGTCGATACTTAAAAACGGCATTATGTCCTTATTATGCAAAAAACCAAACTAGAATTACCAAAGCTGATTCAAACATATATAAATCCAAAAAGCCTCAAAAAGGGCCATCGTCTTTACAAAAACGGCCTCAAGGCCTGTATGACCACTACAACAAAAATAAATGCTATGGCCTCACGGAGTTGGAGGAGCGTCTTCGGCATCAGGCTGGCCTGGCGTCTCGGCATCTGGGACACTCGATGGCTCTGGAGGCGGATTCTCTTCTTCATCCTCGCTGCCCGATTCCGAGCCACTCGAGCTATCCACTTCGGCATCCTCGCCGAGGTACGCCTCTACCCTCTCCTCCGACACTCCCTCGGGCAACGGCGGCGGGTCCCGGAGGAAGTTCAGGTTCAGCTTCTTATCCGCATTGAAGCGCTTGAATCGGTAGATGAGGTCTTCACACTGCACCATCACCTCCTTGTCCAGCAACGCCGTGAACTCCTCCGAGCTCCGGTACTCCTCCACAGCGTGCTTCTTGGCTTCCTCCACCTCCGTCGCCCGAGACCGAAGCACAGCCTCCTTCGCAGCCTCTGCCCTCGTCCTAGCCTCCTCGGCATCCGCAGCCGCCCTCTCCGCCTCTGCCAGCTTGGAGGACAGATCGGCAATCTTGGCAGCATTCTCCTCCGCGTGCCGATCTGCATCCTGCAGCATCTTCCCCGCATCGGCAATTTTGGCTCGGCCCTCTTCGTATTTTTTCTGAGCCCGATCGGCCGCATTAACTGCTCGCTTCATACCGAGCCACATCTCCATGTTTGCCTGCACACAGAAACAAAGGTTAGCCACTTCCCTCACACAAACTCAACTCACACCAAGGTTGTATCCTTACGGCAGCCTGAAGGCGGAGGGCTCGGCCGGCCTGTTCGCGCAGCGACTTCATCGGTAGCTGCTCCAGCTCCGGCAGCTCCATCTGGGCGCCCTCAATGACGCAGTTGACGAACGGCACGACCTTCCGAGGACAGGCTATGTTCACCGGACCTGCCTCGGTCTCTTCCTCATCGTCCGGTACGAGGACAGCCACCTCCTCGTTCGGCCCCCTCGGTCTCTTCGGCAGAGGGGTCACATCGAGGGCACCATCAATCACCCTCTTCCCAGTTACCTGGCGGTGGGCCTCCCGGACAAGTTCGGCCTCGGCCACCCTCTTCTCCCTCCGCCGCTCGGCCGGAGTGCTCCCCTGCGCCGAACCACCTTCGGCCGGCCTCGCCGCTTTGGCCTTCGGCTTCGACGGCCGCACCTTCTTCTGGGCCGCCCGAGCCTCGAGCCGCCTCTTGGTCGCCTCGTTCATTTCCCTCCCTCCAGCCACTGCACAAAACCACGAGTTAGTTTGCCTTCGGCACATCATACAGCAAACACAAGTAATCACAACCCTATGACCGAACGGCGGTCCTTACTCTCGTTCTCCTTCTCCTCCTCTTCCTTCTTCCGCCGAAGGTATTCAGGCTCGCTGATCAGTCCTGCCCTGAACAAGTTCTTGAAGTCCAGCAGGGTCTTGTGGAACCGATCCTCCTCCGGGATTAGCGACCGAACACGTTCAATCACTTCTATCTCCCGCTTCGTTGCAATCGGCCGCTTCAAAGACACTGCACATCCAAAGCACCTTCGGTCAGTACAAAAAAAAAAAAAAAAAAAAAAAAAAAAAAACATATTGCTACCGAAGGGGATCCTAGCGTCCTACCGATCGTTTGGAACGTTGTGGGAATGTGCCTCTCCACTATTACCCCCGGAGCCGATTCCCAGGCTCCGGACACCAGCACCCGATGCCGACGCCACGTCTTTTGCGACGACGGCACCCCCACTACAAAGTGCCCCCTCTGCCCTGCCGCCAGACAGTTCGATTGCACCCAGCCCCCTTGGTCAGCGCTCTTCGCCCTCGTCACACTGTACAGATGGGCGAATTGCTCATAGCTAGGCTCCCCCTCCCCAGCTATACCGAACGCAGTAATCGTCCCTAGGAGTGTAATCCAGAAGTTGGGGTTAAACTGCCCCGGGGCATAGCCGATTGCGGCAAGGATCTTCTGCACCGAATGCCTCAAGGGCAGCCGCAGCCCATGTTTGAACACATCGGTGAAAAAGACCGTCTCCCCCTTCTGCCTGCTTAGCTTCTCCAACGGCTCCGGAATTCGCATCTTTACCGAATCCGGTATGTTGTACAGAGCACGGATCTTGGCTAAATCCGCCTCCGTCATCACATTGGGCTCCAAATGGTCTACACCGAACACTAGTTCCGTTGGCTTCGCCATCGGTATCCTCTGCAGACCCCTCACTACCGTCAGCACCCCTTCCCCAGGGCCGGCTACGGTCACACTTTCTTCGGCCTCTCCTGTCCGACGGCCACTCGTTGATGGCCCCGCGCCATTCACACCTACTACCTCGACGCTCGAAGTGCTTCCCGAATCGGTAGACACTTCCGGGGCCCCCCTCTCCGTCTCCTCAAAATCCGCACTATCCAAGCCTTCGGTTGTGCTTTCCGAGGCCGTCTCTCCATCAAAAGCTCTTGGGCTACGACTATAGTCTGATTCGGTGTCTGACATCTACAAACAAAAGACAAGTGAAACTAAACGACATGCTCGAATCAAACCCCTACCCTAGAGCCCAAGAGCTGGTGTTCATCTACACTCATCTAAGTTCTCCTATGTTCTTAAGTGTTCATGCGTGTTCATACCAAATGACGAGTTTTGATTCACCTTTAGCAAGAATTGTTCAACATACCTTGTTTTTCGCGGTGGTTGAATTCGCCGGAAATCGTCCCGTCTCGGAAATGCTCGCCGGAAATCGCCTCAGCCGCCGTCACCCAATCGCCGGAAATCGCCTCTCTCAAGCTCCGATTGCTCTCAAATTCTCAAGTACCTGCTCCTACCGTTTCCTCCTCCTTTTTATAGGACGAGCCTAGCATCGGGAACTGAACCGTCGCAACTCCTCACTTCCTCTCCGACACTTGTCACCCATGCACAGGGGAGTTCAAACGCCTGTCTTTGACGTTTCCACTCCTCCCTTTGCTACGCCAAACCAGCACAACTTTCTTGACCAACGGCAGGCACTAAAGGCGGCACGCTCAGGTCTGGTTCTCCACTCCCTCTCATGCCGAACGGCAGGCACGCTCAGGTCTGGTTCTCACCACCTCTCGTGCCGAACGGCAGGCACGCATAGGCCGAGTCTCCACTCCCTCTCGTGCCGAACGGCAGGCACGCATAGGCCGAGTCTCACTCCCTCTCGTGCCGAACGGGGCACGCATAGGCCGAGTCTCCACTCCCTCTCGTGCCGAACGGCAGGCACGCTCAGGTCTGGTTCTCACCACCTCTCGTGCCGAACGGCAGGCACGCTCAGGTCTGGTTCTCACCACCTCTCGTGCCGAACGGCAGGCACGCATAGGCCGAGTCTCCACTCCCTCTCGTGCCGAACGGCAGGCACGCTCAGGTCTGGTTCTCACCACCTCTCGTGCCGAACGGCAGGCACGCTCAGGTCTGGTTCTCACCACCTCTCGTGCCGAACGGCAGGCACGCATAGGCCGAGTCTCCACTCCCTCCCGTGCCAAACGACGGGCACGCTCAGGTCTGGTTCTCCCCACCTCTCGTGCCGAACGGCAGGCACGCTCAGGTCTGGTTCTCACCACCTCTCGTGCCGAACGGCAGGCACGCATAGGCCGAGTCTCTACTCCCTCTCATGCCGAACGGTTGGCACGCATAGGCCGAGTCTCCACTCCCTCTCGTGCCGAACGGCAGGCACGCTCAGGTCTGGTTCTCACCACCTCTCGTGCCGAACGGCAGGCACGCTCAGGTCTGGTTCTCACCACCTCTCGTGCCGAACGGCAGGCACGCATAGGCCGAGTCTCCACTCCCTCTCGTGCCAAACGACGGGCACGCTCAGGTCTGGTTCTCCCCACCTCTCGTGCCGAACGGCAGGCACGCTCAGGTCTGGTTCTCACCACCTCTCGTGCCGAACGGCGGGCACGCCCAGGTCTGTTTCTCACCACCTCTCATGCCGAACGGCAGGCACGCATAGGCCGAGTCTCCACTCCCTATCAGGCCGCACGGCTGGCACGCTCGGATACGCTCTTCCTGCCGCTCCTTTCCAATCTACACACCAACCCCTTGGCTTGAGGACTTGGGGGGACTACATGATCACCACCGGCTTACAAACGACAGACGCTCGTTCCCGGGTCAGAATGCCGGAGCTCAGGGACAAGCAAGTCCCCAACCAAGAAGTCCCTCCTCGATCGGAAACTTGGGGGACTACTGTTTGTACCATATCTGACCACCCACTCACGTCCTGACACGTAGAACGCACTCCTGCCACGCAGACCGTCCCAACTGGTCATACTGAGAATCCGATCGGCATGATGGGCCGATTCATGGGCCAAGCACGTACCACCGACATCTCTACCGACATTCGGCATCATATGCCGACATGTCAACCATCACATCATACCGATTCTGACAGACCACCTCAGGATTCTTGCCGGAACCTGTCAGAACGACGTGTCAACCGCCCAAGGCACTCCCACGAGTCCCACATCGAAATTAAGTACTAAGAGCTTCCCTTTTGCTTCCTATAAATAGAACCCCTTGGCCCAGCCAAGTGGTAAGACTTTCTAACTGGTCTATGTGCTCACACTGTCAATAGAACTGCTCTTAAGTACTAACTTTGGCATCGGAGCGCCTTCGGCAGGTACCACACCGGTATCCTCTCCTCAGCCTAGATTCGGCCCCCGAACGACCTTCCGGCTATCACGGAAGAAGGCCACTCCGGTTCTCTGTCTTCAACACCTGTAAGTTAGCCTAAACTCTTTATCTGTTCAGATTTAGTGCGAACAAACCCATTTGAGCCAATGTTAAGCCTTTCTTTGTGTAAACCATTCCTACCATAATGAACTTCTATTTTCTTATTCTCACTTATTCTATGAGCAGTTAAAGTTATCTTCAAAAGAGAGTTATTAAGAATCCAAGGTTTTTGGAGCAAAAGTGAATCATTAGTGCCATTACCCAAATGTTGAAAAGAAATAAGCTTGGGGGTATTGGTAACTAATCAAAAGAGGTAATGAAGTGTGACCAATGTAGTCACGGCCCTAGGGTGTTATAAAAGAGAAGAGCATGGTGATCTAGGATAAAGAGCCACAAAATTAGGCCAAATAAACACATTTGAGGGTGCTGAAATTATGTTGAAAATCTGCTCATGTATGTGTTCCTTGCTTGTTACAAAGTTCAAAAATCTCTTATGCTCTTACCTGTGCTTTAATTGTGCTAAAAATATTGTATATCTCATATCCCTTCTTTCACTCTACCACTACCTTGAACCTCATTACTACCCTTGTAAAGTCCTTTTGATCCTTGGTGTTGCATGCTATTACTGTGGAGAGCAGATTGGATAATGAGCTTATGGGGTTCAGAATTATTGATTTTGCTCTCAGTGTGTGCGCATATACTTATTTGAGTGGCAGGGGTTGTTCTGATTTGGCATTCACACACTACACTTAAGGGTGTCATTGTGAGCTTTGCTTTCTCGTGAATCATGTGTGGAACTTAGATTGTGATTATTGTGTTTCTTTGGAACCATATACGCTGGTGATTATTTGAGGACATTGTTTGGAAGGCTAGTTGCTTATTTCCTGTTTCCTAAGTTGTAGTTTTATTTTGTTTTGCTCGAGGACTAGCAAAATCTAAGTTTGGGGGTATTTGATCAGTGCATAATTACATATCTTTTTGTACCCTTCTAACTTATGATTTGGTTATATTTTTGAGTTAAACTTGTGCTTTTAATAAAGTCTGTGTATGTTTCAGTGTAATAAGGATGAGACTCATTACATGCATTTTGAAGACAAGTTAGCAAAACAGTGTCTGCAAATCAGTCACATTCACGGATTAACCTGTACTTGCTCAAGAAGAACCAGATAATGAGCCATACATCATTGGAAAGATACGGAAGTCTAGTTTCCGTAGCATTTTACGGTTCATGATTTGGAGTCTTCTAGAGGAAGTTATCCATGATTTAGCAGCTCAAGGTCAAAATTCGGCAGCATCTGCGTTACTGGGCCAAAAATGACATTTGAAGGTCTTTCCTATTTTTCCTTGAGTTGGGCTGCATATTCTTGGAAAGATAAGACAAAAGGCTTGAAGATCCATATTTTTCTAGGATTTTTTGGAGTGAATAACAAGCCCAAAATCAGCCCACAAGCTGATTGCAATGCAATGTCATGCATGACTATCTAGTGGGATTTGTTGGTGAAGTGCACTAGCCAAAAGAATGAGTTTCTAATTACAATGGGATTTGTTGGTGAAGTGCACTAGCCAAAAGAATGAGTTTCTAATTACAATGGGAGTTGTTGGTGAAGTGCACTAGCCAAAAGAATGAGTTTCTAATTACAAGTGCTATTGGCATAAACCATATTCAATTCAAATATTCCCCTTCCATTCTCCCTATAAATACCACTCCAATTCTAAACACAACATCATTCAACAATCCATCACTTCACTTCATCCATTACTCATACACATTCAAATAGATAGAGAGAGAGAGCTAGTTGCAAAAGGAGCAAAGCTTGGAGTTGTCTTGGGAATTCCTTGCTGCCATCATCTAGTTCTTTTCTTCTCTTTATCCTATCTTATGTATTTCCATTCTATATTGTTTTTCAATTATTAAATATGTGTAACTAAATTTCTTCTTAGTTAGAGGTGAATTCGAAGCCATGGACATATGTTTTATATGAATTGATCACTTCCAGTTATGGTTTCGTAAAGTATGAATGTGATTTACTTTTCTGTTTTATTTAGGACTTATTCTTGCATGTTTATTAAGGATGCATACTTAGTTTGCATGCAGGGATTTGATGCTAGAATATGAGGGAATTTCACCTAATCGTTATGAACTTATATTCACAAGTAGTAAAAGTCACTAGTCATGATTGTGTTAAGTAAATTTCTGGCAGGAGTATCATGCTTTTCATAGTTACAAATGCTTTGTCAAAGCTTATGATTTTCATAGAACTTAATGATCTTTGATATGTATCTCTATCATGCTATTCATATAGGGAACTTGATAAGAATAATTTGATTGAGTCGCTGAGTCCAATTCAATGAACTTAGGAAAATCTGAGAGTTAATTAGTGCAATTCACAATTAATTTGGGGCTTTGACATTCATACTTTATAGAAAGAGTAACTGGAGATCAATTTGTGTGCACATGTTCCATGTGTGGAGAAGAATCCTCTAGCTATCCCTTAATCCATATTTCATTCACATCTTATTTATTTGCTGCTGTCAATTTTACTTTGGTTCAAATCATCCAACTCCCCCCCCCCCCCAATCATTGTTCCCTTAACTTAGTTCTAGTTTAATAAATTTAATTTGTGTTGATTAGCATCCCTCCTAATCTCCGGAATAGAACGATCCCTACTTACTCGTACTACGATTGCATGATTTATAGGGTTTAATTTGTGCGTTAGTTAGTACGAGTAAGTAGGGATCGTAAAACCTCAAAATTGATCCAAGATACCAGCATAGACAACTAGAGCACGTGGATGGGTTGAAGATTCATACCTGGATCGACGAAAACCGCCACTGGGATCGTCGGAAGCTTCAAAAATCACTCGAACTTCTGGTCATTCCAGTTTAATTTCCTTGGGTTTTTGAGGTGGGAAAATGTGGGTAAGATAGAGGACATCAATACGAAACTTTTGCAACCAATTTTTCTCGAATCGGACACCGGACGACGAGAAAATCGCCGTAAAAAATTTGCTGCCGCTCGTGTAAAGAGAGAAAGTTGTGTGCATAGAGAGAGAGAGAGAGAGAGAGAGAGAGAGAGGCTGACTGGGTATTTTATAACCCAACTTTGAAAAATTTACATTTGTACCGTTGCACTTCCGTTGACCACAACTTCTTCATTATAACTCCGATTTGAGCCCACTATGTGTATACGAACTCGTGAGAGCGAGCTATATGAAATGGTGTCACTCAAATCTTCAAAATCCTTCCAGATGGAAAAGTCACTAAAGTAACCTACCCCCAAGGGCAAAATTGTAAATCCACAATTAAATAATCAATTGAATAGTGATTTTTGAGACAGGGTGTTATATGCGAGCTCTCCAGAAGATTACCACATGAGAGCTCGTGCCTTTTCCGCATGGAAAGAAGACTGGGATGCAGGTTGATCTATAATACGAAACTCAAAGCAGATGGATCCATTAAAGTTAGATTGGTGGCGAAGGGGTACAGACAGAGATATGGGGTGGGCTACCATGAGACCTTTGCCCCAATAGCCAAGATCGACACTATCAGAGTCCTACTGTCTCTAGCAACAAATCTAGATTGGCCACTACATCAGTTCGATGTTAAGAATGCCTTCTTACACGAAGACTTGGTAGAAGAGATATACATGGATTTACCACCAGGATGTGATTTAGCTCCTGAAATGAAAAATCAAGTTTGCAACCGCATAAAGTCATTATATGGGTTAAAACAATCTCCGGATGCATGGTTTGGCAGATTTACTAAGTCCATGAAGAATTTTGGATACACTCAAAGTAATTCAGATGACACCCTGTTCTTGAAGTGCGATGAAGGAAATATCACTGCATTAATTGTTTATGTGGATGACATGGTCGTAACTGGGAACGACACAAGAGAGCAACATAAGCTACAAAAGTATTTGCCTCAGCAATTTGAGATGAAGGATTTAGGTACTCTTAAAGACTTCCTCGAAATTGAACTAGCAAGGTCAAAAATTGGTACATTTTTGTCTCAAAGGAAGTATGTGAGGGATCTACTCACTAAAACAAGAATGCTTGGATGTAAGCATGCTGACACACCCATTGAGATAAATCACAAGTTGTGAGAAGACATGGACCAGTTGCCAACCAAAAAGGCACAATACCATCGCCTTCTTTTTTGTAAATACGAAATATCTTAGCCTTTTTTAATTGCTTTAATTATTATAAATTTAGTGAACAATTAGTGTTTAAATTTTTTACTAATTTCAAAAATTACTTAATAAATTGTAATGAATTATTTAAAATTATTTTGTGGACTTTGTTTTTTTTATTTTATTTTGTACAAAATTAGTTTATTTAGTTTCATATGTTCGAATATTTAAATATGTTTGAATATTTTAATAGTATCGTTGTGCGGCTATACTCTTAAAACCCGAATATATTTAACAGGTATAGCCGTATGGCTATACTCTATAAATATTAATATATTTTAATAGTACAGTCGCACGGCCGTACTATTAAAATATTTGAACATATTAAACAAAATAAACTAATTTTGAAGAAAATTAAATATAAAACAAAGTCCACAAACTAATTTAAAATAATTAATTACTATTTATGAAGAAATTTTTGAAATTAGTAAAATATTTCAATACTAATTATTCACAAAATACATAAAAATTAAAATAATTTTAAAATGGTAAGAGATTACTTAAATCCAAAAAAGAACACGCTTTCATGCAGTATAGCCGCGCTATACTCTTGACATACATTCGAATATTTAAATAGTATAGCCGTGTGACTCTTTAAATATTAATTTATTTTAAAAGTGTACTCCTTGTTTACAATGGCGCCTGCGTGATAATAACGTGCATACCGTCCGGATGAGAGAATAAATGTGTATATATATATATACACATTCAGTTTGTCTGATAATCTTCAATTAATATAGTGGAGGGATCAAAATCAAGCTAGCATGTTAATCCCAGCTTCAATTGGCCAAGCATGCGAAGAAAGAATGCCCTCTTGTTGGCATCGAACTGGTTGTAGGCCAAGAAAAGTAAATAGATGAACTAACCACCACAATGGTGCAAGTGCATTATTTAAGCTAAGTAGATGAATTAAAGTTGTTAAGATGAGGCACTTTCTAGTTGGATGATATTAGAAAAAGTATATACATAGATGCGCCAATAGTGTAGGCATGGTCTTTTCCTGTGGATCTTGTTAACTCTATCCAGGTGTGTATGCATAGTGTTGGTCCTCCTTTTCCGGAATATACATATATTGCGGGGTGTGGAGGAGGACAGCAATACTACAAACAGCTTAGCACGTTCTAGACAGAGATTTGGTGATGAATATTCTCAAGGCTAAACAGCTTACTAATTATAGGATATAAAGCTAAAGTAGAATGCAACTGTGTATAAAAATAGTTAGTAATTAGTTGGATAGTTTGATGGTGTTGAGCCTTCCTAATCGGATTATAAATTGGCCTAAACTCAAAATGGAGTTGCATCATCCTTCCAAAGGAAAAAAAAAAAACACAGAATAAAATAACAAAGTGGAAGGAAAATCAAGATGGCTATGAAATTAAGTTTCTTGGCAACGCTTTTGTGCTTATTGTTAGCATCTACACCTAAAGCTCATGCTAGTGTGTTTGACGTGACGAGTGCAACATACGGTGCAAAGCCTGGCTCTGATGTCAGTACGGCCTTGGCCAAGGCTTGGAGTGATGCATGTGCATCGCCATCCGCAAGTAAAGTTGTTGTTCCGAGCGGGACATACAAGTTAAAAGAAGCAACTTTCAAAGGCCCCTGTAAGGCTCCTATTGAGATGCAAGTTCAAGGCACATTGCAGGCTCCAGCAGACGCTGGCCAACTCACAAGACCGGATACTTGGGTTGGTTTTCAGTACATTGACATGCTCACCTTATCAGGTGGTGGGACATTTGATGGTCAAGGAGCACTTTCTTGGACTCAAAATGACTGCCACAAAAACAAAAATTGCAAACCTATTCCCGTTAATCTGCGGTTCGAATTCCTCACAAATTCCAAAGTTCAGGACATAACTTCACTTAATAGCAAATTTTTCCACATGCATGTTTTCCGATGCAACCATACTACATTTCAACAGCTTACAATCACAGCACCTGACGACAGCAGAAACACAGATGGAATCCATATCGGGGCTTCGACTAGTATCAACATTACTCATGCAAAGATTGGAACTGGGGATGACTGTATTTCTATTGGTGATGACTCCCACGAAATCACAGTGACTGATGTTACTTGTGGGCCAGGCCATGGAATAAGCATTGGAAGCCTTGGAAAATATAAGGACGAAAAGGATGTGACTGGGATCATAGTTAAGAACTGCACCCTGACTAATACGGACAACGGTGTGAGAATCAAAACATTTCCAGATTCTCCTTCGCCTAGCGCTGCCTCGGGTATACACTATGAGGATATTATCATGGTTAATGTCAGTAACCCTATCCTCATAGACCAATTGTACTGCCCATATACTCAGTGTGAACAAAAGCCTCCGTCAAAAGTTAAGATCAACAATGTCAGCTTCAAGAACATTAAGGGCTCATCTTTCACTCCACTTGCAGTCAAGCTTGTATGTACCACGGGCACACCGTGTGTAAATGTGGAGTTGACTGACATTGATCTCACCTACGGTGGAGACAAAGGCCCTCTTACCTCTATGTGTTCTAATGTCAAGCCCACAATTACTGGCGTGATAAAGGCTCTTGGTTGTGCTACATCATCCTTGGCACCTCTTCCTTTATCCAAGAAGTAGAGTGTACTAATTAATGTTCTCCATACACAAATTGCTGTGTTCTACTTTGCTTTTGTGCTACATGTTCTCTCCTTTGTCCAAGATAAATAAATACACAACACAATTTTCATCAATGCCAACAGGATTTAGAGTCGTCTTATACCATTGTTGACCTGTTTGATCCCAATTTTCAACACTGAAAACTACCCTTGTGAATTTGGCAATAGCACCGCATGATATTTCTCTGTCTTATATAAAAAAAACAATCGATAGATCTTTCCCGCCGAAATTTTGTCGGGACTGTTGAAGTGGAAGGGGATGCACAATATATTATTACTGCTCTTGAGAAAGATGGGGAGGATTTGCGTGTGTGGAAGGTCACCTTTTTAAAGAAGCTAAGTGCCTCATACATTCTTTCTCTCTGATGAGATGGCGATATAGCTCCATAGAATGTAATAAGGTGGCTAACTCCCTTGCTAGGCGTGCCTTGTTGTTAGGTCAAGAATCTTTTGGTTAGAGGAAGAGCCTCCATGACTTAATTACTTCATTGTTATTGGATAATACTCCAAGTTTATCAAATTAATGAAATCTTTCATAATTTTCTTTTAAAAACAAAACAGGAGGGTGAAGCTAGAAAACAATTTTTAGAGGGACCACGAGTGTGAATAACTTAGTTTGGGGGCCATTACATAAATCTTTTACAAACTCTTCCATGAAATGCTTGAAATAGCCCTATATTGTTAAAATATTATATTTATGGAGTATAGCCGCGGCTATACCGTTAAAATATTATATTCAGCTATACTGTTAAAATATTATATTTTATATTCGGCTATACCGTTGAAATATTATATTTTATATTTAAATAGTATAGCCGCGCGGCTATACTATTTAGTGAAGAATTAGCAGTTAAATATTTCAATTAATTTCATAAAAATGACTTAATAATTAACTAATGCAAAAGATGAGATTAACCCTCTCTGCAATGCTTCGCGGGTGAGTGGCGAAACCTCTTTTGGCACGAATTTTACATGGAATCGAATCTTCAAATTGCAAAAACTTCTCCATAGCAGGCATCTCAAAATGTTTCGGCAAGCTCAAATGATACGTCAGGCCGTGATTGCGGTGTCCAAAATCATTGTTCTGTTCAAAGAAGAATAACATTACTAATAGGGCAAGCAAGCAGATGGGCAAGCAGAAACGACTTGAGTAGTGAGTTTACAGAAAAGAAAAGTGCAAAGGCTACCTGAGTTTCCAATGCAGTTGAATTAGAAAACTTGTTCCCATCATTGTTTCTGCCTCTTTTGAGGTCATTAAATGAAGAAATGTCCCAAGAATCATTTGGGAAGTTAGAAATGCAATGTGAATTGCTAGCATTTCCCAAACCTTGATCCTGTTGGCTACCATCTCCCATGTTTCCATTCTCCATTTCAGCAATCCGAGGCATACGGCTTGGGTACGAAGATGGCCCACATGAGAAGTTCAGATGATTATTCAACCTAGAAGTTGATGATGGACTAGCTTCTCCATTTATACCATTGCCTGCTCTAAAACTTACACCATCTTTCATCACATTAAAGCCTGTATGCCAAGCAAACAAATACAATTAGTAGAGGAACCAGAAAAAGTTTCCAAATACAGAAAATTTATCAAATCATAACCAACCACTTGTTTGTTTATTTAGCTTTTCTTCATCTGAAGCTAAACATACACAACTGCACCCAAACGCTAAATAACCCTCCAAATTGACTCCACCTAAACCTACTGTTTGCCTCTTAAATATGCACTGCAGTATCTTTTGGTGACTAGATGAGCAATTTCATGAAAAGGGAAGGAAAAAAAAAGGGGAAAATCAGGGAGGAAAGTATTGAAAAAGGAAGAGAAAAGAAGCGTCCAATGAACAGCACTCATCTTATAGAGATTAGATAAATTCCACTTTCCATTTAAGTATAGGAAAATTATAGATATTTAGATCCTTTTGCGATTTTAGTTTTTACTCATTGCAGGTCGAGAAAACAATATGCAGTCAAGTTTATGCAAGTTGATAACCGAAGCAACATTGATCCTAATTTTCTGAACTTCTTAAAACTCTTTTACAATTCTATCAGCATTTTAACTAAGATGAATACCAGACAACCAAGAAATAAGCAAGAAAAATATATACCATTGTCAACGATTAAGTCAGGAAAGAATCCAGCCGGAGAGCTACTTTGTCTAACAAGATTAGAGCGATTTCCGACACCAATTTTCGACTGCATCGAATTCTCCAACCCCGTAGAGTTGATGGCAGCAAAGGAGTTATTATCCAATCCAAACAACTGCATCTTCTTTTATAATTAAGATCAAATTGAATCAAACGTTGGTACCATTGTTGAAGATGTAAAGCATCTTTAGAAACATATTCTGAATTCTTTTTTTCAATTTACTTATAGAGAAGCATTAGATATCTATTAACCACACAACACAACCAAAAACAAAATATTGTATGTGGACATACTTCTTGATTTCTATTATACAAATCATATACAAATTAGTTTACAACTAGGGATGTGTAAGAAGAATAGGACAAGAAACAAAACGGTGTTTGGTCAAGAAATTTTCCATCCCAGCTGTACAACCCTAAGCCCAACAAAGAGAGATAATCCTAACCATTGGATTAACGGAAAGTATTGACCAGTGGTCGCTAAAAACTTTCTCTAATCCGTAGTTAATTAATTTACACATGGCTATTTGTTGGTTGATGTTAATGAAAGCAATGTCTCTCTTACTTTGGAACCACATATTTCACTTAAACAACACGTCACGTGTTGCTCGTGAATCCTAGTCAATTATGTAGCCTAACTGTGGAATCCATTGACTTACTATAAAAGTCAACTTTGTTGATTATAGGAGAAAGTCATAATTGTGTTGATTTGGTAAAACCCCTTAAGTCCATGATCATCCTCTTGTATAATATAAATTGATTATGTAAAATATGTCACATCATTTGTGATTTATTCACAATTTTGATGTTCTCTAGTATTACTCATAATATAAAGGTTAACTAACTAGCATTTATCGATTAGTTTTCACTTAATTAGAAAAGGACTTTTAGCTCGAATTTCATGAATGCAATTGTGATGAGTTTGATTGAAGTGAACCTCATTGTTGTAGTGTAGGTTTGTTGTGGGTGAATTATCGTGTCAAAAAATTTACAAACTAATTAGTGATTTTTCCTTAATGTAGTAAGTTGTGCCCTCTTCCATTCACTACAAGAAAAACACCCTTTACTGACGGCTAAAAAGCGTCAAGATAACCATTAGTTGACGGCTCGGAAAGCGTCAACGACGCCACTGTCAGGAAAGGGGTACCCCCTTTGTTGACGCTTATTATCCGTCAAGAAATAGTGTTTCCTGACGGGTAAAAAGCGTCAACAAAGGCTTTTCTTGTCACTTAATAAGCATCAACAAATATATTTCTTGACGGTTCTTAGCCGTCAAGAGTTGTAAAACTGAAATTTAAAAAAAATAAAGAAAAATAAAGGAGAGCTAAATGAATTTAATAGCTAAATGAATATATTAAAAAAAATATCATGCTGAAATTTAATATCCATTAAATTAGAATATTTTGATACAATTAAACATTCAAAAACTCCTAATACATGTTGAAATAAACCAAGCTATTTAGTACGCTAAAACGTAAAACTTCTAACTTAGAAGCTTGACTTTCCGTAACACTTGTCTTTGTAGTTTAAGCTTTCCATGAACGCATTAATCTGCCAATAGATAAGACATGAATTTTAAAGAGTTAATAGATAAAACCAATGAAAACATCAAGATTGTCCAATACCAATGGAGTCTCATATCATGCACATATTCATTACCATATGCAAATGCCCACTTCCTTTGATTCAAATGCAGAAAAAGACTTGAAGCCAACAATCTACAGTTAAAGAAGAAGATACCTGAGCTGCAAGAACCACAAGGAGCTGACGATATCATATGAAATCCTCACCTTGTCTACAAATTCTTGGTCCAAATAGAAATTAAAAATATGAAAACCTGTACATACAAATAGAAACCTTATCATGTTTGCAACCTGGCAAGGAAATAGGAGAAAAAAGGTCATTTCCTTCCTAAAAGAAAAATAATCTTCAACCATCAACCAATTTGGAAAGAATGAATACATTGCAATACATACAAACAAAGATTGCTATAAATTACAGTATGTGTAGCAACCACTTGGGAACTAAGGATTTCACCTTACAAACTAGAAAAACCATCACCATAACGGTTGAACAACTTCAAAGAATGAGAAAGAACTTACATATTGGCTTATCAAGACAATTGCAATGTCCTCCTTTGTGGTAAACTCTTTGAAAGCATCTTCAATTGCTTTCACTGTTGTTTCTGAGCAAAAAACCAGAAGCACATACTATTAGATATGAAAACAAGCACCAGCAACTGAACCTTGCTCTAACTATTAATATGAATTCATAGCTAAATTTTTCACACCAAAAAATCAGAGAAGAAAAGTACAATTTTCATTTAATGTACCATGTTGTAGGCTAATTTCAAGCGCTGCAATACTCATTAAGAAGAGAGACAAAAGGAACACAAAAGCATTCACAGCAGTCCAAATTTAAACTGACTAAAATGTAATATTATACTTTGCATCACTAATGAATCGTGGCATCCTATTTTGTTTTTTTTTTTTCTTGAAAAAGAAGAAGGAAAGCATTCACCGTCAATGAATTCGCAATAATACTCACAATAGAGAAATTTCGTAACAGAAAGATATCATTTCGTAAATAGAATTCATTCCCTAGAAGTTTGCAATTTCCTTCCCCGTACAAACAGATTACTAATCATATACCAGAATTGGCAATTTAATCCATCCAATTACCTATCTGCATCCAATTACCTGGCAAGGTTTTCAAATACACATACAAATACAAATCAATAAATCAATAAATAGGCAATATTAATACTTATAAACCAAAATCAAAATATCGGGCCATCCTTCCAACTACAGGTCCTACTCAACGTCAGGAACACTTCACTCAACTACCACGAAGTTCAATTCACGCGGGAACTGGCCGGAATTTCACTTTGAAATCCGGCCAAACCCTAGCTTTTTGATTCGGTTCCTAAACTTCAAATCGACCCAAACCTATGCAACAATCAGCTAGGACAAGGAAAAAGGAGAAGAAACCTCACCAGTTTAGCAGGAAATGGCGGCGGAAAACGGTGGCGCACGATCGGAGAATGCAGAAACGAACCAGTCGATGCCGTCGACGGTTCTTGTCTTTTCCGACGAAGATATTGGGTGGGTTAGGATCGGGACGTCGAGACGAAGCCAACGGTACCGGTCTCGGAGGCTGTGGCGGTCGGACGTGGCGGCTGTGAGGTGATTTCCGTCGCGATGAACAGTGAATGGCTGGGGTTCTGTTTCGCGCAGGGAGAGCTCGGGAGAGAGAGAAAAGCTGAGGTAAAAAAATAGAAAAATCTGGGTGTTTTTTATAAAGTGTCAACTTCTGTTTTTTCTCTTTTTCTCTTTTTCTCTTTTTCCTAAGGGTGTTTTTTAGAAAGTGTCAAGTATACAAGGGTTTTAATTGACGTTTTTTATAAAATGTCAAGAAAAAGTGACTTAGAATTGACGTTCTTTATTAAATGTCAAGGAAAGTGATATATAGTTGACGTTTCTTGTAAAACGACATGAAAACCTACTATATAGTTGACGCTTTTTAAAAAGCGTCAAAGTTTCATAGAATAGTTGACGGTTTTGCAAAAAGCGTCAACTATGAAGTGTCAACTAATGCCCATTTTCTTGTAGTGATTCTCCCCAACCCATGTTCATTAGAAAGAACATAAATATCAAATTAAAGATGAAATTACTACTTTTTTAAGGGGTAAAAAAAAAAGAAATTAAACAAAGAAATTTCTAGAATCAGTTGGCTAGACTTTCCTTTCTTAGGATTTTCTCAGAGGTTTTTTCTTGAGAGATATGGGGAAGCCTATCCATACTATTATTTAAGAGAACACTATTTGCCAGCCAAGAGGGTAAAATGTCAGTACACCCTTTTAACATTGAACGATAATAAACCTAAAATTATGGGCAATATAATAAATACCCGCGTATTTTCACTCCTTACTTTCTCCACTTCGATCTACAATAACTTCATTTGACACATGAAAAAGTGTGTATGGCCCATTCTAGTAAATATTAACTTCATTCCACCAACCCGGGCTGGCCCGAAGGCAACTTCTGCCCCAGGTCCAAAACACGGGTAGTGATGTCAGCTCATCGTCAAGCTGATGTCGCGCACGCGGTAATCAATTTTTTTTTACCAAAAAAAATTTGAATTAGCGTGCGCTGACGTCAGCGCGACGTAGCTCCAACGGCTGGAAGCCACGTGGCACTCCCCCAGCACTCCGATTTGGTTCTCTTCCTTCATCCAACGGCCCTCGTTTTTCCAGCAATAAAATTATGAAAAAAAATCGAAATTTTTTTTAAAAAAAATACTAAAAAATACTTTAAAAATGTGATTTTGTTTTTTCCTATAAATACCTATCAATACCCTTCACTTTCAACACCAATTCTCATACATTTTATTCTACTTATACTATTACTCAACATTTTATTCACTCTTCACTCAACATTTTCATCTCTTCCACCTTGTATTTGTATTTCTTATTTTTATGGCTTCTTCTATCGAAACCGGAGGGGCGTGGAGCACCATGGAAGATGTTTCTTTGTGTGAGGCTTGGCTCCAAATTTGTCATTGTCCCGTGACAGGCAATGAGATAAAATTTTTCCATATGTGGAAAAAAATTTATGCTGAATTTTGCGAAATAATTCCGGAGTCGCCTCGTACAGAAATGGCTTTGTCGAGTAGGTGGAAACTTCTCAACAAAGAGATGGCCAAATGGAGAGATGCCTTGGCAAAAGCGATGAACTTGTATAAAAGTGGGGAAAATCGTACTAACGAGGTAAGTATTTTGTAATGCTTGTTTTATTAAGTTTAATGTCCTAATATATATATGTTGTTAATATTTATTGCATTTTCAATATTTTGTTAATATTTCTTGCATTTTAAATATTTTGTTAATATTTCTTGCATTTTCAATATGTTAATATTTATTGCATTTCCAATTGTTTCTTCATATTTCTTGCACTTCCAATTTATTTGTAAGATTAATTGCATTTCCATTATTTTTTTTTTGTTACTTGCATATCCAATATATTTTAAATATTTCTTGCATTTCCATTTTTTTGTTAAATAGCTGATTCAAGCACAAATGTGGTTCGGTGCAACCGGGGGTGGCAAAAAAAGTTTCACCCATCATGAATGTTGGGAGGTGGTGAAATATTGTAAACGCTTCATAATTATTCCCACGGGTCCTGATGTTGTGTTAAATGAGACGCCTCTCCGTGATTCAATGACATCGGATTCACCTCTCGATTCCCTTATGAGTGAAGACTTACCCATCCAAAAGGAACCGAGGCCCATTGGCCGAAAGGCTGCGAAGGCAAAGAAAGCGGGTAATTCAAGCAATCATAATTCAAAGTTTTTGGAGGAAATTGCAAGGCAAAACGCCATAAGAATTGAAATGGAGCAGAAACGCCAAGATATGGAGGTGGCAATTCAAGCCGAGTGTGCACAAGAAAAGGAGTATTTGCGCAAAAAAGATATGGAGAAGACGGATCGGGAAACCATGGCGATGGATACAAGTCATATGTCCCCTGAAACAAAATAATATTGGAAGCTAGAACGAAGGGATGTTATGAGAAGAAGACATTTCCAGGATGATGGGCCTAGCAACACGGATTGGTTAAATGATCAAAACCATTAAATTAGTTGGCATACCTTTTATGTATTTTTATTTTTCATGTTTTGTATTAAAGTTGGTGTACTTCATGTATTTTATTTTAGTAGTAGTAATTCTTAATGACTTGTATTGGATTTCTTTATTTAATAAACAAAGCATTCAATAAAAGACCATTTTATTCAACATATTCCATACATCAAACAAAACATAATTAAAATTAAAACAAAAACTACAAACAAGGCACAATAATAAATAAAAAAACAACACAACCAAACCATAAGCAATAAAAAACAACACAACCAAACCATAAGTAAATAAAACATAACCAAAGCATCTATGCTCCATCATTCATCTTCATTCCCTCACATTGCCCATAGATGCTCCATCAAGTCAAGTTGACGCCTTTCATGAATATACGAAGATTGCATCTCTGTATATCGATCTATCATCCGGGTCATGAAACGATCGTCCCTCACCAACGGTTCCGGCTCAAACGGTTCTTCATTTGGCCCCATGGGCCTTTCATAAATCCGGGTCAAGGCCTGTTCATTGGATCCGGTTCATAGACCTCTCCAGCATCATAATCGTACTCATCCTCCACAATCATATTATGGAGGATGATGCAAGTCATCATAATGCTTCGGAGGATCTCCTCATCAAACACACGAGCCACACCTCGAACAATCAACCACCGAGCTTGAAGGATGCCAAAACACCTTTCGACATCTTTCCTGTATCCTTCTTGATAGGTAGCAAATAATTTTTGCTTCTGGGATCGGGGATTCGAAATGGATTTGACAAATGTGGTCCACCTTGGGTAGATACCGTCAGCTAGATAATACCCCTTCTAGTAGACAGTATTGTTGACTTAATAGGTAATATTGGGGCCTTGGCCTCTCAAAGCATCGTTGAAGACCGGAGATTGACCCAGGACGTTGAGGTCATTTTGGGCTCTGGCAACTCCGAAGAAAGTATGCCAAACCCATGTGTCGAAGCCAGCAACGGCTTCCAGGATGATACTTTTTTGGCCTTTTCTATTTCCGTAATCACCTTGCCAGGCAGTTGGGCAATTCTTCCATTGCCAATGCATGCAGTCGATGCTACCAATCATTCTTGGAAATCCTTGAGCTTCGGCTTTTTGTAGAAGCCGTTGGAGGTCCCTGGGAGTAGGTCTACGCAAGTAGTCCCTAGTGTACAGATTTCCAACTGCATCACAAAATCTTACCAAAGCCTCCAACGTAGTGGACTTCCCCATTCGGGCAACCTCATCCACCTGATCAGCAGATGCTCCATACGCCAACATTCTTATAACAGCTGTAAGCTTTTGCTCCGGAAGAAGGCCAAAACCCCAGAAGCGTCACACTTTGAACAAAGTATGCATCATAATTGCAAATATCATGCATGACTTTATTGAACAAATGGGGTTGCATTCTAAATCGCCTTCGAAAATCAACATCAAAGTACAAAGCAGTTGAGATAAAATAATCTTCAAAAAGATTCTTACCCCGAGAATGCCTATGTCTGTCCACATTCCGACGATGGCCGACTTGTGAACCACGGCGGCGATTTTGGTTCTCTTCCTCTTCCATTGCCACTGCAATGAGAACTTGTTCATCGACTTGTCTCTGCAACTCATTGATTTCATCGGCTCTACGGTTTCTCTCCTTTCTTTCTCTCTCTTGCCTCTCCAAGCATCTCCTATATTCTTCCATTGAGAATGAATGGAGTATGAATTTTAAACTCTAAGAAATGAAAATATAGAAAGATGTGGTGTGAGAGGTATGAGGTGAGCCTATGGTTTTATAGAAATATTTGGCAAGATAGAGATGCCACATGGCTTGATTTGATTGGATGAAAATCTTATCTGAAATTTGAAATTCAATCGAAATTTGAATCCAAATTTATCTGAAATTTGAATTTTGAAATTCATCCGAAATTTGAACCCAAATTTATCTTAAATTTGAACCCAAATGTATCTGAAATTTGAATTTTGAAATTCATCCGAAATTTGAACCCAAATTTATCTAAAATTTGAAATTTGAAATTCATCCGAAATTTGAACCCAAAAATCTTATCCGGAAATTTTATCCGATTATGAATAGTCTTGACACGTAGGAACCCGGAAATCTTATCTGAAAATATTATCCAAATTAATTATTGAGGTAAAAAAATTTGTGAATAAAACAAAAAAAATGAATAGTAACTACCCATAGCAAGGGCAACGGGTGGAAACACAAAATACTATTTGCAAGGGCAACCACTATTCATGTGAATAGTGGCTGCTCTAGCTCCCCCCTTGCCATGGCTAAGGGCAAATGGGTGGAGTTGCTCTTAAAATTGGAGAGAATCACAACCTGAAATTATCATAATCCTAAACTCATTATCTCCCACTCTTTCATTTGATGAAAATATCATAAACCTGAAAATCTATATTTATTAAACTTCTTTGTTACATCGAAGAAAATCAAGCCGTAAGCATATCCCAATTCTAACTCATTATCTCACACTCCTTCAATATGTCCACTTATGATTTTCCTTTTTTTGAGAAAAAAAAAACCGGGTCCTCTTATTTTAATAGCTTCAATATAGGTACATATATATTCATAATTAATGTATGTGACAACTAAATAAAATATCAAATTGAAGAGTGTTTGATATCACATTTTCAAACAACACACCTAATAAAATTCTAGCCGCTCTATTCCCCTTTGACTCCCAAAGAAAAATTCCATGGATGGAGAGAAGGAAGAAGCGTCACTGCCCCTCCTCTCCCTCTTCTCTTCTTGCCGTTTTTCTTTTGGTTAGTGAATAAATCCACTGAGGCACTTTGAATAAGAAGCTTCTTGTGGTGATTTCTTCTGATCCATGTTCAGATTGAAGTTCCCCATCAACTCTTTTGAACTATGTTCTTAATCAAATCATTCTCCCAAACCTATTTTCTAACACTAATCAAGTTCCTTAAATTTGGTTCTACATCTTATTTGACGGAGGTTGCTGCAAATCACCTAATTATTCTTTATCAGGATTGTTTTGGTTTATTTGTTCGCTCTTATGTGCAGGTAAATCGATGGAAACCGTGTTTTCCCTAGATTTGTTATGGATGTGGTAGTGGGTGTGGCTGCGATGGCGCTTCTTCAGGTTCGTTTAGGTTCGTGGGTTGCTTTAGGGTTTTAGCTATGTTGGGTTTGTGTGCTTTGTTTGGGGTTATGCTTAATTGTGGTGATATGGGCTAGTAGTTTTTGTATGACTTTTGTCCCCTTTAGTTTTGCTTAGAGCATCTCCAATTGCCTTGTCAACAACTTTGGAATGCTAAAATAAGTGAGTTACATCATCAAAACTCTCTCCAACAGCCTTGTCAAACATAGTCATTAAAGCTGCAACTTATTTCTCTCTATTCAAGACAGGTAAGCTGACCTAGTGATCGGTGCATAATTACATATCTTTTTGTACCATTCTAACTTATGATTTGGTATGTTTTTGAGTTAAACTTGTGCTTTTAATAAAGTTTTGTGTATATTTCAGTATAATAAGGTTGAGACTCATTACATGCATTTTGAAGACAAGTTAGCTTAAAAACTGTGTCTGCAGATCAGTCATATTTATGGATTAACCTGTACTTGCTCAAAAAGAACCAGATAATGTGCCATACATCACTGGAAAGATACAGAAGTCTAGTTTCCGTAGCATTTTACGGTGCATGATTTGGAGTCTTCTAGAGGAAGTTAGACATGATTTAGTAGCTCAAGGTCAAACATTCGGCCCTCAGTCCAGTTTCCGTGGGTCAGCTTTCAGGCCTCAGTTCAGCTACTTACACAAGTCAAATGAGGCGACACCCTTAATAGAATTTGTTCCAATGGTGTCTAATATAACATATCCAAATTGCAGCCCCATTGGATAAGTTTGGAGCCCTCAGCATGTCAAATACCGAACCTGGTTCACAGAAAAACCAGGCCTCAGTCCAGTTTTCGTGGGTCAGCTTGCAGGCCTCATTTCAGCTACTTGCACAAGTCAGATGAGGCAACACCCCTGATAGAATGTGTTCCAATGGATGTCTACTATAACATATCCAATTTTCAGCCCAATTGGATAAGTCTGGAGCCCTCAGCATGTCAAACACTGAATCTGGTTCACAGACAAACCATGTGTTTAAAGCAGCCACACATGGAGGCAAAGCATGGGCAGCTGTTGAGCCATGTGCTTAAAGCAGCCACACATGAAGGCAAAGCATGGACAGCTGTTGATCCATGTGCTTAAAGCAACCACACATGGAGGCAAAGCTTGTGGCAGCTGCAAAGCATGAGCTGCCACACATGGGAGACAAAGCATGAGCTGCCACACATGGGCAGCTAAGAGACCAGCCAAGGGGGAGGACGAATTTGAAGTCTATAAATAGAGAGTTTCAGCTCATTCAAAGGAGGATATCATTCCATAAATTACATTTCCATTGTACACCATTAAAGAGTTGTCTACACCATCAAAGAGTTGCCTTCTTTATCAAAGAGCCATCTTCTTCTTCTTTCTCTTTTTATTTTCTGTTTTGTATGTTCTTGCTATCCATTCAAATTATGGATAGCTAAATATTTTAGTTAGGGCTCGATTGAAGCCCTAATCATGTTTCTTTAAGGATTTCGATATGTCTTTGCTATAAACTACTTTTGTGATGCTTATTGATTAATTTCAGATTATATTTTACTCTTTACATACGTTATGTTATGCTTGATCATCATATGCATGCTGTGTATTGAGTTTGTTACATAGGTAAATTTAGATGACCGAGTCTTGTACCTATGAAAGTAACAAAAGAACTAGTTATAAGTTCTTGAAATTAATCATCATGAATAACTAGAATAGATACCATGTTCTAGAATTTGTGTGTTTGTCGATTTCCATTGTGTTATGCATTCTTAAAGTACAACTTAGTAGATACCATGCTAAACACTTTAAGAATGAAAAGAGTTAGAGTAGATACCCATGCCTAACTTGTTGTTTAGGGAAATCAATAACTTAAAGAGTAGATATCATGCCTTTAGGTTGACAAACATAAGCATCCAAAATCTGTTTTGTAGCATTGTGCATGTCGTTTGCTTAAGGAAAAAGATTAGTGGTGAACATCGAATCCCTAATTAGTTTTCTCATCGTTTTAACCACAATCCAATTCTATTTTTAATCAAACGCTGTTTTCAATATTTAGCACAAGTTAATCCAATCCTCGTGGAAACGATCTCGTGTTTGCTTTCTATACTATTTATCCGATCTAGTGCACTTGCGAGTTAAAACGTGCATATAGTTGCTTAATTTTTAGGTTACTATTCGTTCACCACCTAGGCTCTTCAAAACATTTAATTTTACTTTGGAAAAACAAAACCTCCATGAAAATGTTAAAAACATACACTTTTTTTTTCCAGATAATAAATACATAGACATTATTCACATGTTTTCATATATATATTTTTTCTTCATAAAATTGCATTAATTGACTTGAAGAGTCTGCTAGGCACAAACTATTAAAGCAGTAAATAAACCTTGTCAAATTGCCACATATGTCAACAAAATTTAATTTCAAGAGTTTAGTTTTCTACTGCTATTGGAGATTTAGTATGTTAGTTTGTTGCCATCGTGAGATTGGTGCATTAGATGTTATGTTGATGTCTTTGATTGTATTGTTGAAATTTGTCTAATGAAGTTTCTCATAATAAATGAAGTGTTTGACCAAGAAAAAGTAGTCAGCAATATTAATTGGGGAATGTTCCCAGAACAGAGGGAATGGTAAAGCATTCAAGCTTAGCACAAATAAGAAAGCCACTGTTGAATGTTTCACCACTTTGTCGTTCGAGTTGGCTTGAAAATTACTTTCAAATAATGATCACCTCTCAGCTGTGATGTCTACCCGAGAATGTTCCCAGAACAGAGGGAATGGTTCCGTTAAACCAAGGCATATATTGGAGATGCTTCCACTCAAGGACTTGTCATGTTTCAAGGAGCAATGGAGCATCCAATTTCACACGAGCGTCTTAAAGAGTCATTATGCTTTCCCATGGGTTAAATAAAGCTCGATTTTTGTAAATTTTCCTTTTTGACTATACTTTTTAACAAAATGTGAAGGTATTTTTGACTGAAATGGTCCTCTAACTTTTGCTCGAGTTTCATTTGGTCCATCAACTAAATTTTTCATTCCAATAGTACTCTAACTCTCCATTTAGTATCAAATTAGTCCTACCATCAAAGTCTGTCAATTTTGCTGTTAATTTGAGGGGTAAAAACATCCCTCAATTTTAATTGGTGAATTGAAATAAAAATTTTAGTTGATGGATCGAAATGAAACTCAAGCAAAAGTTCGAGGACCATTTCGGTTAAAAACCAAAATGTGAAATTACATGAACTATTAAGTGGATAATTACCAAAAAATGCCAGAAGTTATACTACATATAATGGTGTGGTTAGGACTTAGGAGTGCTTTTTGGCTGACATAGGGAAAGATGGATATGTTTTCTAAAGTTAAAGAAGGTTTTAGTGCTTATTGATAAAGCATTTATCAAGTGCGTCTTACAAGAAGCATTATTGTGGATAAGGAGAAGAATGCAACCATAAAAAGTAGTATATTAGGGTATTAAAAGTGTGACATAGTAGTAGAGGCCTGTAGCTTAAGTGGTAGAACATTTTCCTCTGCATTCGAGGTCCTAGTTTGATTTTCCCCTTTCTAGTATCACTTATATGAAAAAGAAACATAAAATTGAGTGACATTATTTTGATTGCTTATTAATGTATATATGAGTTAAATAGCTCCTTTTTACCTTGGAAAATATTACCCTTTTTATTATGGAAGTAGGAGCTCCTACATTCCTACTAATAGCAGAGTGACATGTGGGTAGAATTTATTTATTTATTTATTTTTTTTGTTGTGTTTTTAATGAATTATTTTTGCCTATATCAAACTGTAATTTGCTGAAAGAAGGAGTATCTCACAAAGAAGGAATCAATTAGTATCCTTTCAACTTCATAGTCATATGTGAGGGGTCTTGAAAGCTGAATTACTAAAGATCGATGGATATCGAGGAGGAGTTGTCTATTTATCATTCCAATTTTTTTTTTTTGGTAGGAGGGATTCAGAATTACCAGTTGAAGTCGGTTTCTTCTTTCTAGCATGTTCTGTGAGTTTGAGAAAGAATTAATAAGTATAATTAAAGTAACAAAAAGGTTGTCTCGTACGGACATTGTCCTAAACTTTTCCACCAAAGGGCAGTTTTCTAGGGCGTACACTAACTTAATTATTGCGGATGAAGAAGTGTTCTTCTGGCCACTTATAGAAAGTGAGGACTGAAGTTTACACCTTTTTCAATACTAAATTAGAAAACTTTCTCCTACCAACAATGGCATGGCACAGATGATTTGCTTCTCACCATTAATTAGCCACCGAGTTTGTGGCATTTTGCCCCTCACCGGTCTTTTATACACTTACAAGAAAGTGTAAGGGGATAAACGAGGAGTTGGAAAACCAGTTCCCGTAAAAAAAGCAAATACATACAAAATTTATTCTTCTATCTTGGTGATAAGCACTTTTTGGGCCTTTGGCTTGTTGGGGGATATGTGATCCTGAATATAGAGGGGGATATATACCTACCCTACCCTACCCTGAATTAAGAAAAGGGTGATTATGAATCTTGATTACTTTATAATTAATAGCTAGCTGTCCCCTGAAAAGAATCGGATATGTTGGATTGCATGTGCATATAATATTATATGCAAAGCATCTTTGGATGGCATGCATAATAGGTTTTTGTAGGCAAAGTCCACTATGTATCTATATGACATGTTATCAAGTACAGGAGGATAGCACGACACAAGATCTACATGTTTCAGAATATTTTATTTGGAAACCTTTGATTAAAGACCACTTTAGAGACTTTTAAATTTTTTAGTAGAATTTTACAGGAAATTAAGATTGTCATTTTTTTAATCGAGTGAGAATTGTATTCTAAATCTAGTAATTGGTCATGGCATTCAATTTAGAGATATTGTTATGCATGCTGGAGAGATATTGCAATCTAAAATAATGACTTCATGACTATACAATTGATCATTTTCACATCAATGTCAAACTGGCCTAAAGCAAGCCCAATACTCCCCCGCCCCCAAATCAGTTTCAATTGAATTTCCCCAAAAAGAGCAGAGAGAGAACTGGAGACTTGGGAAGTATCAATTTGTTCATGGTTTTATTTTTGGATGAGTTTTGAATAGATTTTACTCTATGCATTTCCATTTGTAATTTGCAAGAATTGAAGATAGAAGAAAACTTAAGAGGTATGAATTTTGTAGGGGATTGGGAGACTGGGTAATTGGTTGGGTTACTATGTCAAGAGTGAAGGTTGCTGTGGATTGTCTAACTTGTTGGATAAATGTTCTTAGAAGTCATTTTATAAAGGAGTAAATTTATCTTTAAAAATTTGAAGATAAGATAGGCGGAAATAGCAGCACTCTTTACATATCCAATTCTAATGAATATACGTACTCTCTTATCAAAACAAAAAAAAAACAAAAAAAACAAAAAAAAAGGTATTCTCTTGTTGTCTCTTGTCGCCTAGAGGAAGTCAAAATAGGTTACAAAATGTACTAACTTTCTGATTTCTCTAACTGTCGAGTTGTTTCGTTTTGTGGAAGGACACAGAGTTAGATACACGTTATGAACTATGATTATTCCAACGATTGTTTACTCGCTTGCCCCAAAACAGGGATTAAAATGGGGTTTCAACAAACTCAATTATCTTGAAGTTTTTCATCATTTTCACATCAATGCCAAACCGACCTAAAGCAAGCCCAATACTCCCCCTCCCCCAAATCAATTTCAACAGAATTTCCCCAGAAAGAACACTACCTTCCCAACTCCTAACCCTACCCCTCCGCACTCAAACCACCACTACCATCCACACTCAAAATTTGACATGGAAAATTGTAGTTTGTAATGTGGTTTTTCTATTCAGTATGAAATATAATATTATCGTTTCATTTTTGTGGGTCTATTTTGTTAAATTTTAAAGAGACGGGCTAGCGGTCCACTACTAGCAACACCAATATTGTCCCCAACTTAACCACCTACAAAGCCAATAGGTGTGAGGTTTTATCACAAAAGGCCTTGATGATATTAGTAATGGAACCATTCATTATATATTGTATTTTATTTAGTTAAGTTTCCGATGTGGGACTTATATTCTTCAACACGTCCCCTCACGTGGGACTACCACATAGTGGGCCACACATGGAGACAAGTCCACATCAGAGTAAAACATTACACTACATTTTGGTAAGGGGTAAGGGTAAACATTCAAGCCCAACATGTGAACACCACATATTGGGTAAGGGGTAAGGGTAAAGGCCTAATATTTCATGCCCAATCATTCAACCCACTCTGATACCATGTTAAATTTTAGAGAGACGAGCTAGCGGTCCACTACTAGCAACATTGATATTTTCCTCAATTTAACCACCTACAAAGCCAAATAAGTGTGAGGTTTTATCACAAAAGGCCTTGGTGATATTAGTGGTGGAACCATTCATTATATGTTGTATTTTATTTAGTTAAGTTTTCAATGTCGGACTTATATTCTTCACCTTATTTTGTATGAATTTTTTTTACCTTTTATACGTTGACCCCCGGAATGAAATTTCTTGAATCCAGCACGGAGCACATCTTCTCTGGCCAATTTAGCTAAGCTTATGTCTGTGAAAGTACTTTATTAAGACATTAGCATTTTGTGGGTTTTCATTAATACATAGTTCTTTGGCGAAAGGAAAAATTAATAGCTATATTTCACTTTACTATTTAAGTCAACGAGAGAGAAAGGAAGAACCATATTTACATAAAGCATTGTTATTTCCACTATCCTGTCCAATTTCCCCACCTACCTTAGCTTCTCACAAACCATGTAAATTTGAACAAACACAATCCTATCTTTCCACCCACCATATTCCTAAAATTCCATGTAATTATTAATTCATGCAAATTCCCACCATATAATTTTCTAAAAAACACAATACTATATATCTTTCTTACCCCCATTGTTCAATGGAAGAGAATTTGGGCTTTTGAGGTACTGTACGTATTTCCATTTTTTTTTTCCTTCTCTGATGAGTCTTCTTCGTAATTCGCAAGAATTGAAGATAGAAGAAACTTAAGAGGTATGAATTTGGTAGGGGATTGGGAGAACGGGTAATTGGTTGGGTTACTATGTTGAGAGTGAAGGTGCCTGTGGATTGTCTAACTTATTGGATAAATGTTTCGTTAGTCCTTTTAGAAGTCATTTTATGAATGGTTAAATTTATCTTTAACAACTTGAAAATAAGATAGATAGGAAAATAGAACAAGGGGTGGAAATAGCAACACTTTTTACATATCCAATTCTAACGAATATACGTACTCTCTTATCAAACCAAAAAAAAAAAAAAACGTACTCTCCTGTTGTCTTGTTGCCTAGAGGAAATCAAAATAGGTTACAAAAAATACTAACTTTCTAGTTTTGTTTTAAATTTTAAATAGGTGGGCATTTGTGCGAAGATTCTGGGAATTGATTCACTGGATAGATTCCCATTCCCTTCTTCTTCTTCTTCTTCTTCTCCTCTTCTTTGGTGTCGCTCTCTTGCTCTCTCTCTTTGGCTAAAATTTTCTCTTCTCTACTATTGCTCATTTTCTTCTTCTTCTTCTTCTTCACTTCAATCATCTTAACCTAAGATCAAGTCACTGGTTTGCAGGTCAGATGAAAACCCAATTCTTCAAATCATTAAATAAGGCTAAGATAGTACTTCATTGAAAATATTAAACTAAATAAACTAATTTTGTACAAAATAAAATAAAAAACAATGTCCACAAAATAATTTAAAATAATTAATTACAGTTTATTAAGTAATTTTTGAAATTAGTAAAATATTTAAACACTTATTATTCACTAAATAAATAACAATTAAAGTAATTGAAAAATGGTAAGATATTACTTAATTACAAAAAATAGAAAACCATTTTATGCAGTATAGGAGGGGGCTATACTCTTTAAATATTAGTACATTTTAACAGTACAACTGCAGGGCTATATGATTAAAATATTCGAACATATTAAACTAAATAATCTACTTTTGTACAAAATAAAATAAAAAACAAAGTCCACAAAATAATTTACAATAATTAATTAAAATTTATGAAGTCATTTTTGAAATTAGTAAAATATTTCAATACTAATTATTCACTAAACTAAATAAATAATAATTAAAGTAATTTAAAAAGGGTAAGATATTACTTAATAAAAAAAGAAAACAACTTTATGCAGTATAGGCGGGTGGCTATACTCTTGACATACATTCAAATATTTTAAAAGTCTATTTTTAATAGTATAGCCGGGCGGCTAGACTTTAAAATATTGGAATATATAACAAGTATAGCCACCCTTTAAATATTAATTTATTTTAAAAGCATACTCCTTGTCTACAATGGCGCTCGCATGATGCAGACGTCTGAATGAGAGAATAAATGGGTATATATATATTCAGTTTGTTTGATAATCTTCAATTAATATAGGGGAAAAGATCAAAATCAAGCTGGCATACAAATCCCAGCTTCAATTGGCCAAGCATGGGGAAAAAGAATGCTCTCTTGTTGGCATTAGATTGGTTGTAGGCCAAGAAAAGTATTTGTTGGACAATGATGAATTAGTGAATGTATGCTTTAACACAAGCAATTTATTTGCAAATATTAAATATATTAGAATTTTATAGCTCAGAACATGTGAAGGTATCTGAGCGAAGAAAAAAGACCTGTATAAGCACCACAAAATCAAAAAAATCAAAGAACACAACAATTTATCTTTAGTACTTTCCATTTCTTTAACCCAGCATAGGTAGCACATGCAAGGGCTTTTGTCACACAAGTAATGGTGGGCTTGACATTAACATTGAGAGGTAAGAGGGCCTTTGTTTCCATTGTAGGTGAGATCAATGTCACCGGCGGATAGCAAGCAAAACCTATGGATTATACGAAAAATAAAAAGAGTATGGTAAAAAATATATGAACTAACCACCACAATGGTGCAAGTGGATTATTTAAGCTAAGTAGATGAATTAAAGTTGTTAAGATGAGGCACTTTCTAGTTGGATGATATTAGAAAAAGTATATACATAGATGCGCCAATAGTGTAGGCATGGTCTTTTCCTGTTGACCTTGTTAACTCTATCCAGGTGTGTATGCGTAGTTTTGGTCCTCCTTTTTCGGAATATACATATATTGCGGGTGTGGATCCAGGAGGACAGCAATACTACAAACAGCTTAGCACGTTCTAGATAGAGATTTGGTGATGAATATTCTCAAGGCCAAACAGCTTACTAATTATAGGATATAAAGCTAATGTAGAATGCAACTGTGTATATAAATATAGTTAGTGATTGGTTGGATAGTTTGATGGTGTTGAGCCTTCCCAATCGGACTATAAATTGGCCTCAACTCAAAATGTAGTTGCATCATCCTTCCAAAGGAAAAAAAAAAAACAGAGAATAAAATAACAAAGTGGAAGGAAAATCAAGATGGCTATGAAATTAAGTTTCTTGGCAATGCTTTTTTGCTTATTGTTAGCATCTACACCTAAAGCTCATGCTAGTGTGTTTGACGTGACGAGTGCAACATACGGTGCAAAGCCTGGCTCTGATGTCAGTACGGCCTTGGCCAAGGCTTGGAGTGATGCATGTGCATCGCCATCTGCAAGTAAAGTTGTTGTTCCGAGCGGGACATACAAGTTAAAAGAAGCAACTTTCAAAGGCCCCTGTAAGGCTCCTATCGAGATGCAAGTTCAAGGCACATTGCAAGCTCCAGCAAACGTTGGCCAACTCACAAGACCGGATACTTGGGTTGGTTTTCAGTACATTGACATGCTCACCTTATCAGGTGGTGGGACTTTTGATGGCCAAGGAGCACTTTCTTGGAATCAAAATGACTGCCACAAAAACAAAAATTGCAAACCTATTCCCGTTAATCTGCGGTTCGAATTCCTCACAAATTCCAAAGTTCAGGACATAACTTCACTTAACAGCAAATTTTTCCACATGCATGTTTTCCGATGCAACCATACTACATTTCAACAGCTTACCATCACAGCACCTGACGACAGCAGAAACACAGATGGAATCCATATTGGGGCTTCGACTAGTATCAACATTACTCACGCAAAGATTGGAACTGGGGATGACTGTATTTCTATTGGTGATGACTCCCACGAAATCACAGTGACTGATGTTACTTGTGGGCCAGGGCATGGAATAAGCATTGGAAGCCTTGGAAAATATAAGGACGAAAAGGATGTGACCGGGATCATAGTTAAGAACTGCACCCTGACTAATACGGACAACGGTGTGAGAATCAAAACATTTCCAGATTCTCCTTCGCCTAGCGCTGCCTCGGGTATACTCTATGAGGATATTATCATGGTTAATGTCAGTAACCCTATCCTCATAGACCAATTGTACTGCCCATATACTCAGTGTGAACAAAAGCCTCCGTCAAAAGTTAAGATCAACAATGTCAGCTTCAAGAACATTAAGGGATCATCTTTCACTCCACTTGCAGTCAAGCTTGTATGTACCACGGGCACACCGTGTGAGAATGTGGAGTTGACTGACATTGATCTCACCTACGGTGGAGACAAAGGACCTCTTACCTCTATGTGTTCTAATGTCAAGCCCACAATTACTGGCGTGATAAAGGCTCTTGGTTGTGCTACATCGTCCTTGGCACCTCTTCCTTTATCCAAGAAGTAGAGAGTACTAATTAATGTTCTCTAGACACAAATTGCTGTGTTCTACTTTGCTTTTGTGCTACATGTTCTCTCCTTTGTAGAAGATAAATAAATACACAACACAATTTTCATCAATGCCAACAGTATTTAGAGCCCTCTTATACCATTGTTGACCTGTTTGATCCCAATTTTCAACACTAAAAACTACCCTTGTGAATTTGGCAGTAACACCGCATGATATTTCTCTGTCTTATATAAAAAAAAACAATCGATAGATCTTTCATGCTGAAATTTTGTCAGGACTGTTGAAGTGGAAGGGGATGCACAATATATTATTACTTCTCTTGAGAAAGATGGGGAGGATTTGCGTGTGTGGAAGGTCACCTTTTTAAAGAAGCTAAGTGCCTCACACATTCTTTCTCTCTGGTGAGATGGCGATATAGCTCCATAGAATGTAATAAGGTGTCTCACTCCCTTGCTAGGCATGCCTTGTTGTTAGGTCAAGAATCTTTTGGTTAGAGGAAGAGCCTCCATGACTTAATTACTTCATTGTTATTGGATAATATTCCAAGTTTATCAAATTAATGAAATCTTTGATAATTTTCTTTTAAAAACAAAACAGGAGGGTGAAGCTAGAAAACAATTTTTAGAGGGACCAAGAGTGGGAATAACTTAGTTTGGGGGCCATTACATAAATCTTTTACAAACTCTTCCATGAAATCCTAGAAATAGCCATATACTGTTAAAATATTATATTTATGGCGTATAGCCGCACGGCTATACTGTCAAAATATTATATTTAATATTTAAATAGTATAGTCGTGCGGCTATACTATTTAGTGAATAATTAGTTTTTAAATATTTCAACTAATTTCATAAAAATGACTTAATAAATACAATTTAATTATATTTAATTATCTTAAATAATTTTGTGGAATTTAAAATTATTTTAAAAATAGTTTCAATTATTTAAAAATTCTAAAAATCGAATTTTAATCTCCAAACCCTAAATCCAAGTCTCGAACCAAAAACCCTAGCTTTCGAACTTGTCCGAACTTGTTCCAAAATCGTTCGCAAGCCTTAAACTCTGGCTATAAATCTACTGTAGGGCACTTAGGACTCAATTAGGCTTGGATAATCACGTAACTCGACCTAGGGCTTTACGATTTAGGTTTCGCTCTCAGTCTTGGGTTAGTCTGACATAGCCGAACCTACACTAGACATGTCTCGGCGAATTTTGTCGAGATAAACCTCCCCCATCGAACTTTAACGGGATGGACTTATCTCGGCGAACTTTGATGGAATAGACCTATCTTGGCAAATATGTGTTGCCGGTCGTCCCCTTTTATTCCTTCACAGCCAAATCCACTTGTCAAAACGACTGGTCGCTCTGCCCATACTACCGATCGCTTTGTCCTCCTTTCCAGAACATTAAGCCTCTGTGTCAAAACAATCTGTCGCCAGTGAAAAATGATTGTGCAACTCTACGCTGCCAATATCATTAGGAGTAAGTTAAACTATTTTTTGAGATTTTGCCCATTCGGACCCACATTCAGCTCTAGTACCACACCAATCACCTTCTGAAGAAGTCATTTAGGTAACATCTCCTCCTGAACTTAATAACACTAATGAAATATACCATGATGATTTGATTTCAGAAAACGTAAAGGATGCAGATACCCCTATATGCCAACTTCCAGAAATAAAGAATCATGGTAAACCTTGAGTACAATACGAAGCAAATCTTTGAGCGAAAGGAAAATAAACAATCAATAATTATATATCTCTAAGCAGATTATTAGAGTCACATGTATACTTCGTGGAGCAGTTGGCAAATATATATGTCCCCAATAGTGTGACTGAAGCACTAGAAGACTCAAAATGGAAAGAAGCCATGAATGAATAAATGCGATGACAGGACTCGACCCAAATTCCACTTTGGAATCCGTGTCGAACCTGGTTTTGTCCAACACCTGGAAGGTGTCAGGCACGAATGACCAAAATACTTTTCTTGCCCTAATCCAAAAACTGATTTAGGGTTTGACTTCTACCGGAAAACCGACAGAGTCTCCCTTGAAAAAGGCACATGCACAGCACCCTGAAATAGTCCCGAGCGTTCAGCACAATCAACTTTACAAAACTGAACATAACAAACAATCAAAAACTTGCGGATGTACCTAGGTTAGCCTAGGCTGCCCAGGTACCCTTACTGAGGGATCAAGCCACACGTAGTTCTTTATACAAGAAAATAAAGTTCAACCCATATGTAAGCATATGAATTAAATATTCCATCGCACTTTCCTAAAACCAAAAGCTTCAAACTCTAATCAATCCGCTGAAACTTAAGCAAAAGATATTGATTTCACAACAATCTTCCACCTATCACATATGTGCAACATTTATATTTTCCCCAATTTAACCACCTACAAAGCCAAATAAGTGTGAGGTTTTATCACAAAAGGCCTTGGTGATATTAGTGGTGGAACCATTCATTATATGTTGTATTTTATTTAGTTAAGTTTTCAATGTCAGACTTATATCTTCACCTTATTTTGTATGAATTTTTTTTACCTTTTATACGTTGACCCCCGGAATGGAATTTCTTGAATCCAGCATGGAGCACATCTTCTCTAGCCAACTTAGCTAAGCTTATGTCTGTGAAAGTACTTTATTAAGACATTAGCATTTTGTGGGTTTTCATTAATACATAGTTCTTTGGCGAATGGAAAAATTAATAGCCATATTTCACTTTACTATTTAAGTCAACGAGAGAGAAAGGAAGAACCATATTTACATAAAGCATTGTTATTTCCACAGTCCTGTCCAATTTCCCCACCTACCTTAGCTTCTCACAAACCATGTAAATTTGAACAAACACAATCCTATCTTCCCCCCATTGTTCAATCGAAGAGACTTTGGGCTTTTGAGGTACTGTACGTATTTCCATTTTTTTTTTCCTTCTCTGATGAGTCTTCTTCGTAATTGGCAAGAATTGAAGATAGAAGAAACTTAAGAGGTATGAATTTGGTAGGGGATTGGGAGAACAGGTAATTGGTTGGGTTACTATGTTGAGAGTGAAGGTGTCTGTGGATTGTCTAACTTATTGGATAAATGTTTCGTAAGTCCTTAGAAGTCATTTTATAAAGGGTTAAATTCATCTTTAACAATTTGAAAATAAGATAGATAGGAAAATAGAACAAGGGGTGGAAATAGCAACACTCTTTACATATCCAATTCTAACGAATATACGTACTCTCTTATCAAACCAAAAAAAAAAAAAACGTACTCTCCTGTTGTCTTATCGCCTAGAGGAAATCAAAATAGGTTACAAAAAATACTAACTTTCTAGTTTTGTTTTAAATTTAAACATGGGCATTTGTGCGAAGATTCTGGGAATTGATTCACTGGATAGATTCCCATTCCCTTCTTCTTCTTCTCTTCTTTGGTGTCGCTCTCTTGCTCTCTCTCTTTGGCTAAAATTTTCTCTTCTCTACTATTGCTCATTTTCTTCTTCTTCTTCTTCTTCACTTCAAACATCTTAACCTAAGATCAAGTCACTGGTTTGCAGGTCAGATGAAAACCCAATTCGTCAAATCATTAAATAAGGCTAAGATAGTACTTCATTGAAAATATTAAACTAAATAAACTAATTTTGTACAAAATAAAATAAAAAACAATGTCCACAAAATAATTTAAAATAATTAATTACAGTTTAATAAGTAAGTTTTGAAATTAGTAAAATATTTAAATACTAATTATTCACTAAATAAATAATAATTAAAGTAATTGAAAAATGGTAAGATATTACTTAATTACAAAAAAGAAAACCATTTTATGCAGTATAGCTGGGGGCTATACTCTTTAAATATTAGTACATTTTAACAGTACAGCTGCACGGCTATATGATTAAAATATTCGAACAAAATAAACTACTTTTGTACAAAATAAAATAAAAAACAAAGTCCACAAAATAATTTACAATAATTAATTAAAATTTATTAAGTAATTTTTGAAATTAGTAAAATATTTCAATACTAATTATTCACTAAACTAAATAAATAATAATTAAAGTAATTTAAAATGGGTAAGATATTATTTAACTAAAAAAAGAAAACAACTCTATGCAGTATAGGCGGGTGGCTATACTCTTGATGTACATTCCAATATTTTAATAGTATAGCCGAGCGGCTAGACTTTAAAATATTGGAATATATAACAAGTATAGCCACCCTTTAAATATTAATTTATTTTAAAAGTATACTCCTTGTTTACACTGGCGCTCGCTTGATGCAGACGTCTGAATGAGAGAATAAATGTGTATATATATATATATATATTCAGTTTCTTTGATAATCTTCAATTAATATAGTGGAAAGGATCAAAATCAAGCTGGCATACAAATCCCAGCTTCAATTGGCCAAGCATGGGGAAAAAGAATGCTCTCTTGTTGGCATCAGATTGGTTATAGGCCAAGAAAAGTATTTAAAGTAGAAACTGATGCATTATCTAGACAATGATCAATTAGTGAATGTATGTTTTAACACACGCAACTTATTTGCAAATATTAAATATATTAGAATTTTATAGCTCAGAACATGTGAAGGTATCTGAGCGAAGAAAAAAGCCCTGTATAAGCACCACAAAATCAAAAAAATTAAAGAACACAACAATTTATCTTTAGTACTTTCCATTTCTTTAACCCATCATAGGTAGCACATGCAAGGGCTTTTGTCACACAAGTAATGGTGGGCTTGACATTAACATTGAGAGGTAAGAGGGCCTTTGTTTCCATTGTAGGTGAGATCAATGTCACCGGCGGATAGCAAGCAAAACCTATGGATTATAAGAAAAATAAAAAGAGTACGGTAAAAAATATATGAACTAACCACCACAATGGTGCAAGTGGATTATTTAAGCTAAGTAGATGAATTAAAGTTGTTAAGATGAGGCACTTTCTAGTTGGATGATATTAGAAAAAGTATATACATAGATCCGCCAATAGTGTAGGCATGGTCTTTTCCTGTTGACCTTGTTAACTCTATCCAGGTGTGTATGCGTAGTTTTGGTCCTCCTTTTTCGGAATATACATATATTGCGGGTGTGGATCCAGGAGGACAGCAATACTACAAACAGCTTAGCACGTTCTAGATAGAGATTTGGTGATGAATATTCTCAAGGCCAAACAGCTTACTAATTATAGGATATAAAGCTAATGTAGAATGCAACTGTGTATATAAATATAGTTAGTGATTGGTTGGATAGTTTGATGGTGTTGAGCCTTCCCAATCGGACTATAAATTGGCCTCAACTCAAAATGTAGTTGCATCATCCTTCCAAAGGAAAAAAAAAAACAGAGAATAAAATAACAAAGTGGAAGGAAAATCAAGATGGCTATGAAATTAAGTTTCTTGGCAATGCTTTTTTGCTTATTGTTAGCATCTACACCTAAAGCTCATGCTAGTGTGTTTGACGTGACGAGTGCAACATACGGTGCAAAGCCTGGCTCTGATGTCAGTACGGCCTTGGCCAAGGCATGGAGTGATGCATGTGCATCGCCATCCGCAAGTAAAGTTGTTGTTCCGAGCGGGACATACAAGTTAAAAGAAGCAACTTTCAAAGGCCCCTGTAAGGCTCCTATCGAGATGCAAGTTCAAGGCACATTACAGGCTCCAGCAGACGCTGGCCAACTCACAAGACCGGATACTTGGGTTGGTTTTCAGTACATTGACATGCTCACCTTATCAGGTGGTGGGACTTTTGATGGCCAAGGAGCACTTTCTTGGAATCAAAATGACTGCCACAAAAACAAAAATTGCAAACCTATTCCCGTTAATCTGCGGTTCGAATTCCTCACAAATTCCAAAGTTCAGGACATAACTTCACTTAACAGCAAATTTTTCCACATGCATGTTTTCCGATGCAACCATACTACATTTCAACAGCTTACCATCACAGCACCTGATGACAGCAGAAACACAGATGGAATCCATATTGGGGCTTCGACTAGTATCAACATTACTCATGCAAAGATTGGAACTGGGGATGACTGTATTTCTATTGGTGATGACTCCCACGAAATCACAGTGACTGATGTTACTTGTGGGCCAGGGCATGGAATAAGCATTGGAAGCCTTGGAAAATATAAGGACGAAAAGGATGTGACCGGGATCATAGTTAAGAACTGCACCCTGACTAATACGGACAACGGTGTGAGAATCAAAACATTTCCAGATTCTCCTTCGCCTAGTGCTGCCTCGGGTATACACTATGAGGATATTATCATGGTTAATGTCAGTAACCCTATCCTCATAGACCAATTGTACTGCCCATATACTCAGTGTGAACAAAAGCCTCCGTCAAAAGTTAAGATCAACAATGTCAGCTTCAAGAACATTAAGGGATCATCTTTCACTCCACTTGCAGTCAAGCTTGTATGTACCACGGGCACACCGTGTGGGAATGTGGAGTTGACTGACATTGATCTCACCTACGGTGGAGACAAAGGCCCTCTTACCTCTATGTGTTCTAATGTCAAGCCCACAATTACTGGCGTTATAAAGGCTCTTGGTTGTGCTACATCGTCCTTAGCACCTCTTCCTTTATCCAAGAAGTAGAGAGTGCTAATTAATGTTCTCTATACACAAATTGCTGTGTTCTACTTTGCTTTTGTGCTACATGTTCTCTCCTTTGTCCAAGATAAATAAATATACAACACAATTTTCATCAATGCCAACAGGATTTAGAGCCCTCTTATACCATTGTTGACCTGTTTGATCCCAATTTTCATCACTGAAAACTACCCTTATGAATTTGGCAGTAATTGATGGGTATATTTTATATTATATATTTAACCCCATTCTTTGTACATTTTGATTAATATTTTGGAATAATTTTGATACTTTGAATTATATTTCCAATATAGGACTTTCGACTTCCTCTGGAGGAAAACATAATCAAATGGACGAATTTTGGAGTAATTCCAGTTGGAAGACCTACATGAGTCACTTAGCTTGATCGTATCAAAATATTAGACTTTTCCACCAAGCGATGATTTCCTGGCGAATAAATGAAGGAGCAGTGCACGATGCTGGAATAGTGACGTTTTGGGCTTTTATTGAGTTTTTGGAGCCCAAGATGACCTCGGATGGGTTCGTGGCCTTCTGGAGAAGTGTTCAGAATATTTTTATCTTTAAAACGAGCTATCTTGGGCCAGATTTGGAGGAGATTTGAGACCAAAACGTGGCTGGGCAGATTGTGGGCAGATTCTCCTAATCCATTTGGACTTTATTTCCTAGTCTTATTTTATTTTAACTTAGTTTCCTTGTGGGGATTAGGTAGCTAGGTTTTAGGAGGTATTTAAGCTCCTTTTCACAGCAATTGAGGGACTCCCTTTTTACTTCTTTTTGGCTTTTGGAGCAATTGCTAGGGTTTTGGGTTTTGCGACTTTCAGGTGTTTACATTCCTTTTCTTCTTAATGATATTTTCTTGGATTTCAATTATGCGTATGCGTAACTAAGTCTATTTTGCTAGGGTGAAGCCTTGAGCCTTAGCATGAATATGTGATTTTTATTTAATTGCTTATGATTGAGTGCATGTATACTTTGAATTGTTAATCACTGTTTTAAACTATCTAATTGTCTTAATGCCTGATCACCATTAGGATCTTTAGAAAAGTAATTAGATGCAATTTTGGTTGAAAGGTTCCCTGAAATTGATGCTAGCTTCTTGTGATTAATAATTGTAAGTTCACTTAAGGCGAACATCATGCTCTTAAGGGTTGCATGGTTTTTCAAAGGGTTTTCACAAAACTTAATGAGTCTTTCATGTTCAGATTTCATCCGAACGTCCGGACGGGTTGCATGTTAGATATACGTTCTATGTTGGAGGTTCCAAGTAGAATATAAATTAGGAAAACCTAACCTTCAAAGTGGCATGTGCAAATCATAAGTAACTGGTAAAAATTCATAGGAGTGCTAGGTGATGGTGGAACCCTAGTACTTTTATAAATTGATATTCAAAACTTCTCCCTTCAATCGTATTTGTTTTTTGTTTAATATTTGTTTTTAGAATCAACCAACTTCATATTCATCTTTCTCTACTTCTAATTTTAGGTAGTTAATTAGAAATTGTTTTCACATAAATTGCTAAATAGTCCTTGTGGAAAACGACCTTGCATGAGCAGCTATACTACAATAGCCTTGTATTCTTGCAAGTATTTTACGTGATTTTAACCCTGTTTGCACAGGTACTAAAAATCCTATCAGTAACACCGCATGATATTTCTCTGTCTTATATAAAAAAAACAATCGATAGATCTTTCCCGCCGAAATTTTGTCGGGACTGTTGAAGTGGAAGGGGATGCACAATATATTATTACTGCTCTTGAGAAAGATGGGGAGGATTTGCGTGTGTGGAAGGTCACCTTTTTAAAGAAGCTAAGTGCCTCACACATTCTTTCTCTCTGGTGAGATGGTGATATAGCTCCATAGAATGTAATAAGGTGGCTCACTCCCTTGCTAGGCATGCCTTGTTGTTAGGTCAAGAATCTTTTGGTTAGAGGAAGAGCCTCCATGACTTAATTACTTCATTGTTATTGGATAATACTCCAAGTTTATCAAAATAATGAAATCTTTCGTAATTTTCTTTTAAAAACAAAACAGGAGGGGGAAGCTAGAAAACAATTTTTAGAGGGACCAAGAGTGTGAATAACTTAGTTTGGGGGCCATTACATAAATCTTTTACAAACTCTTCAATGAAATGATAGAAATAGCCCTATATTGTTAAAATATTATATTTATGGAGTATAGCCGCATGGCAATGCTGTTAAAATATTATATTTAATATTTAAATAGTATAATCGCGCGGCTATACTATTTAGTGAAGAATTAGTATTTAAATATTTCAATTAATTTTATAAAAATGACTTAACAAATACAAATTAATTATATTTAATTATCTTAAATAATTTTGTGGAATTTAAAATTATTTTAAAAATAGTTTCAATTATTTAAAAATTCTAAAAATCAAATTTTAATCTCCAAACTCTAAATCCAAGTCTCGAACCAAAAACCCTAGCTTTCGAACTTGTTCCAAAATCGTTCGCAAACCTTAAACTCTAGCTATAAATCTACTGTAGCGCACTTAGGACTCAATTAGGCTTGGATAATCACGTAACTCGACCTAGGGGCTTTACGATTTAGGTTTCACTCTCAGTCTTGGGTTAGTCTGACGTAACCGAACCTACACTAGACATGTCTCGGCGAATTTTGTCGGGATAAACCTAGCCCAACGAACTTTAACGGGATGGACTTATCTTGGCAAACTTTGATGGGATAGACCTATCTTGGCGAATATGTGTCGCCGGTTGCCCCCTTTTATTCCTTCACAGCCAAAGCCACTTGTCAAAACGACCGGTCGCTTTGTCCTCTTTTCCCGAACATTAAGCCTCTGTGTCAAAACAACCGGTCGCCAATGAAAAATGATTGAGCAACTCCACGCTGCCAAAATCATTAGGAGGAAGTTGAACTGTTTTTTGAGATTTTGCCCAATTCGGACCCACATTCAGCTTTAGTACCACACCAATCACCTTCTGAAGAAGTCGTTTAGGTAACATCTCCTCCAGAAACTAATAACACTAATGAAATATACCATGATGATTTGATTTCAGAAAAAATAAAGGATGCAGATACCCCTATATACCAACTTCCAGAAAGAAAGAATCATGGTAAACCTCAAGTACAGTACGAAGCAGATCTTAAAGCAAAAGGAAAATACACAATCAATAATTATATATCTCTAAGCAGATTATTAGAGTCACATGTGTACTTTGTGGGGGCAGTTGGGCAGATATATATGTCCCCAATAGTGTGTCTGAAGCACTAGAAGACTCAAAATGGAAAGAAGCCATAAATGAATGAATGCGATGACAGGATCCGACCCAAATTCCACTTTGGAATTCGTGTCAAACCCGATTTTGCCCACCACTTGGCAGGCGTCAGGCACGAATGACCAAAATATGCTTCTTGCCCTAATTCAAAACCTGATTTAGGGTTTGACTTCTATCAGAAAACCGGCAGAGTCTCCTTTGAAAAAGGCACATGCACAACAAACTCAAATAGTCCCGAGCGTTCAGCACAATCAACTTTACAAAACTGAACATAACAGACAATCCAAAACTTGCGACTGCACCTAGGTTAGCCTAGGTTGCCCAGGTACCCTTACTGAGGGATCAAGCCACACGTAGTTCTTTCATAATTTTTTTTTTTAAAAAAATAGGAGGGTGAAGCTAGAAAACAATTTTTAGAGGGACCAAGAGTGTGAATAACTTAGTTTGGGGGCCATTACATAAATCTTGGGCTTATTTGTGGATATGGCCCCTATGCTTTCAAAATATTCTCAGATTATCACATGTTCTTTGAAATGTCTCAATATACCACCTATACTTTTAATAAGTGTCTCACGTTAACTATTCCATCAAATTTGATAGAAGTTCCATTAGCTGATGTGGCACCCACTTCTTTTCAATTTCTTAACAAGGGAGAGAAAGGGTTAGTCATGTTGAGAAAAGGGGGAATTTGGGAGAAGAATGTTAGGTTGAGGGAATTTCAGATTTGGGAATTTTAAGGTTCAGATTTTGGAGAAAATGAGGGATTTGGGAGAAAAGGGGGAATTTGTTTTGGGGATTTCATATTTGGGAGAAGAAGGTTGGTTTGAATGTTGAGGGGATCTCCCACATCTGAAATCCCCAAATCAAATTCCCCCTTTTCTCCCAAATCTGAAATTCCCTCAACCCAACATTCTTCTCACAAAATCCCCTTTTTCTCAACCTGACTAACCCTTCCTCTCCCTTGTTAAGAGATTGAAAAGAAGCAGGGGCCACATCAGCTAACGGAACTTCTCTCAAATCTAATGGAATAGCTAACGTGAGACACTTATTGAAAGTATAGGTGGTATATTGAGACATTTCAAAGAACAGGTGGTAATCTGAGACTATTTCGAAAGCACAGGGGGGCATATCCATGAATAAGTCTAAATCTTTTACAAATTCTTCCATGAAATGCTAGAAATGTCTTTAGATGAATTAAAGTTGTTAAGATGAGGCACTTTCTAGAAATGCTATATCTCTTCTACCAAGTCTTCGTGTAAGAAGGCATTTTAACATCAAACTGATGTAGTGAACAATTTAGATTTGTTGCTAGAGACAGTAGGACGCTGATAGTGTTGATCTTGGCTATTGGGGCAAAGGTCTCTTGGTAGTCCACCCCATATCTCTATGTATACCCCTTCACCACCAATCTAGCTTTATATCTATTAATAGATACATTTGCTTTGAGTTTCATAGATAGATCCACTTGCATCCCACTATCTTTTTTCTGGATAGCTTATTCATTCATGGCTTCTTTCCATTTTGAGTCTTCTAGTGCTTCAGTCACACTATTGGGGACAGATACATCTACCAACTGCTTCACAAAGTATACATGTGGCTCTAATAATCTGCTTAGAGATATATAATTATTGATGGGGTATTTTCCTTTCACTTTAAGATATGCTTCGTATTGTACTCAAGATTTACCACGGTTCTTCCTTTCTGGAATTTGGTATATAGGGGTATCTATATCCTTTATGCTTTCTAAAATCAAATCATTATGGTATATTTAATTAGTGTTATTAGTTTCAGGGGGAGATGTTATATGAATGACTTCCTCAGAAGGTGACTGGCAAGGTACTAAAGCTGAATGTGGGTCCGGAATAGGTGAAATCTCAAAAAGCAATTTAACTTCCTCCTCATGATTTTGGCAGCTTGGAGTTGACCGATCATTTTCCACTGGTGAACGGTCATTTTGACATAGAGGCTTAATGTTCGATAAAGGAGGACAAAGCGACATGTCGTTTTGACACAATGGCTACGCCTGTGAAGGAATAAAGGGGGCCAACCAATCATGTGGGAGAGGCGACCGGTAGCTTTAAGGTAGAAACGCCTTATGTGCATGAATAAAGGAAGGCTATCAATAGTTTCGGAGGGTCTACCAATCACTTTGATGCTAAGCCTCTTCTGTTGTGAAAAAGTCCAGAAAAGTTGAAATGTTTGGCTTTAGATTCTCCTCATGTGCTTTTGAAAAATATATGTCATTTTCGCGAACCACTACATCTATAGAGGTATAGACCTTCTGAGTTAGAGGGTGATAACATCAGTAGCCTTTTTTATTAGGGGCATATACAAAGAAAACACACTTTTCTACACAGGGATTGAATTTGTTATGTTGGTGATCGGGTAAGTGTACAAATACAACACTGCCGAAAATTCATAGTTCAAGGTTTGGGGTGGGAGGTATTTGGAGATGGTGGTGAGGTATTCGAAGATGAGTTTGGAAATTCAAGATACTTGAGGGAATCCTATTTATAAGGTAAGCTGCATAGAGGACGGTTGACAGGACCCGAAACAAATTCCACTTTGGAATCTGAGCCGAACCCTGTGCGTGTCCGACACCTGGCAGGTTCTGAGCACACTTGATCAAATTGCCCTTCTAACTAAAATTCAAACATTTCTTTAGGGTTTGACTTTTGCCAAAAATTCGTCAGTCTCCCCTGTAGAATGCTCGTTTCCCAAACTTTATCACCTATACAACATGCAATTCAAATATCCACAAACATTCAGCAAGCACAATGGTAGGATACACACAACCAACAGCAAATCTTTATGGCCTCAGGCCTTACAGAAATCCTAGGGAAATTTCAAAGCAAGCTAATTCAGTTAATTACAAAAGTAGAACAGTAACAAGAGAACATCCTACATAGTGCAAAAGGAGGAGTGATGAGTGATGACCGCCCTATGGTGGTGCTCTGGTACACGACTACTCCCTGGGGGCGCAAAACATTTAAAAGTGTGAGTGAACAAAAGAAAGTTTTGGAAAATATAATATTAACATACTAACCCCATTGTTAAAACATTTGAAAATTCATTTATATCCATGTTCTATATTCGTACATAAATCAAGCATGCATAGCTATATACATATAACCAATCATGCATTTGAACAAATCCTCAAAACCATTTGGAAGCATTGTAAAGAAACAATTCCTTTCCACCTAGGTGTACTCATAACAAAACCGTCAATTCCATGATTTTCTATTTAATTCCCACAATATACCGTTAATTCCTTGTGTCACATAATGCGACACATCCTCGCAGGTCTCGGTAACACAAAGTCAACTCGAGTCGCATTCCTCACAAGACTCAGGGGACACTTGGTCAACCTGACCAACATTCCTCGCTCCTCGTGATCCGGATATCCCTAAGACTCGTGGGGCAACTGTCAAACACTCACTGACTCAACCGAAGGCAACTAGGATGTTCGTGGACATCAGTATAATTGAAGGCAACAATTTATCCGAAGGCAACATTTTGGGTACCTATGGTGGTTTAAAAACCTTTCTTGGAAAAATTATAATTCTATTTCTCATTAAATCCTTAAATCATGTTATCATTTCATTTTCTACCTTCCAAGCCATTCATGTTTAAACATAAAAAGAATTTAATAAAAATATTTCGATTCAAACTAATTGCTTGGAAAGAAAAATCATAAATAATTCATTCCAGAGAAATAATAAAACTTTTACTGCTAAAAATTCATTTATAAAACAAAAGTCCACTCACTGAGCATCCGAGCTAGCTTGACCCTTCGAGGGTCCTTCCTGCGGCTTCAATGAAGCCCGAGTACCTATTTAAGCAATTAAAATAATTAATTAATAAAATAGCTCAACCACAATTGTTTAATCAAAACCCTATCCACCGGCCTCCAAAGTGCGTGTACGTAACTTCAGAAGGTTCCCAGGCCCATTTTCAATATTTTTCACAGGTGGAATGGTCTAGAAAGACTCGAGATTAAATAAGCGAATAATTTCCCATAATGGTCAACCTGGTACCCTGTGGGGTCCACGACCTCTAATTACCAATCCGAGAGTTCCTATAGGCTCAACACACTTTACTAAACATGCCCTGCAAGTTTGGTCCGAAATAAACAGGCAGATCACTCGCGATCGGACGGTTACCATTTACCTAAACTTTGAATTATTGAATTGGAGTGTCTGGGAGTCCGATTCTAGATCCGGAAATTTCTACACAATTCCATAAGTGCCTAGATCAACATATTTGAAAATGAAGTCGATCCAGTGGTCCGAACATATCGAACCCGGATAATGCCTGATATGGGATATCCCATCGACCTTCAAACGGTAACCAAAATGAAATCCGAGCATACCATCGTGCTCGGGACGACGTGGGGATCATTTTAGGACAAAAACCCAACCTAGACACCCCGCCGACGCATCGCCACCTCCGGTGGGAGTGTAGAGAAATTTTTTGGCGATAAGAAAACTCCAAACCTACCAATCATACCTACCAATCAAGCACATTAAGAGGAGTAACTTTATACCTTGTCTTGAAGATCAATTCCACCTTTAAAGTCCTCGAACAAATGATTTCCTTTTTGAAAAAACCTAGAAAGTTTTGGGTTTAGATTCATCAATTCTACTTGAAATTGGGTCGGGTCTTTGAGGAAAAACACATAGGGAAGATATGGGAGTGCTTTGGGAGTAATTTGGTGGCGGGTGGTGGCCGAAGTTAGCCGGAAATGGCGTCAGTACTTGCAGTTTGAAACAGCCCATTTTTAGGCTCATTTTCGCTCGAATTTTGGGTTTAATTCCTTCGATTTCGGGGCTGAAAATGATATGGATGTGAAGAGGAGAAAGAGATTAAGAGTTTGCAAGTTGTCGCGCCGGAATTGGAGGCTGGACGGCGGTGTTCTCGCTGTCTGAAAATGGGCTGCGAAAATAGGGGGAGTGGGCTGAATCTCGGGATGACGTGGGGCCCATTAGATTGGTCCTACTATGAAAAAAACAAGGTGTCAGTTATTGGGCCGAATACATATTGCAATGTAACCCTAATACATAAAGCTACCTAAACTACCTCAGTTACCCCTTGGTTGCTAGAATTGGCAGCATCTCCTTGTTTAAAGTGTCCTTTTTTATTGTGTCCTTCCTGGGCACAAATAGAACACCTGTTCTTGATAAAAAACCCTTCTCAATTTTGTAGGGGGTGGAATGTAATTAGGTGGTATAGGATTTGGGGGGACTAGAGCAAGTACTTCAACCTCAGAAGGGTCTTTGTTTCTTGATTTCTTGGGTCTTCCAGGCTAGGTCTTGTAAGGAGGAGGTCTAATTGGAGGCAAATTTTTCTTCTTCCATTGATCCATGGATGGCACAGGGTGGACCATTGGATCATATGAGGACAGGTAAGTAGTTTGGCTATAACACTCATGTGCATAGTCAAACACATTTTCTTGTCTGTGGAAAATACAAGAAATTGCATGTGAGCATGGGATCCCACTCAAATCCCATCTTCTGCAAGAGCAAGTCTTTGCTCTTAGATCCACAACAAACTCACCCCCATACATATGAGACACTTGGTATTTCTTCTCACATGCTAGCCTCGGAATACATTATTGTGCTCCCTTCTTGTTATTCTCAATGATCTTCACTATTCTAGGCCTAACAGGATGTTTCCAAACCCTGCCAACAATTCTTCTTTCACACATCCTCAACATTACATAAGTTCTAATTCGTTCAAGGAGTGTTAAGATGGACTTGTCTCTTGCTTCTAGTATGCATGAGTTGAATGTCTCATAGAGATTGTTCAATAATATGTCACACTTATAGTGTTCATCGAAATGAGATCTACTCCAATTCTTTGGTGGCCTTTTTAAAAGCCACTTGTAAGCTTCATTATCTTGCACCTTCATCCTTTCCATCTCTGCTTCATACCATGGAACAGTGGTGGCCCTTGCTGCTGCCCACAATATGTTCTTTAAAAGGAGCCCAGAATGTTGCCCTCTGAAGTTGCTATAAAGGTGCCTCACACACATTCTATGCTGAGTTGTAGGCACAACTGTTTCAATGGCTAGAAGAAGACCCTTTTGCTTGTCACTTATGAACACCCAAGCAGCCCCATTCTCTATTTTTAAATCAACTACCAACAATTCAAGAAACCACATCGAAGAACTCTTATTTTTAGCTTCAACTACAGCATAGGCAATGGGGAACATTCCATTGTTCCCATCAACCCCAACAGCTATTAAAACTTGTCCTGTGTATGGTCCCTTCAAATGGCACCCATCCACGCCAATGACAGATCTACATCCCTCTAAAAACCCTTTCTTACAACCTACCAAGCACACATAAATTCTCTAAAAAACAGGTTCACCCCCCAACCATGTCATTCTTAATTACAACTATGCTACCCTTGTTAGAAGATTTCAAATGTTCAGCATAATCCCATAACCTTCCGTATTGCTCTAGGTAGCTACCTTCCATGACCACTCTTGACAACCTCTTGGCTCTCCATATTTGATGTTTGCTTCTGCCTGCATTGCTGCCACATCCCAGTTGGGTCTAATTTTGTCTACAAACCTAATGGATAGCCATCTTGCATTGCAATACCCCAACCTGTCAACTCTAGTGCACTCATGTTCTAAAGAAAGAGTCTTGATTGCAAAAGTGGGTTGATTCCTATATATCCTTGAAGCCAACACAACAAATGGGCAATACTTGTGCCCAGCACACTTTGCTCTGATCCGAAAATTATCATTCTTCACAAACTTTATAGATTTGCCTTCCACAATTGTGTACTCCTTAATAGCTTCCTTCACTTCTTCTATGTCAGCAAACTGCATTCCTAACCTAAACTGCGGATTTCTGAGGTCAGTTTCTCTTCTAAATTGTTTAAAGTTTGGTGATTTTCTCTTCTTTCTCTTCTCTGACTTCTTAGAGTTTTCTCCATTTCCTTGGTCATCCTCGAAAGTTTCACCTTCAGAAGGGAGTGCATCAGTGTCTTCACCATCATCTGAGATAGCCCCTGTACCTACATTAGGAGGCACCATTTGAGGATCAATGGTTGGTTCCTCTTCACCCACATTTGGTGGAACATTTGCTCTTTTTTTTGCTGTCATTCCAAGATCAATGTTTGGCATCTCATCTTTTTCTTCTTTTTCAAATTCACTACCATCAGATTCATCTTCCACATTTTCCTCTTCATTGTCTGCTTCATTACTTTCAGATTCAACTTCTACATTTTCCTCTTCATTGTCTGCTTCATTACGTTTAGATTCAACTTCCACATTTTCCTCTTCATTGTCTGCTTCATTACCTTCAGAATCAACTTCCACATGTTCCTCTTTAGCCACATTTGCATACTCCTCATAATCCAACGATGGCCATACAACTTCTTTTTGACTACCAAGTGTGTTCTGGTCAATTGGATCATGGAAATACAGCACAACTCTTCTATTTGATGGAATGGTAGCAACTAAGTGTGCAATGCACCTATCATCTAAGACCTCCTTCACAACATCTTCTGCATGCACCCTATAGAACACTTTTAGGCTTGTCACCTTATGGGTTATATCCACTTTATACCCAAGCTCTGCCCCAATTTTCTTTAAATCCAATAGTGATGACAAATAGTCATCCACACAATTGTCTGCAAAGCACACCTTCCCACCCTTATATACACCATTTTCCAACAAACCAAAATGGTGAATTTCTAAAGTGCATAGCTCGGGTTTATCTAACATAAAAAACAACAAAAACAACATTACTTTGGTTACAACATTTGATAGGAAAACAATATTTTGACAGCTTTGAAACCACATTTTCTTGCTTGAAACCAAGGACAACAACTGAGGACTACACATATGCAGACAAAGCTTAAACCTATAAAATATTAAACGCACTAAGTTAAAGTTGTAGTAACTTACCATACTTTGGATGGTCTCCAAACCACCTAAACATTGTCCCCATGTGAAGTATCTTTGTAAACACTTTGTAAACACTGAAACAATATCACTTTCGACTGTCCCAAAACAGAATCCTCGAATCTTCAATAATGCACTAATATTTCAATCAACATTGTCTCCTTTTCAAACATGGCACTTTCGACCACAAATCGCACTTTGAAACATCACAATCAAGAAACCCTACCCCATTTTACCCTTTTCCCCTTTCGCTCGCTTTTTCCTCTGTTTGAAGTGAACTTTCAGTTTCAAAATCGCGAAACATGACAAGGTTTCACTTTCAACATCAGCTGAATCCTTCTAATGTCGAAATTACTTTTTTGCCCATGCCTTTTAATGTCGAAATTACTTTTTTGCCCATGCCAAGTAGGACTTGTCTATGCCACCTCATCAAATTAAACAGAAAAGTTGACAAAGATGACGGCAACGACGGTTTCTGCAACTGAGGCATAATTAACGTACAACGGTAATAATTTATCAAAAGGAGGCACTAAAAGTAAAGTTGGCGTATAGTCCAAGGACCATTGCTGCAATTTGGCCTTCCAAATATTTATAAAAACAAAATAACAAAAAATAAATAAATAGGGGTTATTTGTAGCAATGGTCCCTCAACTATACTCGGAGTTACATTTTGGTCACTCAACTCCAAAAAATAGTTACAAAGGTCACTCAATTAGGTGTTGTGTTGCACTATTAGTCATTACCGTCAAGTCTCTCTAACAGTATGGACTAATGGTGCAACACAACACCTAATTGAGTGATCTCTGTAACTACTTTTGGAGTTGAGTGACCAAAATGTAACTCCGAGTATAGTTGAGGGACCATTGCTACAAATAACCCAAACTTAAATAATTAGGATATCATAAATCAACATTAATAATTAGGATATCATAAATCAAGTGATTTGGTGAATGGGTTTTCAGTTTTCTTTTGTAATAGGTCAATAAGGTGGCCCAAATTAGATGAGCCTATTTAAATGGCCATTGTTTGGATGCACCACGGTTGTTACCACAAGAAAAGCTAAAGTATTCACTCGTGGAATAGGAAAAATCGTTTGTTGAGGAGGTGAAGAATTACTGTGACCACTGGTTTGCCTCGGAGTGAACCTCTCATTTCCACAGGCATTCCTAGGATTCTTGAAGTGAGGCCATCACTGCGAGGACTGTGATGTCCAAGCGCCAGTTGATTCGCCATGTTGTTGATGTTAGCTTATGTTTTTCTATTTTCAAGAGAAAAAGTCAGTCTAGACTCAGCTTTAGAACTACTGCGAAAGTTAGTATTCAAATTTCTATTCAAACTCTCGATGAGAGTCTTGAGCATGCGTTCAGCTGCCACGTATTCAGCAAAAGATTGTATTTGGCTGTCTGAATTGACAGGTTCTTTATCCATGTTCCCCTGTGAAGCTGTTTCCGTGGGATTGAGATTTGTGTCCTCCAGCGAAACTTTTCTTATAATCTTTCTGACCATGCACAATGTACTCTCACTGGGCGTGCCAAAAAACATGTTCACTCCAAGAAGAGAGAGTAGAACCAGACACATTGTGTAAATAGTGTTCTGCCCTCTCCTTTGGTGGATCACACTTTTCTGTTAAATGCAGGGGTAAAATGGTATTTTTATATTAAAACCAAAAAAATGAATAAAAATCATATCTTTAAAATAACAATAAAATCAAATCAAATAAAAAACCAACAAAAAAATTATAATAAAGTTTGGGGGGGAGTAGAAATCGGGATAGAAGGGGGAGAGAGAGAGAGTTTAATTTTAATTTTTTATTCATATTTTAATCAATTTTAATGCAAAAATATCATTTTGCCTCTGCATTTAACAAAAAAGTTAACAAAATTGACGGAAGGGCCATTTGTCCGAACGAAACTAAAGTTAAAGGACCACGGGAACCATTTTGAAAATTGAGGTACTCAAATGCAAATCAGGTCTAAATTCAGGGACTAATAAAACGATTAACCCAAGAAACTTGGCTAAGCCTAATAGAAAGATATATGATTAATCTGTTATTTGATTTTAGTGATTTGCGCTTGATGATCTGAACTTTTAATTAAGTCATTGTGTTATGAGTGGGGAACTATATTAGATTAGTTCTTTTTAATTCCTTGTATTACTAAGGACTTCAATATTCTACTTTATGCGTGTAAAGGCGTTTCTTAAGATTTTGCCCTAGATCGGGCTAGAAACATCAAGATTGGACTAAGAAACCCAAGATCGTGCTAGCTCAACCAAGATCGGGCTAGCTTTCCTGACAGAGATTTCTGGTTTTTTCTAGCATGATATTAACTGAAACAGAGGTAAAAATTGATAAGTAAGCACTTTATGAACCTTAAAGTAAAAAAAAGCAAGATTTAGAACTGAAGATTTCTCAATTCAATTCATTATAGCAAAAAATAAAAATAAAAATTGAGAACAACTCCAAAGTAATATCGGCTGGTGCCTTTACTCTGTTGGGAGGACTTCCGGGTATTGAGTACATTCGAATGAATTTTGTACAGAAACACAAAAATAGGTTAAAGTCCGGGCAATCGTATGACACAGGGAGCTGAGCTAAAGAGAATGGATTTAGAAATCAGACTATTCAATTAAAGGCCGAATTTGACCTTTTTCTCTTTCTCAACCAGGTAATTAGGTGCCAAATGCATTCACCTAACCACATTCAGTACTGAAATTTAGGAAAAAGCTTGGCAGGCCTTGTATCTTGTGCACTGGACATGATAGAAAGGCTTTCATAGAAAAGCTTGGTAAGGCTTCTATGGTATACCAAAATCTCTTCGCAACATAAACTCACAACAGCTGAGGTAACTATGCGTATGACTAGTTACAAAAATACAGAGCTGATATAAAAAGGGGTACCTGGGATTAACAAACTACAGCTTTCTCAGTAATCACTAGCTAATTATCTGTAAATCTAAAGACCGAAAACAAGATATGAACAGAAAATCCAGGCATTGATCAAAGACTTATTCCTAAAGAAACGCCATCACACATTTTATATTAAAGAAAAGGATAGCCAACGGTTGTGAACAACTGAGGATGTGCATCATATTGACACTAGTGCTTGTCCTCCTTGGGGATCTCCTTTGGTGAAACTTTTGATTCCAGTTCCTTGGTGATTCTGAAAGAAAAAATCCATTAAGTAAAATTAAAGTGTCTTGAAATGCAAAAGAAAACAGAGGAAATTGTTGCCATGATAATAAACAAGAAATTTCATATCACAATTCATCGAGTCCTCAAGATCATACTTAGGTGGTATCTTTGGCAATAATCCATGTCCAAGTTTGGCTGGACAACTTTTTTGAACTCTACACCATCATTTGATAACAAATCAATCTCGATCTATTTTAAAGACCATGGACACAAATGCCAGAACCAAGTAACAGAGTATTACTCTAACCAAAAGAACGAGGCTAGGACAAAGCTGAAAAGCAAGAACAAAAGAAAATAAGAATGGAACGAGTACCATCTTAAAGATGCCCTTTAATGACAACAGCATAAATTCTCATCTATTCTGAATATAAAGCATATGAAGTGTTGCATTCTGCGGAGAATCACAACCCTTACTACCCATTTTAAGAATGTAACTAGCACAGTAAAGCTGAACCATTTTCATGAAACATTTGAATTAGAATGAACTACCAAAAATTTTACAAAATGGTGTCCCTCAAACATATCAACAATTTCAGAGTGAAATTTTTTTTATACAAGAAAATGAAAATATGAGAAGAGGATTACTTGGGGGCATTGGCAGATTCTTCTTCAAGCCACTTACGGATATGTTTGACATTGCGCCTGAAGATGGTAGCCGATTGCTTCACATCACTCCTCAGCAGAAGAACCACCGCACTTACACCAGCGACAGTCAGTATGAAGTTTGTCAAAGCCATACTTCTTGTGTTTCTTACAAAACCTACTTCCAATACAATGACAGAAATGATTTAGAATGCACTCCATTAAATGTAGTTCAAAAAATTAAAACCCAAGTCTTAGCTAACTTAGCCAATAGGATGAATGATTCATTAAGTATCAGGAATATCACTATCCTTCTTGTACCAAGAAAACTCTGTTAAAAACAATGACAAAAATATATTATTTGTAAACAGCTAATGAAATAAAACCCAAGTGAGGATTACTTAAAATCAAGGTCCAGACTTCATGGTTAACATTTGTTTTCTATTCAAGCAATTTCAAATCTTCAAAGAAACAAAATAAAGGACTAAACCTATCAAATTACACAAACCCATCTAAAAAAAAACAAAAGAAAAGTGCACTCTAAGACAAACTGAAAAGTAAATTAGCCTCTCAACCATGTAAACATGGAACCCATAGCCCCTATCTCAACCGGTTCAGTGCAAAAATGGAAGACATGCTGAACAACTATTATTATTATTATTATTGAACCAAATCACATGAAACGACAACAAATCAGCACTAAAATCTAAAATTAATTCAGAAACTTAAGGCCTGTTTGTTTGCCAGGATTGGATTGGATTATGTAGTAGTGGGATTGGATTAGATTTGATTGCATTGGATTGGAGTAGATAACACTAATCCAATCCCATGTTTGGTGTTAAACAGGATTATGTAGTTGGATTAAGTTAAAATATGCTATTTTGAGATTTACTTTTTATAAAATTGAATTAAACTATATATTTTTACGAGAAAATTAACAATTATGCAAAAACGAAAATAAAAGCAACAAATATTCCAATAAAATAAATATAAAAAGGTATTTTCTAATAAAATCAAAATTCATAAAATTAAAAATTCCAAAAATATTCAAATACACATAATTAACCTAATGATTAACAACCCGTATTTTCCCTCCATTCATTAAATATTCAAATACACAGGTCTGGTGCTTTTAGTAGGTGGCCTTGTAACCTACACACTCCATTTAAAACCGAATTGAACTATATTCTAACAGTCTCTCCTGAACGTTGGAACATATCTTACATTGGACGATTCTTTACATCGTGAGCAAGTATATGTAGAAAGATACACACTTGCTCCTCCACAGGCACCAATCCATCATTTTTCAACCTCCCATGACTATAAAGTAAATTACACAGCACACCAAATGTCCTCCTATCCATTTGGAGTTCATTGACACATTGTATGTCACTTGAAATTATGAATCTCTGCTATCTAATACACTCAAACGAGTGTCATGCCTAACTGATGCGTGATTACTAAGAACTTTTCTTTTCTTCCGATATCTATGCATACAAACACGCAAATGTAACACCACCATTGTGCCCGTCACAATTTTGTTGTAGATGCAGTTGCCTTGCCAATACAATTAACACAACTCTTCTTCTATGCATATCTAATCATCATACATGAAACAAAATTAAAAAACTTGTACATATATCCAAGGTTAAGCCAATCAATATAACACAATGAAATTCACAACACAAGAACAATTTCCCTATTCTCCTTCCTTAAGATTCCATTCAATGCACATGATGACATTAGTTCTATACTGTCTACGAACTCAATTAATCTATGGTTGTAGAACTAGGTTGCACTCGCATTAAGTACACTCCCCCATTGGCTTACAATTAGACAAAAGCAAAATAAAACCATGCAATTAATCATGCATAATGTAGGAGAAATTCTCAAGGAAAATGCATATATAGCAAAAAAATTCACATAAATTAAAGCAAAACTCTGAGGCTAAAGTATATGCACCATCATCATCATCATCCAAAGAAGCATTTCTGTTAAGCAAAACAGGGCAGTACAGTCCTCATGCATAATAAGACAATTCAAAAGAGAAGATCATATCTGTAAATTGCTGGCATAAACATAAATAAATACAGTACACTTCCAAAGCTACATATGTCCTGACTCCCAAGTGCTAAAAGCTACGCTAATATTGGCTACTTAACTTGGTTAGTAATTAATCAAGGTGCAACATGGTGGAGCTGGTATGGTACTAAACAAACAAACGATACTCTATTTTGTAAAGGAGTTGAGGGATCGTTCTCTATTATATATATATATAATCTAAACAAAACAAAACTCCACCTAAAAGATTCCACAATACATTCTGTTTTGTTAGTTGGAATGAACTCTTATGAGAACAATTCTAATAGCATGGATTAGCAACCAAAACAAAGGGGCTTCGCTGATTTATTGAAATAAGAATTCAGGAATTCTGACATCTTAAAGAGCTAGAACAACCATTGCTATTTGCTAGTTCTAAAAAAGATAACAAAATTATTAATACTACTGGTTTTCATACAAGGCTTCAAATTATTTATCAGTCTTCAATATTTTATTTCCAGCAAAGCATGCAACTGTTTTGCATTTGAAGGCTGCTGCTTAGATAGGTGTGGAGTCTCTCAAATTTTAGCCATTATGCTGGAGTGAAGTGGTTAAAGCAATAGGATTAATTGGTTGGTTTATTTTCTCTTTAAAATGCAGGAAACTGCACCTACTCTAAATCCAGAGGAACTTTTCGACTACATTTTGAACACTCATCCAGACAATATACTCATTACAGAAACTAACAAATGCTTGGCAATAGATTAGACAAAAACTTAGCCACAAGCATCAAAAAATCTATACAAAAACGAAAGATCCTGAGAGAACAAAAACGAAAGATCTTGAGAGAACATCAACATCATCAACTCATCAGTCAACAATACAATGAAAACTAACAAACCTCATGGAGAAACAACGCAACCTAACAAACCTATTTGATAAAAAATTTCACTTCCAATGTTAAATCCTGAGAAAACAAGAATTGCAGAAAGGAAACAAACAAATAGAGCTTGGGTTCCCGAAAAACCTTGGGCATGTCAACGAGAGAGACAGCGAGTTACCTGGGCGGAGACCACTGGAGAAGGCTGAAGAAACGACAGAGGTCGAGCTCAGTTGAAGCTCTGAGCGAACGAGTCAAGCGTGCGAGGCGAGAGAATGAGAGTACGAGGCTGGCAATGGGTCGTGTTGGTGTCAAAATGCTTGACCCAAACCCGATTCATTTAATAAACGTATCGTGTTAGGTTTGGGTCGTCTTAAACAGATTATTAAGTGTATCGTATCAGGTTTGGGTCGTTTTAAACAGATTATTAAATTAATAACCTGTTTAATAAAAAGTGGCAGCAACTAATAAACTTCAATGACGCTTGATTAATTAAAAAAATTATTTCACTTTAAACCAAAAAAGAAAAAACAAGATACTACATCACTAAAAATTAAATTTTAAATTTAAAAAAAAATATATGAAAACAAGAATAACATCATCATGACACGTTTTCTATTTCCACAACTCGAGACTTCAGTTTGGCTTTTTGGACCTCTTCTTTTGGGTTTTCACGCACCACTTTTTGGGGCCCATCACTTGAGCTTCCAAAGATCACCCTCTCCCTTTACAATTTTCGGATAACACTCTAACAATCTTCAACCAAATTTCCTTATGCCACCAACTGAGCTCTTAACACCTGCACTTCATGGGATTTCACAATTAGGCGATGCCTAACACTTGTGACAGATGTCGCACTTTGCACGCTCAATGTCACGGCATCACTCACTACCCTGTTATCATCCATTATTCCCAGCACACGCACATCATTGGGAGTCACTAAACTCCTCGCAACTCCAATGATAACATCGTTGTCAAGGAGTAATGAATTGTTTACTATAATTGGTCATCGTGAGGAAGCAAAGTAGGGCATCCACACTGGTGCAGCCCCTTGCCCCCATGTCTGAGTTGGCGAAGCTAGGTTTAGATTGAGAGAAAATGGGAAGGAATATGCCATTTTATTTCTGAGTTTGAGGAGATGGGTTTAGATCAAGATAAATAGGAAGGAAGAAAATTGGGAGTTAGGTTTTTTTTTTTTTTAATAGTTGTAATTTTGTGTTTTCCCTTCGTTTCTAGACTTGGCAATATTGTACACGACTTGTTAACACGACACGAATTCGCACGAAAAATTCAGTATTCGGGTTTGAGTTATCGTGTCGTGGTGATATCGTGTTGACCCGTTAAGCTAACGGGTCATTTCGGTGCTCATTCGCGAATACATGAACCAACCCGTTAAGCGGGGGTAATTTTGTAATTTTCAATTCTAAAAAAACAAAACCCTCCTAACCCTAGCATCTCTTCATTCCGCGTTGTCTAAGTCTGAGAGTCTCCTCATCTCCGCAACTCTCTCTCTCTCTCTCTCTCTCTCTCTCTCTCTCTCTCTCTCTCTCTCTCTCTCAAGTCCTCATCTTCTCCTTCTTCTTGTAATCTCTCCTCTCTCTGTCTTTCTATTGACGTGAGTCTCCTAATTAATCAAGGAGATTTACTTCCTTGATTAATTAAGGGATTTACTTTCCTATTTTTTATATAAGTGATAAATCATTGTACAATTAGAAGATACTTTCCTAATTCTTTATTGTATCTAATTCCTTGTAAGACCCTCATGTAAACTCCTATATATACCTCCTTATGGAGAAGAATAAAACTCAACCTAATACATTCAAACCATATTCATATTTTAGCATGGTATCAGAGCAATCAATCCTAGGTTGTCTCTAAACCATATTCATATTCAAATCCCAAATCCTCAATCAAATTCCTCATATTTTCCCCAAATCAAAATCCCTCAAATCTACAGTCCTCAAATCCTCTTATCAAAATCCCTAAACACATACCCACAAATCTTATACACATACCTTTCAAATCTAATTCCTACATCAAATTCCTCCAATCACAATTCCTCATATTCTCATATCACATCTTCCTTCCGCTGCAATGTCAAGAACCCCTACGATTCTCCCCCTTATTGCAGACTCAAAGAAACATGTTGTCAATCCTGCTGGCCCGGCTACTTGGACTTATACTTCTATCGCCACCACCAAAGGTTCTACTTTTCATACGTCATCTCAAAAATCCGCATGGATTATCGACTCACGTGCTACGGATCACATGACTTTTGATCCTAGCCAACTTATTAGTCACAAATCATCCACTCTGTCGGCAGTGTCTAATGCTAATGATACCCCCTCTCCTGTGGTTGGGGAGGGCTCTCTATCTCTCTCTACTTCTATACATCTGGATTCTGTATTACTTGTTCCATCTTTGGACCATAACTTGTTATCTATTGCACAGCTTACTACTACTTTGGGATCTACCATAACATTTTGGCTGAATCATTGTGTTTTTCAGGACATCCTCACAGGAAAGACGATTGGTTGTGATACTCGACGGGGCAAACTTTACGACTTGGACTGGGCATCAGATAATGAGGTCAAGGTTGGTCAAGCTTTCAAAACCAGTGAAACTCGTTCTGAGGGGGAGAGAGACAAAATTTGGTTATGGCATAAACGTCTTGGGCATGCCTCGTTTGGTTATCTTAAGAAGTTGTTTCCATCATTATTTTCCAGTCTTAATGTTTCCAGCTTCCAGTGTGATACGTGTGAATTGGCTAAGAGCCATCGTGTCCCATTCCTATTAAGTTCAAATAAGAGTTTGGTTCTGTTTTCCCTTGTTCATTCTGATGTTTGGGGACTTGCTAAAATTGCCACTCTAGCAGGGGCGAGATGGTTTGTCACGTTTATAGATGATTGCACACACATGACTTGGGTTTCTCTGCTCAAAACTAAAGAGGAAGTCAGTTCCAAGTTTCAACAGTTTTATCAAATGGTGGAGACTCAATTTCATGCCAAAATTCAGGTTCTTCGTTCTGAGAATGGCAGAGAATTTCTCAACCATGATCTTAACCAGTTCTTACAAGATCATGGCATCATACATCAACACTCATGCCCTTACACTCCCCAAGAGAATGGGGTGGCTGAAAGAAAGAACAGACACTTATTGGAAGTCGTTCGTGCCTCTCTCTTTGGTGCCAATATGCCACGACACTTTTGGGCCTTCATCTCTGCAGCATACCTTATCAATCGGATTCCCTCTAGTATACTAAATTTCCAAATAGTACTTCAAACACTGCACCACCATATCCAAACACCTCTCATCCCAAACCTAGAACCCCAAATTTTTGGCTGTGTTGTATTTGTCCACTTACATGATCACCAACAAAGTAAATTGGATCCCCAAGCCGAAAAGTGCGTCTTCATTGGCTATGCACCTCATCAGAAAGGATACCGATGTTATCATCCTCCTAGTCAGAAGGTCTTCACCTCCATAGATGTTGTGTTTCGAGAACATGACTTATATTTTTCAACAGCCCATGAGGAGAATTGAGAATCCACCACTGCTCCAATTCTCGATTCTCTTCCCCAGGACATCACCCTACATCAAAATGATCAGTTGCCAGTGGAAAGCAATCGGTCACCTCCCCTTAGTTCTTTAACTACAAAGAACCTACTTCAAAACGACCCATCGCCAGCAGACAACGACCAGTCACCGTGGGAAAACGATCAGTTGCCTCCACACTGTCAAAATCAGGAGGAGGAAATTGAACCGTTTTATGAGATTTTGCCCACTTCAACTCCAGTACCGCACCAATCTCCTACTGAGGAAGTCATTCAGGTAACATCTTTTTCTGAAACTAATAACACTAATGAAATATCCCATGATGATTTGATTTCAGAAGGCACAGAGCCTACATATCAGCTTCCAGAAAGGAAGAATCGTGGCAAACCTCAAGTACAATATGAAACAGATCTTAAAGCCAAAGGGAAATACCCCATCAATAATTATATATCTCTCAGCAGATTATCAGAGTCGTGTGTGCACTATGTGAAGTAGTTGGCTGACATATTTGTCCCCAACAGTGTAACTGAAGCACTAGAAGACCTAAAATGTAAAGAAGCTATGAATGAAGAAATGGGAGCTCTCCAAAAGAATGTCACATGGGAACTTGTGCCCTTACCTCATGGAAAGAAAACAGTAGGACCTAGGTGGATTTATACTGTGAAACTTAAAGCAAATGGATCTGTTGAAAGATATAAAGCTAGATTGGTGGCGAAACGGTACACACAAAGATATAGGATAGACTATAAGGAGACCTTTGCCCCAGTAGCCAAGATTAACACTATTAGAGTCCTATTGTCTCTAACAGCAAATCTTGATTGGCCACTACATCAGTTTGATGTCAAAAATGCATTCTTACATGGATTGGGCTTCAAGCCAAAAAAGCCAATGAAGTTGCATTGTGACAACAAGTCAGCTATCGATATTGCCCATAATCCAGTTCAACATGATCGAACCAAACATGTTAAGGTGGATAGACATTTTATCAAAGAAAAAATTGAGAAAAAGATCATCCACCTACCATTCGTAAAATCAGAAGATCAACTGGTAGATATCTTAACCAAAGCTGTTTGTGGAAGAGTATTTTATAACTCACTTACCAAGTTGGGCATTGGTGACATATATGTACCAACTTGAGGAGGAGTGTTGACGTGAGTCTCCTAATTAATCAAGGAGATTTACTTCCTTGATTAATTAAGGGATTTACTTTCCTATTTTTTATATAAGTGATAAATCATTGTACAATTAGAAGATATTTTCCTCATTCTTTATTGTATCTAATTCCTTGTAAGACCCTCATGTAAACTCCTATATATACCTCCTTATGGAGAAGAATAAAACTCAACCTAATACATTCAAACCATATTCATATTTTAGCATATTTTTCAAGATCTGTCCTTCTTGCAACCCAAAAATTTGTTAACTTCATTTGAAGAAGAACCCATCTTCATAAATTCAACAAGGCCACTGCAAACACAGAATTCATATATAAAAAAGTTGAATTTTGAGGACACAAAGATAAGAACAATACTAGATCCAGGTCCGCTACTACTACTTCATTCGAAAAAAGCCAAAACTTTGGAGTTTGAGATCTGATGAGCACAGGATGTGACCACTAACAGAGCTAGATGCATAGCAACAACAATTGGTTTTGAGTTTTAGACAACATTAGAGAAGAAACAGCTCAGGATGTTGAAGTTTGGATTAAGTTCAAGAATTTTAGCTTTCGTTGGGAATGATATTGGTTTTTTCGGCATGTATTATTTGGGAATGATATTTGTTCAGAATGAATGTAGTTTTTGAGCATGTACTGTTGGCATTTAAAATTTGTTCAATTTGTTCAAAAATATAGGTTTTTTAAATTTTTATTAAAATAGTTTATTTTCTTAACCGGTGGAACGGGTCATGTCGTGTGATTTGCAAATTGTAATGGGTCGTGTTCATGTTTGATATTTTTCACCCGTTTTCTTATCGTGCCGTGTCGTGTTAACCCGTTAAGAAAAGCGGGTTAACACGAGCATGACACAAACACTGCAAACACGACACGAATGCCAAGTCTACTCGTTTCCTTTTATAGACGAAGCAAAGTATGACCTTTCTGAATGAACGCGTTCAGCAAAGTCGTCACGACTTTCCACGACAGTTGTCACCTGTAATTTCTAAGAGATTGCCGGATTTTCTGGGATTTGTCTCCATCATTATCTTGGAGTTGTCACCTGGGATTTGCAGGGGCCACTTGGGGTTTGTGCGAGTATTAATAAATATATATAAATCAAAATTTTAAAAACGGAAAGAAATTATACTTCTTCAAAAAAACAGTTTGTAGAAACATTATAAATATTAAATAGTGTAGCATATAATCACAAAGATGTTTGTGGCATGGTGGATAAGGTGTTTGAGAGGAATGAGAGTGGTAGGGGTTTCTTAAACGGGTCATGACGGATAGACTCGAAAATGACCTGAATTTTTATTGTGTGGGTTCGTGCCGTATTTTTTCAATGCAGATTTTGAGTTGTGTAACGGGTCGTATCGAAAATTACCACCCCTAAGCATGAGGCATCATCTGGATTCCAACCTGTTGGTTTAAATTGTTTTAGTAGAATTTTACAGGAAATTAAGATTGTCAATATTTTTTAATCAAGTGAGAATTGTATTCATAATCTAGTTTTCTTTTTTTTTTTTCTTTTTTTTGGCTAGGAAAAAGAAAAATTACAACCGGAAACCACGCGGGCACGCAGGCCCCAACAAGTCAAAATAAAAAGGAATAGATCAACACAAAGGAAGACCCTGTTCCCACAGATAGGAAGAATTAAGATTATGGCCTAAACTAGCAACAACATCAACAATAAAATTAGCTTCCCGAAAGATGTGCTGGAAAGAAACCTCTTTGCAGTAAGTGCTTAGCATCCTAATATCTTGCACATGGAGACTAATATTCCAAGGAACCGATACCACATTGTTGACACAGTCAATGATGAGTTTGGATTGGAGTCTCCTTCCACAAAAATCTTCTGCCAACCATTATGGAGAGCATGGGCCAGGCCGTCTAGAAGAGCCAAACACTCCACAACTGTAATAGACACCTGACCCGACTGTTTAGCTCCAGCTAATCTAACATTACCATTCCAGTCAGGGATCACAAAACCAGAAGCCGCCAAATTACCACACACCAAGCCGTCAAAATTCACTTTAATCCAGTCAAGAGGTGGAGACTTCCAGTTGATGGCAAGCACACCATTAGGATTCTGAGGAGGGCAAGAGTTGATTTTCCAGTAGTCCAACCCAATGTGACCAGCCACATTAAGGGCTCTTACCGGGTGGGGGGCAATATCTTTAAAAATACAATTGTTCCTGGCTTCCCAAATCTGCCAACTAAGAAGAAGAGCTTTTGAAAGAACACGGGCCATCTGCAACCTTAGTATGAGGTAAAAAAGCCAACCACTCGATGCCATCAAAGTTTTGTTGAGCAATATTGGGGAAGATAGACGTGCACCTCCAAATATTAACTGCAAACTGACATTCAAAAAATAAGTGGTTAATAGTCTCCATGTGATTATTACAGAGAGGGCATTCTGGAATTATATTAGGTAAGAATTTGTATTGATGGCTTCTAACTTGCAATCTTTTCCGAATGAGTAACTAAGAAAAAAGCTTGACTTTGGGAGGCAGAATTAAACTCCGCATTTTCTTCAATAGGGAAGCCTTAGGGTGGCATAGCTCATCCTGTAACTGTAAATTGTAGGCAGATTTGATAGAGAACTTCCCATTAGGGTTGGGCCCCCAGATTAACTCATCCTGAAGAGCAGATAAAGGGAGAGGAATGATGAGAATTTTTTCTACAATATCTTCATCGATCACTTGAATGAGATTGTCACGTTGCCAAACCTGATTTTGAATGAAATCTAACACTTTAACATTCAAATTGAGGTTATTTCTAAGAAAGACTGGAATTAAATCTAACAACGGAAAAGGAAAGACCCAATTAGCAGTCCAAAAAGGAATGGATTGACCATTACCAACAATCCATCTTCCTTTGTGGAGCACAGAACGCGCATCAAGGATGGCTTTCCAAGTCGAAGAATGCGAAGTCTTTTTTGCAACCTAGAGGAAGCAATCCTTCTTTAAGTATTTCTTGGCCATAATCTGAGCCTACCAATTAGAAGAATCAGTTAAGCAAATCCAACCTAGCTTTGCTAAAGCCGCCTTATTAAAGTGCGTAGCAGATCTGACCCCGAGACCCCCTAAACTTTGAGGCAAATAGATGTCTTTCCAGGCAACAGGGGGGGCTTTACAACCATTACCCCAGAAGAAATGTATACAGCAAGAATTCATTTCCTTGCAAACTTCTTTTGGGCATTTGAAACAGGAAATAGTGTGGTTTGGGATACCCGAAACACTAGCCTTGATTAAGGTAAGACGACCAGCCCTAGATAAAGTTTGGGCCTTCCAACCGGCAAATTTGGAACGGATTCTATCTATCATCATCTTGGAATTAGCTGGGTCATTCCAAAAAATAATATTGTGTATGCCAAGGTAACGACCTAGAGTGGTCTTATGTTTTATCTGCAAGAGGTTGCTTAGAGCATTTCTAGCTTGAGAATGGAAATTACTAGAAAAATAGACAGTGGACTTATGCAGGTTGATTTTCTATTATGAAATTTTGGCAGAAATTTTCTTATAAGTAATTGATATTTCTAGCAGCCACAGCAGTTGCCCGTGCAAAAATAAGACAATCATCTACAAAAACCAGTTTATAGATGCGATCACCTCCATGGGAAGAGAGGAGACCCACGTTAGTTTTAGGATTTTGAGCAAGAATATTAAATTGCATAATAAAAGGCTCCATGCATAAAATAAAGATGTAAGGAGATAAAGGATCTCCTTGGCGAATTCCTCTAGAAGCACTAAAGTGTCCATAGGGAGAACCATTAATCATCATGGAGAAAGAAGTGCTAGAAACACAATTCATAATACAATCATACCAATCAATGCTAAAGCCAAATTGAGACAGGCAACCTCTAATGTACTCCCAATCAAGCAAATCATAAGCCTTTTCAAGGTCAAGTTTGATAGCCCTAGCACCCCGAGAACCTTTCTTACGCTTAAAATCATGGAACAACTCATAAGCAATAAGAATATTGTCAAAAATGGATCTCCCTAGGGCAAAGGCTCCCTGGTTTCTGGATATGCACTTCTATAGAATAGGCCTCAGTCGACTAACAAGGATTTTAGTGATGATCTTATATGAGGCATTGCATAAACTAATCGGCCTAAAATGGTTAACAAATTCTGGAGTGGCTACTTTAGGAATGAGGGTTATATTAGTGTGGTTGATGTCCTATAGGGGAATATTATTGGAAATAAAATCATTGACTAGGGTTTTCACCATGTGTTTAGTGTTGTCCCAGCATTTCTGGTAAAAAAAACGGCATGTAAACCATCAGGCCCAGGAGCTTTAAGTGGCCATATACTCTTAATAGCACACTAATTCAAAATCTGAGACAGGAGCCAAGAGATTCTCATTATCTGAACTGGTGACACAAGGCTCAATCACTTGGAGGAATTCAGACATCAAGTGATGGTTGGGGGCCTGCTCAGCCGTAAATCTAACTGAAGCCTTAATAAAAGCATTAGGAAGGATATCACCCTCAACCCAAAGACCATCAAGATCCCTAATATTTGGTGTTTTTGTCACCCAACTGAAGCCAGTTAGTTCTAGCTTTTTGGGCATAGAAAACATGTTCTTAATCAAGCAAAAGTTTTAACTCCATGTTTAGATTGAAATCTTTGTCTAACAGAAAAGGGTCGCGGGGGTTTTGAGACAACTGCTCTTGGATTAAAACTAAGTTTTCTTGGGTAATTTTAAGTTTTTGAAAGAGGTCTCCAAACACGAGAGGTACATCAACATCATCAAGAAAATATGATTTCCCTCCAAACCAGAGCCACAAAGCGCCAATCAAGATTTGACCTTTTTTATATATAAAAAAAATCCTACAAAGTAAGAAAAAACAAAAACAAAAAAGGTAGAGGAGACCCCTTTTCAATGTAACAATGATTCAAGACTATCCGTAGTAAAATTGACTAAAATAGAAAAGTGGAGAAAGAGATGACTATTTAAAGAATTTTTTCCATGATCACAAAAGCCAACTTGTTTATTGAGAGGCTGATAGCTGTTTGGATTTTGCAACAGTACTTGGTCATCATGTTGGAAATTAAATTAGATCTTAAATCCTCATCTTCATCTTTGTAATTGATGAGCCCAGAATAATGAAGGGCTTGTTTAGATCAATAATGTGACCTGCAGGCATAATATAACTTTAGCATCCAGATTGGTTATCGGCCGGAACAATCTACATGAACATAAGCAAAATGTTGGCCGCCCCCTTCTAGACTGATGCATTAATCAACCAAATGCATATGAAAATGCCATTTGTTCTGCTCAATAAATATCTTTGATGAAAAGAAATATGATAAACAGTGTTTATTAATTAATTCACAAAACAGACTTCAGATACAAATTTAATTCCAAATTAACCTATCAAAATCTCCTTTTACCCCATAAGGTAGTTTAACTTCCAATGAACTTAAGACAACGAATCTCACAGATATAGCACGATATAACCAGTCCTTTAGTAATATGCCTTCCGTGGATTGTTCTGCAACCCAAAAAGTCCAGAAAACGTATCAGAAAGTCAGAGATGACAACAAGATGAGAAAATTTCTTTATACTTCTAATGCCAAACATGGAAAAACACGCAAAAGGAGAAAAAGGTAATTACCAGAGGATTGGGTCTGTATCGGTAACCAAGCATCATCCGTTTCTTATACTGCTCATATATATCATCTTCAGGAGTCACTTCTCCGGGTTGTTGAGCACCAACCCCCAGATTGTCTTTCTTCACATTACCAGCCATTATTGGATCTGAAATTCCTCTTCTAGAGCTCCCCAGACCCTCACCTGAATTCACTTACATCATTAGGTTTCTCCCTTTGAAAAACAACGCATCACCATAGTAGAAAGGACTGATCACAGAAAATCTGGCAATAAATTCAAAGAATAATCTATTTTCTGGATACCATTACGAGAGTTTATGACCAACCTTCTTTCCAACCCATTTTAGACAAAAGTTTATGACCCACATTATCCGCCTGGATTTTTGCCCTATCTGCAGCTTCTTTGGCAGCTTTCTGTGAAGCTGCATCATTACAAGCGGCCATAAACTTCTCCAGCTCTTCTTGTGGGATGTAATCACCCATGTGATGACCTTTTTTAAGAGAAGGTGCTGTTAAGAAAATAGGGAAAAAAAAACATCTTGAGACCATGTATTTGCATCTATCTGACCCAAAAATAGAGCTAAAATATAAAAATGTTTCCGAATAACTATATGCAATTTCTGGTTTCCACCAGTAACAAATATGAACCTTGAAGAGAAGCAGGTGGGGGCATTTCATCTTTCGACTGTTTAGGTTGTCTCTTTCTCTCTTCCTGAGCAGCCTTTTTCACGTAGTACTCCATCATGGCAATAGGATCTGCACCTGTTGGTGCAGTGAGCTCACCTAGTAGTAAATTCAGGACCAAGCAGAAAAACCCAATCAGTAGTCCCTAAATAGTTCAATGAATACAACAGTACAAATACAGACTTAGAGAAATCCAGACATTCCAGCAAAGGAATTACTGGCACAACTGTGTTTAAATAGTCTAACAATATAATATAGCCACTACAAAACGTAAGCTTACAAAAAATAAAAAACACCAGCAGAATTTGGGTTTTAGAAAGTGAATCACTATAACAATATGCTCCCCATCACATACCAAATTACAAACAAATTATATAGTTGTTTCTGAATACATGAACTGAAACATTAACCATATCTAAAAAATCGAAGGGGGCAAAAAACACTGAAAAGCAGCAGAAGATGTTATATCGTATACCTGTCCTTCCCTCAGTGGCGTCATATAAAGCAGAGGCAGGAGTTTGATAATTTGGATGCTTCAAAGTAGACCTTTGGGAACTACTTGTGGATTTGGAAGCGGATGTGTTTGTACCTCCTACACACGGTAACAACCCAAAATTTGAGTCTAAAAAGAAACTAATTTTACAGAATAAGGGCAACAACAGTTAAAGAAGATTGCTAAGGAGTGATACATATCTAAAAATAATATTCCAGATTTATATATTATGGATCACAAAAATGGATATCAAATCTCAACAGTGGGAAGAATAATAGGAGTCCTAAGCACATAAGGACGTCAAAGAGAGCCCACCACCCATTGACAATCTGATAGTGTTAAATTTCTCAAGACCAAGTAGAATTCAATCAAAACAGAGATTTTCAAGAAGTAACCGTAATAAAACCAAATTTTAAAACCTATGCTAAATTATTAGGCCATGTAAAGGCACACAAAAAAAAAATTACACAAGATTTATAATTTCTCATCAATAAAAAAGCTATTCAAACAATAGTGTTGCACAATCCAGGCAAGAACTCTCAATATTGCAGGAAAAAAAAGGTTCAAACAAATCACTTTCGGTAAACAAAAGTATTATATAAGATATTAAGCAAAATCTAGGTTCATCAGCCTATCATGGACAAGGAATGTTAGGAGGTCTACAACTGTAACAAGCAGGAATCAAACTGAAGAAAGCTATATATATTTCAGTGAAAACAATTAATACTGGTGGAAATATGAAGCCAAAAAAAAAAGATTGCAGCCGTTTGCTGTATATTAATACAGTCTGAAAACCAGAATTTCAGTAAACTATCAGTAAAAACCAACCCAGAGTGACACAAATTGTACCAATATACCAAAATTGGCTGATACTACCAATATTACAAAAGTTACAGTGAAATATCAGCAGCATAAGTGACAAATAAAGCTTCCCCCCTATCAAATGTCAGTACCACTATTTGGCCGAAATTTTGGCCGACCAACCGAAACTAAAATCCTAATCCTTTGTGACAAGTACAAATACACTCACATCATAGATTTACATGCACAAATACTAACCATTACGAGATGTTTGAGAATCGCTGGTCTGTTGCAGGACTTTCTCCTCAATGGCAAGCTGATACTCATAATATTTGTAATCAGCACAGCTCTCGTCAAATAAAAATCTGCAAACAAAATAAAATGCCAATGCATAGAGCATATGAGCTACCATAAGTGGCAGGAAGGGCCAAACCAGAAAATACAATAAAGAAAATGATACCCCAAACCTATATCCATAGTGAATCATTCTCCTTTTGCATTTCATAAATGACAACAGACAGATTGGACATAACAGAAAAAATAATTGAGTTTAAACTTCATAATGTACTTACTTGAAAGGGGTATCTCCTGGATTTCTTTGACGTGTAATATGCTCAAATTTCCTTCCATGTCTAGCCACAAAACTTGCTAGTTTGTCAGCAACTATCTTCACTGTTGAATCATTTGGGGAAGGTGGTGCTGCATATCACTTATAAAACTGATTAATACCGAGAGCATGAACAAGGGAATGCAAATTACTCTTGTAGCAGGCGTGCCACATATTCCAATTCTTTCATTGAACATCTCTTTCCACCAATGTTGATAGGAACTTAAGGAATAAGCTGCATTCATGAGACAAGAAATATTCAAGAATGTTTTGTCCTCTTCATCCACACCACTTCAAGAGTAGAGAAGACAATTACTGAGATGATTTTCTCAATAACAGGGTATTTACCGGAGGGACAATTTCGATTTACTTCAATTATTTTTATTGGCCTAAATTTACTTCATATTTTAAAAAAAGATTCAGAAAGATAAGAACACCTAACAGTCCTCCTACACATCCCTTTTTCTCAACTAGCAAACCAAAGAGTGGTAAAATGGCTCCTGATACCACATATAAAGAAAAAAATTTCACTAGCCCTTTCTGGATACAAGAAATCCATCAGACTGAGAACATTGGCTAGACTCCAACCCATCTTACGTATGTGAAGAAAACATTAAACAAAATCTCATCTTGGGGAAGAGATAAAACATCAATATGAATCACAAAAATTAAAGAATAGCAACCAACAGCCAATACCGTCCCTTCATATTTTATAACTTCAAAATCATAGAAGCAGAGAATGAGATGCAGGATTTTTTATTTTTTTTAACACGAGTCAAGAAGAAAATTAGGGTTTAGGGTAACTATTTACAGTGAGGTGAAAGGCAGGAAAAAGTTTGTATGATAAAGGAGCAGTTGAATTAAATTCAACAGTTAAAGCATCAGGAGTAGATATATGAAAATCACTTTCTGCCATACATCATTGTCTGTAGAATGCAATATACATATCTTGTGCAAAATATGAAAAACTTGCTAAATAACCCGTGGATAAAATTATTGGAGAAAAAGCAAAAGTCGATGTCTCAAATTATGTTCTAAAAAATCAACTGAAACTGTAAACACCGTTCACTGCAATCAACCAAGTTAAAGGATATGCATAAAAGCAGTAATTACCAACATCCACTTGTCCGGGTGATTCCTCTGAGGCATCTGGCTGACCCAACTTTTGTCGTTTTGTTGGTGCATCGGCTGAAAAATTTGCAGCATCTGCTTCATCTTCATCCTCATCTGCACCTAACTTAACAGGAGGTGCCACAATCTTTGACTTCTGTTTCAAGCTGAAAGCAAGTTTGCCACCTGAAGCAGCAGCTGCGGCCTTGCGTGTATCATTAGGCTTCAGTTCAGCACTGGTTTTACCAGTGGTAAGGTTAGGAGTCAAACTCCCTGATACAACTTTACTTGGTGTAGACTCGTCTGCTGTAGGACCCTTATCTTTCTCCTTCTCTTGTTGAAGTTGTTTGAACCTTTCCATGAATGAACCATCATTAACAAAGAGGCTAGGAGTCACTCCTTTGTCCATTGGAAAAGATCCAAGTTTGCTTAGGCTGTTAACAGGAATTCACTGTTTGACAAGTAAGCTTTCAAAGAAATTAGACATTGAAGTGATTCTTTTATCTGATCTTTTCAATTTTTTGTCTATTAATATACAGCATTGTATGAGATAATTTTTACGTCTTCAAAAGCAAATTATAACTCGAGCGATGAAAAAAGGAAAAAAGAAAAAAAGAGAGATAATCCCACATTTTGGCAAAATGCTGTGATGGGCCTTGGTTTCAGAAACAACCACACAGCTTTATGAGTGGGAAGTTCAAAAGCAGTAGATATCCCCAGTGAAAATTAAAATAAATAACTGGATCTACTGAGTCAGAAAACTGATGCCAATTCCCAGACCTCAGGTGATATTTGTTCAATCACTTATATAAACATCAAAAGAAACTGATGTAGATGATACTTGATCTCCCAAAAGTTTAAGTGATTGAATGGATGGTACAAGAGAATAATCTTCTACACACCCATGTTCAATGAAACTTAAGCTAACAATCTTCATGATTAGAAGGTAACAAAAACTGTCCTCTTAGAAATATTAATGCATAATCCCAGGTTTCGCGATCATAATAGGAATACAACTTACTCAGCGGCACCTTCCACCACTTCCGTATTCAATTTTGTTTGTCTAGTCTACTATTAATTTTCCTTTAATCTAAATAAAAAATCTATAATTCAAGAAAACAACCAAATTAATCATCATAGCATTGTCGAATTCAATTAGGCTCAATAATCAACACAATCCTATTAGGCACCTTGCATACATACGAATCTAGCCAAACTGATATAGCAAAACACAAACCCTAAAACCAAAATCAAATTTCAAATTAAAATCATTTTGCCTCTCCATCTAATGCAAAAAAAGCAAACTTCAAACCCAAATTCGCCACAGCAGTACCAAACACCGAAAACCACCACGAATCAATCCGAAAAAGCCAAAACGAAACGGAATCAATAATGGAGTAACCAACTGTAAACTAACCAGAATGAACAGATTCAATTTCAGATCGTTGATCTTCCTCCGATTGGTCAATTGGAAACACGATTTGCCTAATTAGGGATTGGAATCCGAGACCCTCTCTCTCTTTGCTTAGAGAACGAGAAAGCGAAGACCGCTTGGCTTTTGCACAGGGTCGTGTTCCTTATGTAGGACTTAATTTACGAGTACGTAAGTTTTTTTTTTTTTTTTTTTTTTTTGTTTTGCCAAAGTATCCTAATTTTATTCTATTCAGAAAGTTATGAAAACATACTCTACCAAAAAATGTATTTAAGATTTTTTTTTTTTTTCATAGATGGCTTAAGCCAAGTTGACTGCATTTGAGTTCGAATCCCTCTCATGTAGTTTGGATTAGTTTAAGAAAAATATTTCTCTCCTTACCTAATGAGTAGGAGCTTCTACATTCCTGCTAGTAGCAGTGTGACATGTATACAAAAGTTTTTTTTTTTTGTATTTTTTATGAATTATTTTTATATATGTATCAAACTGTTATTCGCATGAAGGTGGAGTATCTCCTTACCGATAAGGAGGCAAGTAGTGTCCTTAGTTTAAAGTAAATTATCGCTTGTATAAAAAAATGTATTTAAGATTTTTAATTTTGACTTTTATTATGAAAATGTTAAAATGGACTATATTTTAAGTGGCATAAATGCGATAGTTGATGTGTTTTACTCTAAATATTGTTTATAAAAATAAAATAAAAATAAAAATGGCCCTATTTCTACTCATTCTATTTTCTCGTTTGGGTGTGCTTTTGGAGCAGCAAAAAGCGTTTCTAAATAGATGAAAGCGCTTCTGTCTTTTAAAAATGGTGCGTGGCAAAAATTACAAAAGCGCTTTGGGTGATATCCAAAAGCACTTGTGGCCTGTTTGGGAGTGCTTCTAGAACAGCCAAAAGCGCTTTCTGATAACTAAAAGCGTTTCTGACAGTGTTTGGCAGAAAAGTTTAGAAGCACTTCTGGATCATAGAAGCGCTTCCTGGAGAAGCACGTGCTATGTGCTTCTTCAGGAAGCACTTCAAAGTGCTTTTCCAAGCACCTGACATAATAGTTGATAAGAACATATTTGTTGTAAGTTAAGGTATGAATGAATGGCATAAGGAATTTAATGATTCTTTGTTATGGTAAGTAAAAGACATGGAAAGGTGATCGAGGAGGAACTAATATATATGATTTCTATATGTGCCGCAGATTGCAGACAAGGACGATGGATATAATTCATTACGGCTTGCTACTTCAGATGATGATGTCGTTGCTCTCTCTCAGTGTTGTCTCCGTTCCAAGGATTTGTATGCACGATAAGGATACAATAAGGAAGGAACTGGCTGAAGTTGCTGCAAGAATTTTGTTTGTTATATTTACATACAGTAGCCCATGGTCCAAAGTCCCAGAAGATATCATGCAATTGATTGTACAACGACTGCGGGTATCAGATATAGTTCGATGTGGTGCAGTGTGCCGTTCTTGGCAAGCAATGATTAAGAGCTTAGAATATTGTCATCCTGCTCCTGAACTTCCATGGCTTGCTATGTTCTCATCCCTCCTCCAGCACAGATGATTGCTTTTTAAGTCTAAGTGATGGAAAAGTTCATAAATTGCTATTACCATCAAATCCAAATTCATGTTCTTATATAAGGGAGAGGGAGAGGTAGAGGGTGCAATGTTTTGGCTCAATTGAGGGATTGTTAATCATGGTTGACAATCAAAATGACTACTTCTTCTGGAATCCAATATCAGGTTACCGATTGATGCTTCCCTCGTTGAAATGCCAGTGCGGCACTGGAAACTGCTCCATTATCAACTCATGTTAATTTAGTCCAAGTAATTAATCAAATCAAAGTGTGAGGGGTTCGGCTTTTCCCTTGACTGCCTCAAACTTTCTGTCTTTTTTCCGATTTTTAACAAGATTTTTTTTTATATGGTGATGAGCAAGACAATTGTATTCGGAAAAAAAAAAATATATATATATATATATATATTACAAACTAAATTTGATCATGTCAATGCCCTCTATATGAAGATTTTTTTTAAGAAAAAAAGCGAGAAAACTAATGAAAACCCCTTTGTGGTTTTCTTTTATTATAATTTGTTTTTGGTCGAAAATACTTCATGTAAAATTACAAACGTGTTACATACAAAATCATATATAAAATGAAGAGATATTTATTCAAAAACCCACTTTAGTAATGACATATTATAAAATAAAAAACCCTAAACCCATTTTAGTATGACATATTATACAAAATCACAATGACAGGTTAGGGTTCCATTTCGGGGATATTTGGGTTTTTCGTCCTTTTAGCTGATTGTGACGGAAGAGTTTGAGTTTCATGCGGGTGGTGATGCTCCTAAATACAGTAAGTGATTCTCCTTACGTTGCTCTCAACTCGTCCTCCATTCTCCTCAATCTTCTAAGTAACCCATGCAAGATTTACTTTTGGTGTTATGCAATTGAAACAACACCAAACACTAATTTCATATCCAACAAGATCATTTTCTTTACTTCAGCCAATCTATTAGAAATGCAAAAATTTACCTGATCCTTGTGTAGGGGTCTTTTTGTTCCAGCAGCCTAACGAATGGGCTTGGGCTGCTGTAAGAAGAAAACGAACAAAATTCCCCCAGTGCCTGAGTTCAAGAACCAAGCTCCCAAAAGAGTTTTTGAAGAGTTTGATGAAACTTTAGAAAAATACTTTTAGGTTCTTTTCACCAATAGCCAAACGAACATAACGAATTAATGAGTGACTTGGCTTGAGGAGCTTGTGGCATGGGAGCTAAGTTTTCACAAGTTTAGCAATTTGAGAGAGAGAAAAGCATGAGTTTCTTACAGAGAACAAAGGTTTAAAATGAGGCAGAGGAAAATTAGGAAGATTTTCTATCTCAGGGAAAGAGGAAAACAACATAAGAAGAAGACTGGGTGCCTTGAGTAAATTCCCAGTTGCTTGACAAAGCTTGGTCACGCTCTAGATGATGGATTTTCTTGGTAGAGGAAGCTCCCCTTTTATAGGCACTTAGAACCTCTAATTTTGTCTAATCTCCTTCTTCCTTTTTCTTTGCTTCTTTCCATTCAATCATATTGAGTGAAATTTTCCTATCCAAGGTGCATGGGTAAGGAGCCCTTTGAGGTTCCAAGGGTTTGTGTGGCTGGACCTCCCCATGGGGGTGAGGCGTCACCTGCTTTCCTTCTTGGTTTTCAAAATGGAGCTTACAGAGGAAAAGAAAATGGGTAGAGTCATTTGTCCAATGAGTATTCCTCCTATATATATGGATTTCCTTTAGTCCCTGCCATGGGTCCTCGTTGACCATCTTGGAGTTCTAATAAGGGTGGAGCACAATGCTAGATTTTACAAGGCACTGGGCTGGGCTTTGTGTACAACATTGGGTTATTGGCGTATTATTTCCAGCGTCTAATGGGTTTTCGTCAAGCTGCTGGAAATAGCTTATTTATTTTGGGCATTTTACTGATGTGGGTTTGTCCTAGTGTTATAGCATACTACTAGATGTCCTCCTAAGGCATTGGATCACTTTTCTCACTCACTCATGCTAACCCATGTGTTTGGGCTCAAGGAACGGGCTTGAGTTTTAATGCTCCCAAGTGGCTGAAAACTTTCATTCCCCGAACCCTCAATGGGCCCTATGATTGCTTGTTCCCGTCCATACCACAACCTTCTTAGCAAGCCCCGGGTAATTACGTGGCTTTGGCCTACTTAAGCTTGTAGCACGGCTTGATATTAGAATAGCGATCCTTTACATGACATCGCGTGTTTATTTAACATGCTTGTGCTTGAGTTTTATTATGCACAATAAGCTACGATCTGGCCATGTAGCGTCGGATAGGTTGGCGAGCGTGAATTTATAAAGCTGGTGCATTTTTTAGTCCTTTTGTGCATGCTTGCTTGGCGTGACGCATGGCTCATGGCTTATGTAAGTGCGTCCTACAATTTCTTTTTTGTCCCAATTGGGCTCTTTTTGCGATCAATTATTTGTACTGGGCTAAGAATAAACTTGGGCCTAACCCTTGGATTTTTGGGCCTCCACACCTTGCAACATGCCTCAAACCTTCTTTCAGGATTCAGATCTGTCCATGAAGTTCGACTTTTGATTTCCGACCTAGACTCGCAGTAACGACATCTGTGATTTGAATATGTAGAACTCTCCGACATTTTACCTTAAGGTGTGAATTGGGATACTGAGCTCGCCTAGGGTTTCTTTTTTTGGAGATATCTAACAACTTATGGAGGAAGGTTGACTAGTCAGCTTAGGAGACTTTTGAACTCGAAAGGACCCTTTTAACCTTCATTTTGATGAACAAATTGATAGACTTGGACAGTATGACCTAATTGGAACTACTTCTCGAGTTGACAGATGTAATTGCCTCAAAAAAAAAGTTGCAAGACCTAATTGAAACTCGAGGCAAAGTTAAAAACCCTTTTATATAATATGTCATATTAAAATGGACTTAAATATATACTTATCCCACCCCCTATCCTTTCTCCTTTTTCTTCCATTCCAACCCTTAAATTAAAGAGTAAACTGTCGAAATCTCACCCTTCCTTAACTTTGACAACCAAACTAACTGTCGAAATCTCCCCAGAATTTGGAGCTAATTTTCATTTTTTCTTTCAGAATAATTGTCCCATTAACTTATAAATTTATAATTCAGTTTTTTTTCCTTTTTCTTTTTCGATGTGCTTCGAACCAAAAGAAAAATGAAAAAGAGTTTAAACTCGTGTCGACAGTGGAGCAAAGGTAAGATAAAGAAGCAAAGAAAGTGGGAAGGCCATAGCCGCCGATAGACATAATAAGCCAATGGACGCAAGCGGTTTGAGAATCCTAACCCCTTTCTCTCCTTTCCGAATGCGCTCAACAAAAGCTCCTCTCTTTGGTTCTCTGTACTTGGCTCATCTCAACCGCAAAGTCCGCCTCTCTCTGCACTCCACTCGTTTCTCTGCCCTCTGCTCTCTCTGTACTCTCTCTCTCTATATATAGTATAAATGTAACGATATGTTGTCTTTATTGTCAGTGATTTAATGGTGAGTATGTGTTTTATTATGGTGCAGCTGATGGGGGCAAAGAGAATGGGGTAGGGGAAGCAGCGAAGGAAGTCTCACAAAACAAGATTCTTCAAGTGGTTCTAGTGTCTCCTCAGGTACCAAGTACAAATTTTTAGGGTGGCTAACTTAAATTCACAGTTATTTAAGAACTGGGTAACTTTCTTATATAATTTTGCTTTTTGCTTTTCATTATATCGAAATATGATCTAGTGTGTGTATCCATGACTCACTGTGATAAATTGTATCCATTGTTGTTACATTGAGAAGCAACAGTATTGTTAGTGGAATAATGGGTGGGATGAATCTGTGTTTTGAGTAATTTGTGCACAAGTGGTTTTCTAAATGCATCAAATACTAACAATGATAGATTCAGTAATAACCCTATTTTCGACTCATCAGGGTCTGTAAGCATGATGCTAATTCGATCTTGGATGGTTTAAACCTCCCTGTTAAGAAAATGTGAGGATTAACTCATTTTGTTGTTGGTTGATAATGAGCTCAAAATTCGTAAATAGGTCTGATTGCCTACCTGAGTTTGTTGCTATGGATTTTCCCAATGATGTGTTCCTAATTGTGGGAATGATTATTTTAGTAACCATGGACACTGGTAGGATTACATTGAGAACTTTTCTTTTTGTGAATTCTCAGTTATTTACATGAAAGAAAGGGTATATTGAAATCCTAATTGTGCATGGCACTTCCGCATCTTATCTTATCTTTTTATATTAAGTTCTTCTAATCTTACCCAAACTTTTTGGTTCCTGGAAAATGTGGTGACTCAAAGAGTATAATTTGTGTACCTCTTCCTTTAGGTCACGAATCTCTCAATTTCATGAGGCTGGCTCTGAGATTTCTATTGTCCTTGGCAGATTCCTGGAAATACAGGTTGCATTGCCAGAACATGTGCAGCATCAGCTGTTGGACTTCACCTAGTTGGGGTATTTATTGTCTATTTGCGTTCAGTTTCCCTTTAATCTTTATTCTATTCTTTATAGGTGAGATAAGAAAAAAGAAAAAACAATTGTCCTATACTAGTCACTTAACATGCTTTTGTTCTTCATTAGCCATTAGGATTCAAGGTTGATGATGCAAAGTTAAAGCGAGCTGGATTGGACTATTGGCCGTATCCTAACAATTCCTAGTACATGTTAAATATGTTGTTTCGTGTTTCTTATCAAAAGATAATGTTAAGTAGTTAATTTCTTCTGTAACTTTATTGAGTACTTAGTCAAAATAGAATTTCAGAATGATGTTTTTTTTTAAAAATCTGTGAATTAGCTATGCACATACATAAAATCTGAAAGCCATGATATCAACGATTTTATCATTACTGTAAAATTGCACGTCATTTCCTCATCTTACTTTTGACTCACCCTCCTTTTTTAATTTTCTTCCAAGATACACTTCTAGGCAGCATATTCTGGTTTTGCATGCATGCCTTTGTTTCTTGACACTGCTGAAGTGATCTTGACTGGTTCAGTTATGTAAATTCCAATTGCCCAATGGCTTTACACAGTTTTACTATGTTGACTTGTTGTATAATCAACGTTCTTGATGCTTTTAATTTCACATGAAAACTCTGCTTATTTTTAACAATTAACTTCCAATTTTAGATATGTGGTTGTTAAAGTTCACAGCTCATGGGCAGAGTTCCAAGACTATTTCAGGCAACAGGTTTGGCCATCTTCAAATGTCAAAGAATGGATTTCGGAGGCCTTTCTCATAGTTTTCCTTTGACTTTTTTTTCCCACTCTCTGTTCCTTTATGACTACAGGATGGTGAAAAACGGTTGCTCGCATTTACAAAGAGAGGAACAAGTTTTCATTCAGTAAGTTATTGCCATTTCAGTCTCACTGTCCTCAGTATTTTATCCTGATAAATCTTCATAACAATCAAACCAGCAGCGATAACTTTTGTCTGCTCTTTGCTTTTAGGAAGAGAGCTTAATCATTCTTGGTTTGGGTTCCTTGGTAAACATCAATGTTCTGAATCAAACCTGACTTGAACAATGAAATTTTTTTTCATATGTAGATGTCTTTTATTTGTGACATTGGCCAGTCGATCTAATATGTTACAAATTGTCGCAGTAATTGCATTTCATACACTCGATTTTCATTTTTCTTTCCTCGAATCTTTTAGAGTCTTTTACATTTGTCCATTATTCCATTAAACTTGGGAAGAAAGGATGCAGCATGCTCGTGAGCAGTTGGCTGGTAAATTTTGATACTTGGTCACTCACATAGAAAGCGATACTGAATTTCAATGTTTGGTGGTCATTGATGGCTACATCCCATTAACTGTCATGAGATCATGCAAACTGATAGGCTGTCAATTTGACAATAGTCATGCTGCCAAAACACTTTCCACAATATGCTTCTCTAATATTAAAAAAGTGTAAACAATTTATTCCCTTTTCAGACCATAATATTACTGCTTCCACCGATATGAACCATGGACTATTGCAGTGTTTGGATCTACTTGGAAATGTCTCAAGATAATCCTCTTTTGTGATAAGAATTTATGTATTTTTTCACGAAGGCTTTGTCTCTCTCTTAGCGGAGCGTTGCACACGCTCCTCCAAAGTACTCGTTTACTTTAGTGCGGAGATGTATTTGCACTCCCATACTAAAGCACAGAAGAATACTGGAGAGTGCCATCCGCACTGCCCGTTTCTTGTCATGAAACTGAAATTTTAGCAACTCTTCTGTTTTTGTTGACATAACACTGTTGGCTGGCCAATGAAATAAGTATTTGAAACTGACTACACTAGTTCAACTTTTCAGGATTTTTCTTACAGAAGAGGTGATTTTCTCATATTTGGCTCAGAAACCTCTGGCCTACCACCTGAAGTCCTCCAAGATTGCAAAAGTGAAACATTTGGCGGTGGGACCATTAGGATTCCAATGGTTGAAACTTATGTGAGATGTCTGAATCTCTCCGTAAGTGTTGGCATTGCTTTGTATGAAGCTTCCAGACAGCTAAGTTACGAGCAGCTTCAATTTTCAAATGAAAACTGTATTGATCATGAACAATCATTTGTCACCGAGGATATTTTTGCCTAATGGATTGTATTAGAATTCATGTACTGTCAAGTAGAACTGGACCCTGACTTATGATCGACCACTTCTTCACCCTACCTTGATACTACTTGAGCTAGAGAGAGAGAGAGAGATCATATGAGTAAGATTATAGAAAGAAATATTCAAGCACAAATCAGTATGTAATTTAGAGCATTTTATAATTGTTTTTGGGTATGCTTCACAATCTAGTCTTATGATCTACAGTGTCTTTTTTTATTATTAGGAATGAAAAAATTTCGTTACCATGTTTCGAAATGTTGGGAAATAGTTTTCATGAAATACCTTTTATTATCATTTGGAATATATGACTGCCACTGATTTTATTTTTCATTGTTCTATAGTTTATTTGGAGTTATTGGTTATTCCAAAAGGTCCAGTCAAATGTGAAGGTACATACAAGTTTTTTTCTCTTTGGAATTTGTACAAGCATTTTGATCAAATGTGAAGGTACATACAAAAACCTAGCTGCCCATCATCTTCCAACACAAGATGCTTATCAAATTATAATCCTCCTAATTCAGCTTTCCTACCTATTCAAGACCTTTTCCCCAAGTGCAAAATTAAGAAATAAACTCAACTAGTATTTCTGATTTTTCGTTTATAAATAAGAGTTTAGAGCATTATCCATTACTAGGAATTTAGTCTCTATTGTCCCTTTTTGATTTTTTACTTTTCTAGAGTTATTATGTGTATAAAGAATTTAGTATTTTCCCGTTTAATACTCGTATTATACACGTATATATGTATTTTTCAATAATACTTCTGTTTTCCGTATACGTTTTAAAGGCTCTATAAAATACAAGTTTTTTTTAAAAAGCAAATTTAAAATACACGTATGTACATGTTTTTAATGTTTAATACATGTATATTTTTACGAAATTTTCAATAATACACACAAACTTCATGTATTATAGACATAATTTCTACATGATTAAAAATAATATATATTAAAATATTACAATAAATTATTGTAAAATCTATATATAAAGTAAAAGGCAAAGAATGGTGAAATATTCAAAATACCAAAAAATGTCCTTAGTTAATTCAAACACTAAGAATTGAAATTATTAATTAAATGAGGATAATATGGTAAATTCACATTTTTCATATTAAAAAAATTAAAATTAAAAACAAAATCAGATAATAAGTCCTACTTTTATAGAACATAACTACCATGTTATCTTTTCTTAATTCTAAAAATAAAATAAAAAATAAAAAATAAAACTAATTGGCACATGCGTATCAAGGGGCTAGTATTATATAATGGCAGAATTTTTCAATTGTAACTTGCCAAAATAATAATTTTTCTAAAAAATAGTATGACTGCACGGCAATACTTCTTTTTTTTAATAATAAATAGTAGAGCCGGGGGGTTATATTGTTGAAATATAAAATATTAAAAGAGTATAGCCGAGCGGCCATACGCCGTGTTTTTAAAAGATTTCTACCTTTTCGAGATGATTTAAAGCAATACAGATACAAGCTTTGAAATATCATGTCCTTTTTCCTTCTTTATTTTCAGTGACCAAACAGACGATAAATGAACCCAATTGGAATCGAAAAGATATTCCACAATTCACATTGTTTGGATCAACTTACGACTGCATAATAATTACCTTCGAAAAAAATAACATAGATCAGTGAAGAACACAAAACACTGACTGTGAATACCTCTCTCTCTCTCTCTCTCTCTATGCGTCTTATAGTTGAAACTTTCTGTGAGCTCAAAGACTCTTTTTCACATTTCTTTTCTTTGTTTTTTAAAGAAGATTTTGGAAATTTACAGCTTTCTCAGAACGGTAACGAATTTTTTTACTTTCCACAGCAAAAAAAGAAAAATTGCAAAAAAAGAAAGTTTGATCTTTTTAATTTTCTTTTTTTGTTTATGGAGAGCCCACGCGCTTTAGGAGCTCGTGCACAACACTGTCCACTTGGAGGGGGATATTCCTTGGCCGGCTTTGGATGTGCTGTAACAGTACTTGGTTACTGTGTGAAGACCCAAAATCTGGTTGGATTTTCTATTAGAATTGGGTATGCTTTTTCTACTAGATGCACCTGCTAAAGTGTTATGCGCACATCATTTTACCCTAATTGGAAATTTTGTACAACTTATATGGTAATTTTATAAATTTCACACTGACCAAGTTTGTGGGAGTTTTAGCTATCTGGGGTAAGAATATCTGTCTCTATGAAAAAGAAGTTGATAATCTAACTAAGAACTTGCATGCCAATTATTGAATCATATATATATATATATATATATATATAGCAACGATTGAGATGCACTTTAGTCACTCTCACATACATCTCAGCCGTACATAAGAGATTTTTTCTTTTCTTTGTTGAGACTCTATCTATATTGTGATAATGTGAAAGAAATAGTATAGCACTGGGCTTTTTCAATTTTTTAAAAAAGAAATTGTATAGCCGCGGCTATACTTGGTTTTTTCTAATTTTTTAAATGACAGCTATAATGGGTTTTTTCAATTTTTTTAAAAAAGAAATAGTATAGCCGCTCGGCTAGACTCTGTTTTTTATTTTTTATTTTTAAGAAATAGTTTAGATTCAAGACCTTTTTTAAAGAAATCGTATAGCCATCAACCATCAACCAAGCAAGCAACCAAGCAACTAGAATTAGATAACTGCTTGAAGAACAGCTAGATGTATCATCCCTCAAATATGTTACATCTTTTTTCCACAACTTTCTGCAGAATTTGTATCCAACAGATGCATGAATATCCTGCTCTTGGTGAAACTAGAACTTTACTGGTAAAGTCCAGGATGAATAGAAAGAACATGCTCAGTTGACTCATCCACTGAATACTGAAGGATCTACATTCTTTCATCTGATGAATGACAAATCAAAGGTTTTGTGAACAAGGGAGACAGAAAAATGAAATGCTTTTTCTATTCAACCCAATTAATATCCAAATGTTTTAGTTCTGAGATCCACTTTTGTGTATCTTGAGATACATAGGGATTAGATGGTGCCACTTTCTCTCCCTCTACATCAGTTGATACTACATAATCAAGTTTTACATCCCTGGCAAGGTTCGGCTGTCGATTAGGGTGCCGCACCTTGAGCGACAGTAGACGTGAAACCTCATGAAGGCCTCAACATTTTTCTAATGCACGGGCAATGTCGTAGTGCCCTGTAAAATGTTGAAAACAAAATTGGTTTTATAGGAGGATACAAAGAATAGTATTTACTTAGTAAGGTGAAACAACCTAGGTTCCTAGTAAAAAATTGTAGCAGAAACAAAAGGACAAGGAAAAACTAGGTCTGGCACTGGCTAGCTGTGGACTGTTATGTCCCTCTCAAACATGCAATGGCTATGCCACAGTAAACCATCTAACCAAATATGAGATCATAATCTCCTTCTATCAAGTCCTAGGCCTTGCCTCAAGGGTAAAGTGACTTGGTGGTTTGAGGTAAGTCTTAGGTTCAAATCTTGTCCAGTTACATGAAATTTAAAAAAAGAAAAAAAGAATAAGGAAATCAAACAAAATGAGTAACAAATCAGTAGTATATACAATACAACAATCTTCATGTTGTTGGTCATTTCTTACCTGCACGCTCAAATGACTTTCTACTGGGCATGAATGAAGGGTCCATTCCCCAGCTCCTCTGAAATTGATTAATCTGTATGTAAAATGGAATTCTGTTAAACCAGGGAGTTTGAGCTCTTTTCCTTTTTTCTATAACAAGAGATTTAGCACACGTTATGATTATAGCCTACCTCTTCCTGCTAATTATCAAGGTTGTCCCAATAGCCCTTTGGTTTTCGATGTTTATAAGCAAGAGAGAGGTTCATCAATGTTGCAATCCTCCGGAATCCACCCATGTGTGTGATTGCATTCTCGATATCTACCCTCCCATGTAAACGAAGTTGCTTTCTCATGGGCATAAATCCTTCCTGCCCTTGCTCTGAAATAAATTTCAGGAGCTCACTTTTCAACACTTCAATATCCCTCTGTAAGCCTGGTAATCTCGGCCTTTGCCTAGATGAACTTTGAGCATTGGTATCAGAAAGCCGATCAACTGTTATACAACTTTCATCATCACGGTCTGTGCTAGATGAAGAGGTTTGTTCCTCCCTATATATACTTTCAGCGCATGCTTTCATTGAGTGTGCCGCCTCCCTCCTTTCTACGTAATCTCTTACGGTACATAAATTTGAAGGGAGATCTTCATATATATAACCTACGATGGCATGACAAATAGATATTCATATATAACCTACGATGACATGACAAATTTGAAGGGAGATTTCATATATAACCTCACGAAAGTAGGTTCATACAAGGTCCGCCTCGAGAATTCAGAAATTTTGTGAGGTCAGTAGAGGGTTCTAACTGAAAGCTGGCGAATTGTTTGCAGCTCTGCGACAGGTTCCCAAAGAATACTCATCAATTTTTTGCAGACTTTAGACTTGCTATTAATTATGGAGTGTTTTCGTATTTTTTCCGATCCGTATTTTACTAACTATGAAAGAATGTGAGAGGCAAAGATTAGTTTTTACTTGTTGTAACAAAAATGCAATATGGTAATTTTGCAATCTCTTTGCCAACAAGAACAACAATTTCAAACAAATATTTATGGGTATAGTAGTAAGAGAGGTGGTAGTATTCTTCATGTAAAGTGTTGTTCGAAAAGTGAAGCAATTACCAAAAACACTCCAACTCAACATGCAATTCTCTACGACAAATAATGTGTGGATTAACATAATAGTTTTCTTGGTTTTCCAAGGCATTGCAAACATGTTCGAACTCCCACATTGGAAAACTAGAGTTCCTTGAAGGTCTTTATAAGACTTACTCTTGGAAATAGAATAGTTTATATTGGCAATGCAAATGGCCAAATTGAGTGGCATGTGGGTATGGTCTTTGGTTAAATGCCAAATTAATAGTGACGATGGTTAATTAATATATTTAATTTATCAAAAGATGGGCCTTGGGCCTTGGGGCTCTTGGGCTCGGTTTGATTCAAATCAGTAGTTAATTAAACAAGAACTTAGATATAAAAAAAATAGTGATAGCCAGGTGGCTTTACCTTTAAAAAATAAAAATTTCTTTAATAAATAGTATAAGAAGAGCAACACCTACTCTATTATACATATATAATATATAAATATACATACACACACATATATGTACGTAAGTATTTTTCATAATAAATTCATGTTCTATACAGGTCAACGTTTTTTAAAAAAGTAAAATACAATAATCGTACGTATTTGCAATGTTTTTTTTCTTATACATGTGGAGCCAAATGATAGAGGGATTTCTTTTTAATCTTAAAAAAAGTATAGCCGCACGGCATATACTATGTTTTTCTTCATTTTTTTAAAGAAATAGACTTGCCATAGACACGTGCCCGCCTAAAAGGGGTCCAAATTTTTCATATTTATACCTATCTTTGACAAGCGGAGACTAAATGATAGAGGGATTTCTTTTTTTCTTTTTTTAAATAGTATGCCGCCGGCTATACTATGTTTTTAATTTTTAGAGCAATACACTTGTGTTGACACGTGGCGCCTTATAAGAGGTCCTATTTTTCATATTTATACCCATATTTGACACGTGGAGCCTAAATGATAGAGGGATTTCATTTTTTCAAAAAAACGATAGTAATAGCCGCACGGCTATCTCTGTGTTTTTAATTTTTTAAAGAAATGACACGTGGCGCCTAATAAGGGTTCCTTTTTTTCATTAAAAGTAGTATAGCCCCAGGGCCGTACTATTTTACACGCGGGAGCATAGAGCTGTGCAGATGCACTGTTTCTTTTTAACTAAATAGTATAGCCGTGCGGCTATACTCATCTGTTTTTAATTTAATTAAAAATCCTATAGGCTTTACTTTTATTTTTAATTTAAAATTGTCTTTAATAAATAGTATAGATGAGCCACTGTAGTCTTTTGCATATATACATGCACACACACACACACAACACAACACATCACAAATATATATATATTAATATAAATGTACGTAACGTATTGTTCAATAATACATTCACAATTTTTTAAACCGAGTAGTTAATTAATGACTTATATAATTTAAAAATAGGAATAGCCAGGTTGCTTTAAACCTATTTAAAAATTATAAATTTTCTTTAATAAATAGTATAAAAGCAACTATACTCTTTACATATATATATATATATATACATACACACCATATATGTACTGAAAAGTATTTTCAATAATAAATTCATTTCTATACAGTCTTACGTTTTTAAAAAGTAAATATACAATAATCGTACGTATTTGCAATGTATTTTCTTATATACATGTGGCGCCTAAAATTAGAGGGATTTCTTTTTAATCTTTAAAAAAAGTAAAGCCGCACGGCTATACTATGTTTTTCTTCATTTTTTTAAAGAAATAGACTTGCATTGACACGTGCCGCCTATAGGGTCCAAATTTTTCATATTTATACCTATCTTTGACAAGCGGAGGACTAAATGATAGAGGGATTTCTTTTTCTTTTTTTAAATATATAGCCGCACGGCTATACTATGTTTTTTAATTTTTTAGAGCAATACACTTGTGTTGACACGTGGCGCCTTATAAGAGGTCCTATTTTTCATTTATACCCATATTTGACACGTGGAGCCTAAATGATAGAGGGATTTCTTTTTTCAAAAAAGATAGTATAGCCGCACGGCTATACTCTGTGTTTTTAATTTTTTAAAGAAATGACACGTGGCGCCTAATAAGGGGTCCTTTTTTTCATATGAAAAATAGTATAGCCCCAGGGCTGTACTGTTTTACGAGGGGAGCATAGAGCTGTGCAGATGCACTGTTTTCTTTTTAACTAAATGTATAGCCGTGCGGCTATACTCATCTGTTTTTATTTTAATTAAAAATCCTATAGGCTTTACTTTTATTTTTAATTATAAATTGTCTTTAATAAATAGTATAGATGAGCCACTGTAGTCTTTTGCATATATATACATGCACACAACACACACACACACACACACACACAAATATATATATATATATATATGTACGTACGTATTGTTCAATAATACATTCACATTTTTTTTTAAACCGAGTAGTTAATTAATGACTTATATAATTTAAAAATAGGATAGCCAGGTGGCTTTACCTTTTAAAAATTATAAATTTTCTTTAATAAATAGTATAGAAGAGCAACTATACTCTTTTACATATATATATATATATATATACATACACATATATGTACGTAAGTATTTTTCAATAATAAATTCATGTTCTATACAGGTCTTACGTTTTTTAAAAAGTAAATATACAATAATCGTACGTATTTGCAATTTTTTTTTATACATGTGGAGCCTAAATGATAGAGGGATTTCTTTTAATCTTTAAAAAAGTATAGCCGCACGGCTATACTATGTTTTTCTTCATTTTTTTAAAGAAATAGACTTGCATTGACACGTGCCGCCTTATAAGGGGTCCAAATTTTTCATATTTATCCTATCTTTGACAAGCGGAGACTAAATGATAGAGGGATTTCTTTTTTTCTTTTTTTAAATAGTATAGCCGCACGGCTATACTGTTTTTTAATTTTTTAGAGCAATACACTTGTGTTGACACGTGGCGCCTTATAAGAGGTATATTTTTCTTATTTATACCCATATTTGACACGTGGAGCCTAATGATAGAGGGATTTCTTTTTTCAAAAAAAAAGATAGTATAGCCGCACGGCTATACTCTGTGTTTTTAATTTTTTAAAGAAATGACACGTGGCGCCTAATAAGGGGTCCTTTTTTTCATATTAAAAGTAGTATAGCCCAGGGCCGTACTATTTTACACGCGGGAGCATAGAGCTGTGCAGATGCACTGTTTTCTTTTTAACTAAATAGTATAGCCGTGCGGCTATACTCATCTGTTTTTATTTTAATTAAAATCCTATAGGCTTTACTTTTATTTTTAATTATAAATTGTCTTTAATAAATAGTATAGATGAGCCACTGTAGTCTTTTGCATATATATACATGCACACACACACACACACACACACACAATATATATATATATATATATATATGTACGTACGTATTGTTCAATAATACATTCACATTTTTTTTAAACCGAGTAGTTAATTAATGACTTATATAATTTAAAAAAGGATAGCCAGGTGGCTTTACCTTTTAAAAATTATAAATTTTCTTTAATAAATAGTATAGAAGAGCAACTATACTCTTTTAATAATATATATATATATACATACACACACATATATGTACGTAAGTATTTTTCAATAATAAATTCATGTTCTATACAGGTCTTACGTTTTTTAAAAAGTAAATATACAATAATCGTACGTATTTGCAATGTTTTTTCTTATACATGTGGAGCCTAAATGATAGAGGGATTTCTTTTTAATCTTTAAAAAAAAATAGCGCACGGCTATACTAGTTTTTCTTCATTTTTTTAAAGAAATAGACTTGCATTGACACGTGCCGCCTTATAAGGGGTCCAAATTTTTCATATTTATACCTATCTTTGACAAGCGGAGACTAAATGATAGAGGGATTTCTTTTTTTCTTTTTTTAAATAGTATAGCCGCACGGCTATACTATGTTTTTTAATTTTTTAGAGCAATCACTTGTGTTGACACGTGGCGCCTTATAAGAGGTCCTATTTTTCATATTTATACCCATATTTGATACGTGGAGCCTAAATGATAGAGGGATTTCTTTTCTTTCAAAAAAGAAATAGTATAGCCGCACGGCTATACTCTGTGGTTTTCATTTTTTTAAAGAAATGACACGTGGCGCCTAAAAAAGGGTCGCTTTTTTTCATATGAAAAATAGTATAGCCCCAGGGTTGTACTATTTTACACGACGGGAGCATAGCGTTGTGCAGCTGCTCTGCCTTCTTTTTAACTAAATAGTATAGCCGTGCGGCTAACTCATCTGTTTTTATTTTAATTAAAAAATCCTATAGGCTTTACTTTTATTTTTAATTATAAATTGTCTTTAATAAATAGTATAGATGAGCCACTGTAGTCTTTTGCATATATATACATGCACACACACACACCACACACAACACACACAATATATATATATATATTATATATGTACGTACGTATTGTTCAATAATTACATTCACATTTTTTTTAAACCGAGTAGTTAATTAATGACTTTATAATTAAAAATAGGATAGCCAGGTGGCTTTACCTTTTAAAATTATAAATTTTCTTTAATAAATAGTATAGAAGAGCAACTATACTCTTTTACATATATATATATATATACATACACACACATATATGTACGTAAGTATTTTTCAATAATAAATTCATGTTCTATACAGGTCTTACGTTTTTTAAAAAGTAAATATACAATAATCGTACGTATTTGCAATGTTTTTCTTATACATGTGGAGCCTAAATGATAGAGGGATTTCTTTTTAATCTTTAAAAAAAGTATAGCCGCACGGCTATACTATGTTTTCTTCATTTTTTTAAAGAAATAGGACTTGCATTGACACGTGCCGCCTTATAAGGGGTCCAAATTTTTCATATTTATACCTATCTTTGACAAGCGGAGCTAAATGATAGAGGGATTTCTTTTTTTCTTTTTTTTAAATAGTATAGCGCACGGCTATACTATGTTTTTTAATTTTTAGAGCAATACACTTGTGTTGACACGTGGCGCCTTTTAAGGTCTATTTTCATATTTATACCATATTGACACGTGGAGCCTAAATGATAGAGGGATTTCTTTTTTCAAAAAAAGATGTATAGCCGCACGGCTATACTCTGTGTTTTTAATTTTTTTAAAAAATGACACGTGGCGGCCTAATAAGGGGTCCTTGTTTTCATATTAAAAGTAGTTATAGCCAGGGCGTACTATTTACACGGGGAGCATAGAGCTGTGCAGATGACCACTTTTTTCTTTTTAACTAAATAGTATAGCGTGCGGCTATACTCATTGTTTTTATTTTAATTAAAAATCCTATAGGCTTTACTTTTATTTTTAATTATAAATTGTCTTTAATAAATAGTATAGATGAGCCACTGTAGTCTTTTGCATTATATATACTGCACACACACACAAACTCACACACACACACACAATAATATATATATATATATGTACGTACGTATTGTCAATAATACATTCACATTTTTTTTAAACCGAGTAGTTAATTAAAGACTTATATAATTTAAAAATAGGATAGCAGGTGGCTTTACTTTTAAAAATTATAAATTTTCTTTAATAAATAGTTATAGAAGAGCAACTATACTCTTTTACATATATATATATATATACATACACACACATATATGTACGTAAGTATTTTTCAATAATAAATTCATGTTCTTAACAGTCTTACGTTTTTTAAAAAGTAAATATACAATAATCGTACGAATTTGCAATGTTTTTTCTTATTACATGTGGAGCCTAAATGATAGAGGGATTTCTTTTTAATCTTTAAAAAAAGTATAGCCGCACGGCTTATACTATGTTTTTCTTCATTTTTTTAAAGAAATTAGACTTGCATTGACACGTGCCGCCTTATAAGGGGTCAATTTTTCATATTATACCTATCTTTGACAAGCGGAGACTAAATGATAGCAGGATTTCTTTTTTTCTTTTTTTAAATAGTATAGCGCACGGCTTTTATCCTATGTTTTTTAATTTTTTAGAGCAATAACACTTGTGTTGACCGTGGCGCCTTATAAGAGGTCCTATTTTCATATTTATACCATATTTGACACGTGGAGCCTAAATGATAGAGGGATTTCTTTTTTCAAAAAAAAGATAGTATAGCCCGCCACGGCTATACTCTGTGTTTTTAATTTTTTAAAGAAATGACACGTGGCCCTAATAAGGGGTCTTTTTTTCATATTAAAAGTAGTATAGCCCAGGGCCGTACTATTTTACACGCGGGAGTTAGAAGCTGTGCAGAATGCACTGTTTTCTTTTTAACTAAATAGTATAGCCGTCGGCTACTCATCTGTTTTATTTTTAATTAAAAATCCTATAGGCTTTACTTTTATTTTTAATTATAAATTGTCTTTAATAAATAGTTAGATGAGCCACTGTAGTTTTTGCTATATATACATGCACACACACACACACACACAACACACAATATATATATATATTATATATGTACGTACGTATTGTTCAATATACATTCAATTTTTTTTTAACCGATAGTTAATTAATGACTTATTAATTTAAAATAGGATAGCCAGGTGCTTTACCTTTAAAAATTATAAATTTTCTTTAATAAATAGATAGAAGAGCAACTATACTCTTTTTACATATATATATATATACATACACACACATATATGTAGTAAGTATTTTTCAATAATAAATTCATGTTCTAATACAGGTCTTACGTTTTTAAAAAGTAAATATACAATAATCGTACAGTATTTGCAATGTTTTTTTTAATGTGGAGCCTAATGATAGGGGATTTCTTTTTATTCTTTAAAAAAAGTATTAGCCGCACGGCTATACTATGTTTTTCTTCATTTTTTTAAAGAAATAGACTTGCATTGACACGTGCCGCCTTATAAGGGGTCCAAATTTTTCATATTTATTACCTATCTTTGACAAGCGAGACTAAATGATAGAGGGATTTCTTTTTTTCTTTTTTTAAATTGTATAGCGCACGGCTATACTATGTTTTTTAATTTTTTAGAGCAATTACATTGTGTTGACACGTGGCGCCTTATAAGAGGTCCTATTTTTCATATTTATACCATATTTGACACGTGGAGCCTAAATGATAGAGGGATTTCAAAAAAAAGATAGTATAGCCGCACGGCTATACTCTGTGTTTTTAATTTTTAAAGAAATGACACGTGGCGCCTATAAGGGTCCTTTTTTTCATATTAAAAGTAGATAGCCCAGGGCCGTACTATTTTACACGCGGGAGCATAGAGCTGTGCAGATGCACTGTTTTCTTTTTAACTAAATAGTATAGCGTGCGGCTATACTCATTGTTTTTATTTTAATTAAAAATTCCTATAGCTTTACTTTTATTTTTATTATAAATTGACTTTTAATAAATAGTTTAGATGAGCACTGTAGTCTTTTGCATATATATACATGCACCACACACACACACACACACACACACACATTTATATATATATATTATATGTACGTACGTATTGTTCAATATACATTCCATTTTTTTTTAAACGAGTAGTTAATTAATGACTTATAATTATAAAATAGGATAGCAGGTGGCTTACTTTTAAAATTATAAATTTTCTTTAATAAATAGTATAGAAGAGCAACTATGCTCTTTTACATATATTTATATATACATACCACACACTATATGTACGTAAGTATTTTTCATAATAAAATTCATGTTCGATACGTCTTTACGTTTTTTAAAAGAAATATACAATAATGTACGTATTTGCAAGTTTTCTTATTACATGTGGTGCCTAAAAGATAGAGGGATTTCTTTTTAATCTTTAAAAAGTTATAGCCGCACGGCTATACTATGTTTTTCTTCATTTTTTTAAAGAAATAGATTGCATTGACACGTGCCGCCTATAAGGGGTCCAAATTTTTCATATTTATACCTATCTTTGACAAGCGGAGACTAAATGATAGAGGGATTTCTTTTTTTCTTTTTTTAAATAGTATAGCCGCACGGCTATACTATGTTTTTTAATTTTTTAGAGCAATACACTTGTGTTGACACGTGGCGCCTTATAAGAGGTCCTATTTTTCATATTTATACCCATATTTGACACGTGGAGCCTAAATGATAGAGGGATTTCTTTTTTCAAAAAAAAGATAGTATAGCCGCACGGCTATACTCTGTGTTTTTAATTTTTTAAAGAAATGACACGTGGCGCCTAATAAGGGGTCCTTTTTTTCATATTAAAAGTAGTATAGCCCCAGGGCCGTACTATTTTACACGCGGGAGCATAGAGCTGTGCAGATGCACTGTTTTCTTTTTAACTAAATAGTATAGCCGTGCGGCTATACTCATCTGTTTTTATTTTAATTAAAAATCCTATAGGCTTTACTTTTATTTTTAATTATAAATTGTCTTTAATAAATAGTATAGATGAGCCACTGTAGTCTTTTGCATATATATACATGCACACACACACACACACACACACACACACAATATATATATATATATATATGTACGTACGTATTGTTCAATAATACATTCACATTTTTTTTTAAACCGAGTAGTTAATTAATGACTTATATAATTTAAAAATAGGATAGCCAGGTGGCTTTACCTTTTAAAAATTATAAATTTTCTTTAATAAATAGTATAGAAGAGCAACTATACTCTTTTACATATATATATATATATACATACACACACATATATGTACGTAAGTATTTTTCAATAATAAATTCATGTTCTATACAGGTCTTACGTTTTTTAAAAAGTAAATATACAATAATCGTACGTATTTGCAATGTTTTTTCTTATACATGTGGAGCCTAAATGATAGAGGGATTTCTTTTTAATCTTTAAAAAAAGTATAGCCGCACGGCTATACTATGTTTTTCTTCATTTTTTTAAAGAAATAGACTTGCATTGACACGTGCCGCCTTATAAGGGGTCCAAATTTTTCATATTTATACCTATCTTTGACAAGCGGAGACTAAATGATAGAGGGATTTTTTTTTTCTTTTTTTAAATAGTATAGCCGCACGGCTATACTATGTTTTTTAATTTTTTAGAGCAATACACTTGTGTTGACACGTGGCGCCTTATAAGAGGTCCTATTTTTCATATTTATACCCATATTTGACACGTGGAGCCTAAATGATAGAGGGATTTCTTTTTTCAAAAAAAAGATAGTATAGCCGCACGGCTATACTCTGTGTTTTTAATTTTTTAAAGAAATGACACGTGGCGCCTAATAAGGGGTCCTTTTTTTCATATTAAAAGTAGTATAGCCCCAGGGCCGTACTATTTTACACGCGGGAGCATAGAGCTGTGCAGATGCACTGTTTTCTTTTTAACTAAATAGTATAGCCGTGCGGCTATACTCATCTGTTTTTATTTTAATTAAAAATCCTATAGGCTTTACTTTTATTTTTAATTATAAATTGTCTTTAATAAATAGTATAGATGAGCCACTGTAGTCTTTTGCATATATATACATGCACACACACACACACACACACACACACACAATATATATATATATATGTACGTACGTATTGTTCAATAATACATTCACATTTTTTTTTAAACCGAGTAGTTAATTAATGACTTATATAATTTAAAAATAGGATAGCCAGGTGGCTTTACCTTTTAAAAATTATAAATTTTCTTTAATAAATAGTATAGAAGAGCAACTATACTCTTTTACATATATATATATATATACATACACACACATATATGTACGTAAGTATTTTTCAATAATAAATTCATGTTCTATACAGGTCTTACGTTTTTTAAAAAGTAAATATACAATAATCGTACGTATTTGCAATGTTTTTTCTTATACATGTGGAGCCTAAATGATAGAGGGATTTCTTTTTAATCTTTAAAAAAAGTATAGCCGCACGGCTATACTATGTTTTTCTTCATTTTTTTAAAGAAATAGACTTGCATTGACACGTGCCGCCTTATAAGGGGTCCAAATTTTTCATATTTATACCTATCTTTGACAAGCGGAGACTAAATGATAGAGGGATTTCTTTTTTTCTTTTTTTAAATAGTATAGCCGCACGGCTATACTATGTTTTTTAATTTTTTAGAGCAATACACTTGTGTTGACACGTGGCGCCTTATAAGAGGTCCTATTTTTCATATTTATACCCATATTTGACACGTGGAGCCTAAATGATAGAGGGATTTCTTTTTTCAAAAAAAAGATAGTATAGCCGCACGGCTATACTCTGTGTTTTTAATTTTTTAAAGAAATGACACGTGGCGCCTAATAAGGGGTCCTTTTTTTCATATTAAAAGTAGTATAGCCCCAGGGCCGTACTATTTTACACGCGGGAGCATAGAGCTGTGCAGATGCACTGTTTTCTTTTTAACTAAATAGTATAGCCGTGCGGCTATACTCATCTGTTTTTATTTTAATTAAAAATCCTATAGGCTTTACTTTTATTTTTAATTATAAATTGTCTTTAATAAATAGTATAGATGAGCCACTGTAGTCTTTTGCATATATATACATGCACACACACACACACACACACACACACACACAATATATATATATATATATATGTACGTACGTATTGTTCAATAATACATTCACATTTTTTTTAAACCGAGTAGTTAATTAATGACTTATATAATTTAAAAATAGGATAGCCAGGTGGCTTTACCTTTTAAAAATTATAAATTTTCTTTAATAAATAGTATAGAAGAGCAACTATACTCTTTTACATATATATATATATATACATACACACACATATATGTACGTAAGTATTTTTCAATAATAAATTCATGTTCTATACAGGTCTTACGTTTTTTAAAAAGTAAATATACAATAATCGTACGTATTTGCAATGTTTTTTCTTATACATGTGGAGCCTAAATGATAGAGGGATTTCTTTTTAATCTTTAAAAAAAGTATAGCCGCACGGCTATACTATGTTTTTCTTCATTTTTTTAAAGAAATAGACTTGCATTGACACGTGCCGCCTTATAAGGGGTCCAAATTTTTCATATTTATACCTATCTTTGACAAGCGGAGACTAAATGATAGAGGGATTTCTTTTTTTCTTTTTTTAAATAGTATAGCCGCACGGCTATACTATGTTTTTTAA